>JAJSRW010002073.1:0-48699 GCA_022414725.1 Microglena sp. YARC | reverse complement strand
GCGTCCCACTTTTTATGCCCACACCCATCATGATCGACCATTCCCTTAACCCACATTCATCATTCGATAGGCGTCGTCCCCCCACGCGCACCGATTCGTGAACACCTTGCTTTGTCATATCCCGACCGAGGATCCTTCAAGATTCAGAACGAAGTCATCAACGAATCCAGTGTGCCTCTACGCCTAATCACAAAGATGCAACTGCAGAGCGCGTCAAAACTCACGTCCACGACAGGAGTGAGCGAATAGGGGTGCCGCGACAGTTGAAACAGGTGCCGGGGCGCCCCTGTGCACAGACGCGGAGCATGAGCCAGTACGTCGTAACACCCGTGTGAAACAACCACCCGAGGCCCACTAGCTGTATCTTTCAGATCATTCATCAATTAGAACGGGAGATGTATGTCAAGATGGAGATGATGCGTCGTGTTGATTAATCTCGAATGGAGGCGTGAGTGCTCATTGTCGGGGTGAGTGCGATACCGTGCACAAAGTCTGTGCCGGGCCACTTGCCTGTCCGTTCAACTTTCGTCGAACGCATTGTTTTATATCGGCCACCAGAGTCACGATTCTACGGAGTGGCCCCAGTTTCTCACCTTTCGAGCAGGCCATCGCGCAGGTGGGAACCAAGATACTAGAAAATGCGTTGACGTACGCACCCACGCAGTAACTGCCAAAACATGGCCTGTCCGTTACAAGATGAGAGTGTTGATGAAGAGGACCACCTTTGATCCCGTCCGAAAGCACGTTTGACGCACTACCACCCCCCCCCCTGGGACCAGATATTATGCATCCGCGATGCCATCGCGCTCCCTCTTGTGCGTCAGTGCGCGGGTGCGATCCCTAACACAGTTCGAATGCACCAAAACAATAAGTCCTGAGCAGCATAGAGACCAGACACGGGTGCCTATGAACGCCCAATAGTTCCCCATCTTGTACATCACATGGACCCGTCATGTTCGATCTGTATCGCGATGGGTGCTCGGACCATGCTCGCAAGGCGTCGCCGTCGGAACCTCGTCCCGCGTCAAGAGGAAATGCCCAAAACGGCCGGTACCCCGTGTAAGAGCGCGCCTCGTGGAAAGCCGTCTGCCTAGCCAGGTTACTTGCAATACGTACGGGTTGAGGAGGTCACCGCGTCGGACACAGTCAACCCCTGGTACTTGACAGTGAGCACAACTTCCCGCTGGAGGCACCCACACGCGCACACACTTTCGGCAATGTATGGAGAGCTCCTCAACAGACTCAAGCTGACCAGAGTACAATACGCTCCCAATGCTTTACCACTTACAAAATCGCTGTATTGACCGCATTCACCAACAAGGACTCGATGTACTCACGCTCCTGGCTGCAATACGAAACGATCGTGCACCACAAGAGCGGTCGAAGTCTTCTCCGGCAAGGGTTACCATTCTCTATATTTACTTTTATTAATTATTGCAAATTCCCTTACATTGTATTTTTGGGGTCCCCGAAGAGAAGAGTTGTAAAGACTGAATCACTCAATAAAATGAGATTGCAATATGAATAATCAAGGCGGTTACCACTGTGACCAACTGTCTAGGAGGAGGCTTCCCATTGTTCCTGAAATGATATATGGACAGTATACTTCCACAACCCTCAAGACCATTGAATGACGACGTACGATAGCTACGTCCGGTTGTGGAACATAAGAGCACCGGAGGAGTCCTCGCGTACGTCACATCATGCGTAGGAGACGTTACAGAACGGCATGTTCTTGTGATGCGTCAATATTCTCGCAAACGTGTTCCCGTGTTGGACGATCCACTCAACATCGGCGGAACCACCGGATGTAAGGTCGATGAAAATCCTGGAAGGACGGCGTGACCCAGGAATTGGGAGGAGACATCATGTGTAGTGTGCTAGGCGAGACGTTTTTGAAGGACGCGTCGCTAGCGAACTCAGTCAACGGCATATCCATCAGCCCAAGCCGATCATTCTGCTATCATAAAAGATCTGATGCCGCCAACCAGGACTGCTCACTACCATTTCGGACGCGACCATCCCTGCCACGACACAGGAGACCTACACTGCCTCTTGCAAACGCAGACAACATCAAAAACAACAATGCAAGAGAAACGCAATGCAGCTCTACAGTCGGCGGAGAAGTAAAATGAAACATACGGAGTCTGCAGGATGGAGAGCCGTGATCTAAAAAAGAACCACGATATTATCGTACACGAAGCGGTTTCATTTTAGTATTCCGTTGACTGTATCTAGCGAGTCGTTCCGGAGTCTCTAAATTCTGAGTAGAAATTTCAAAAATCCGCCGGAGCAGGATCTTGTCCCCAGGTAAAAAACGACGGAATCGTGTATGAGTGTAAAGACACAAAGTCATACAAAAAACTGAAATGCAAAAGTACACCCCTGTAAGTGCACAAATGCACAAGTACACCCCTTTAAGTGCACAAATGCACAAGTACACCCCTATAAGTGGCGTCGCATACGACAATGATATATTTACCTTCAGCAACAGCCAAGGGACTACTTCAGCAGGGGACGAAATCGATATTAAGCATTGCGACACAGCTGAAGATATTGCTATGAATGACCCGAACGTCTACTCCGAATGTCTCACTATCACGGTGAAGCAACAGCAGGAGACGATATCGGCACTCTACTCGAGAAACACGTTGTTACAATGTCGCATACTCACCCTAGAGTCGGAAATCTCGACGTTCCCACGCCGAAACAAGAGCAACAACAACAACTCTCGAACCAGCTCCAAGCGGCTGTGCTGATGCAAGACGCTGTACCGCACCATAACAGACACAATGGAGAAGGAAACACTGTCAGAGGGGAAGACGACTCAATGATGCTGGCGTCTGTAGAGGCGGGCGACATAGAACTCTTCTGCACACTCATCCGGTCGTCGTCGTCCTCCATGGACAATACGGAGAAGGACGTCATCGGTCGCATAGGAGGGGTGGCATTACTGCTAGCATGCCAGAATGGTCACTTCAAGATCGCAGAGTTCTTGCTAGATAAAGGCGTCAGCGCACACGTCGATCGAGACAGCCCTCTTCAATGGGCGGCACAAAATGGCGACGTCGAGCTCGCTAAGCTGCTACTCAAATATGGAGCCGATCCCAAGGTGTTAAATAACTGTCCGCTGCGAATCGCATTGCGGATGGGGCACGTTGACATGGTGAATCTGCTCAATTCTTGGATGTTATAACTGAGTTCATTACATGGTTCTTGAGCATTGAAAACTTCTTCCTGATAGCGGCTGCTTCGTCCTCCATATTCTCAACAAAACCCTCATTTGATGCTACTAGAATCACACCTTGGGTCTTCAGGAAGTCTTCCATACCCTCTACAGTGCGCTCTCCGGAGAACTTCTTCACATCTCCAGCTTTATCGAGCAGTATCGTGGGGAATCCGGTTGCATGATTGAGGTACTTCTTAGCAGCGGGGTCGTCGCGTTTGTACTTGCGCATGGTCAAGACCCCCCCACGACCCTTACCGTGCTTGGTTTTCATTTCTTCCCACACCGGCATAAATCGCTCGCACCATCCGCACCCGTCCATATGGAGGAAGACAAGTGTTGCGGAGATCGGCTTCTTCTTAATGGGATCCTTGATAGCGCCACTGGACGCCTTTGTGCCACTATCCTCCTTCCCCTCAAATCCCTCTTCATTGCTGCTCTCCACCACGTATTCCATGGCGTCTCGCTGGTCCTGACCATGGACATAAGCACTAAGAGGAACAGGATGGCTGCGATGGAGATCATGACAAACATAATGATACGCTGCCCATCTCCATTGGAACAAGAAGAGGGTGAAGATGGGGCTGCGCTGGAGTATGAGGATCGGAGTCGAGACGCTTTGGGAGGCATATCTCTGTATAGTTTTTGTTTTATTAAATATACTGTATGATATTTTTAAAATACAGGGGAATCTTCAGGTTGTTGTAATTTCTTGATCCGGATATCCAAAATTGTAAGAAATTTTCTTGAATGCATCATGGCAACAAGGGGCGTTGGAAGACCGCAACGACATCCTCCGGCACCCCCTTGACGTTTCTAAGGTCATACCACTTGTGGGTCGCGAGACCACTCGCGGTAGCGATTGCATCCATCTCGGACACGAGAGACGGAATATCCTGGTGGCGGATCCGACAATCACGGACTCTATCACGAAGAGCCCCCCCAGGTTTCAGATACGGAGCGAACGCTTGCAGCGCACCCACCTTGGACGCAGATGTGGTGTGCACGATTAGGTCAAATTGCAGATCCAATTGCCGCGCGAACTCGTTCGAAGATCCCTCGCCATGCACATACGTTATCATGGAGTTGTCGGGACTCTCTTCGATAGGCGGGTCGGTAGGCCCCACACTGCCGACGACCGCGGCATCCGGGAAGAACGAGGACAATGCATTTGCGAACGCCCCCGCCTGCTGCACGCCGATTTCGAGAATCGCTTCAAGGGAGTCGTTCTCTCGAAAAGGGTCAAATAGGAAAGCGTACAGGGGGGCGTAGGCGTGAACCGAGCTTTTAAGTGACTTGTGAGATCGCATCGCCTCTTCGAAAGTCGCGTAAAAACTCGGCGGTAAGGATTGTTGGTATGATGCTTCACTTTGGGGATCAAAAACAACACTTATCTTCCGCTTTACGTGTTTGAAGAAGTTTGCCACCTGGTAGTTTTCGTAGTATACGGATTCTCCTCCCTCGCTCGCACTAGAGTGCTTGCTGGGGAAGTCGTTGTAGAGCAGTGCTTCCCACGACCAATCCACAATGGCCCTATCAAGGTTAGAGTTCATGGTGGGATTCATGTTCAATCTCTTGCGTAGTACAGCAGACTCGGGGTCGGGATCGTCGGCGACTTGATTGAACTCTTCAGGGTCAACTGGGTTTCGCCCAAGCACGTCTCTGAATGCCCTAAGCGCAAGAAGGCGACGGAGGAATACGTCGTAGTACTCTATCTTATGTCCGCACAAAACCCCGAGCTCTATGTACTTCTGGCACTCGGTGTGATTGCGACGCACTTCCTCGATGCTCTGTTCTTCGTTGATGTCGCGGATGTTGACGATATACGGGAAGGTTCAAAGGACGCGGACTGCGCTCTCGACCTTGCGACGGAAACCGTTCTCGTGGAAGTGAAGGAGTCCTAGGAAATGGGAACGCACCTTGCATCCCGTCTTCACTGTGGCCTGGTGGCACCACATCTTCATGTAAAGGAACTCCAAAGCGCGCACGATGAGTTTGTCCCAGTTCTGGTTCTTGAACCGCGTAATGTTGGTCGTAGGCGCGGGGTACATGCCTCGGGATAGTCGTAGGTATCGTCATTTGGGTCGACAGAGGATCCCAGAACGGACCCGTAGTTGACGATGGAGACGTCTTCCGGGAGAGACTCCAGGTACGCCGCGAACGTCGATCGGCCTCAGTCTGAAGATGGGGTCGTTTGCGACCTCATGCTGAACACGAACTCGTCGGTCTCTAGAGGAGGATCCACTCGCACGAAGGTGCGACCTCTCGCATGTGCTCGCTCATGAACACATTGGCAGAGCTGAAGTCTCGCTTATCAAGCTTGATCTGGACACCGCGGGTTGAAGAGTACCACTCGTACACATCCAGAACAGACTGGCACGTGCTCCCGTTGTCTACCACGATCACGTTTTTCGTACCCGAACAACTCGCCGTAGTACGTGATAAAGTCCTCTATCAAGAAGCTTTCATCTTTAGTGAGAAGCACAACCTTGGCGAGAGACTTTGGTCTCAAGAGACTTGTTATAGCCGACTTTGTCAAAGACGTTCGATGTTGCGTTGTTGTGGGGCTGCATTGTGATTGTGATACACACATTATTAAGATTTTGGAACAATTAAATGAGGTGTTTTTGAACGAACTTTTTTATTTACAGAAACTCAGCTTCCCATTCGAACCTGGGAAATATCGCAATAGAATGTCAATAGCAGAGGAAGCACACCAACACAATAATCCCAATGATCGCAATAAATTGCATTGCTTGTTCGTTGGTTGTTGTTTGCGTACTGATACAAAAAAACACAGATGTTTTAAACAATGTGTACAGAGTGTTCCAAAATTAGTTGAGGACAAATGTATAATGTAATTTTAAAACGCGACATGTCAAGACCATCCCTTGTGGATGACGAAGAACATACAAAAAACATTCATACAGGAAACGTGTGCATCATCGCATCTTGCCCATTTCTTCTTTCGGTCGGATCAACGCATTTCGTGTCAACCCGAAAACAACTTGTAAAATGGACACCTCCTGAATGCATGAATATACCGGTGTCAAAGGATCACCTGCAGGTTTGGTACTCGGATAGCGACGTGATAATGATCACACGAACGAGTCCGGGAAGTCTCAAGCGCGTGTACGCGGACGCGAGCGCGTTGTTCTGTTGCGAAGATTGATTTGATTTGTCAAAAAAAAGGTGTAAAGGAATAAGAGTTTATGTTTATTGAGTCGTAAACGAACATCGGTTTGATCACAAGATTTGTACGATCTCGAATTTCACAATGGCCATTTCTGCATGTATCATCTGGCGTAAACGCATGGACGAGTACGGATACTACATGAGCAGTGTCATGCGTCTGATATGCTGACGGAACCTGCGGCCACCCGAGGATTGAGGCCATCCAACTTTTTCGATGAGAAGTTCAAGGTCAAGTGGATCCGCAGAACGGAGATCCAGATGCGACAGTGTTCAAACGCATTGTGTGTGTTATCCGAGGACTGCAGCGTCAAGGCTTCTTCGCCCACCCCCGATCGCCAACCCGTGCGCTGGCTCACCAAGGGTATCTCGGACTTTGATGACGACGAGTTTGAGACCCCACGCAACATGAAAGACATGGAGGCCTTCGAATCGAACATCCCACCATACAACGAAAAGAACATCGTGACACCCATTCGCCCACCCGTGAAGATGCCGCCACCCCCCCCAAAGAAGAATAATGCGGCGGTCTTTCAAAAGAAGAACTCGGAGATCGTCCCAGAGAAGAACGACGACACGGTGGTCCCAGAGAAGAACGACGACACGGTGGTCCAGAGAAGAACGACGACACGTGTCCCAGAGAAGAACGACGACACGGTGGTCCCAGAGAAGAACGACGACACGGTGGTCCCAGAGAAGAACGACGACACGGTGGTCCCAGAGAAGAACGCGGTGGTCGTGAACAAGTACGAACACGATGATGACAGCATGTCCCATCATTCTTCCAAGTATTCGTGCATCGATGTTGGAATGAGTACAAGCGCAGTTACATCCGCTCATGTTGGAGACGATAACAAACTGTTGCAGGAGATGAAGACAATCACGTCTTTGTTGCGCGCCATCGTGCTCAAGATGTAGAGTGTCTATCCAACGGTCGCTGAGTGCGACGAATATGCACGTAAAAACGTACAAGAGAAGTGCGACAACATTACAGTCAACGGAATACAAATCCGCTTTGCAAAATGAAACTGCTTCGTGTACGGCACATTTTACTGTTCCGCCGACTGTAGTGGAAGTGTGGCCATACACAATGAGACGTCTCATTCCGTCGAGTGTACAGTTTCCATTACTTGAATAGCATGGTGTATGGGATAGCTGTTGTCACAACTGCAATGGACATCATCATGTTCCGATATGCCTTTGAAACCGCAATCCCTCGTGTAGGGTACTCGAAGAACCTCTTTTTCATCATGATTTTAGCAATGACAAACCCTAAAACTGTAAATATGAGCGTTTGCATGCCGAATTCGATGATCATGTCGGAGATGAAGGCGCTGTCAATGAAAAACGTGTTTGATGGCTTGGCATATGTGTACATGACAATCACCAGTGCTACAAAAATGATGACCTGGATGATAATGTCGAGTACCAAGAAAATGAGGAGGAAGCTGACTAAACTTGCCTCTGGGTGTTTCAAAGGCACATCGTCTAGGGCATCTGGGTCGTTCAATGTATTCACATGCACCTTGCGCATGTAATGCTCTGCAAATATGTATTCAGTGACGTACAATATCAAAAGCTGTGTTATTGTTCGTATAAGCTTGATCATGTAAATGATGTGAACCTGACTGATGGATGCACGATTCGCCAGTATTGTCAAGAATCCTTTGGACGAAAGACGCGTCGACCCACGTTTGCTATTCAAAGCAGAGCGACCAGCTTCGTCATCGTCCTCGTCCAAAACATTGACGCTCACGTAATTGTCCAATATGTGTTCCACAATACGCTGAAAGTCAGAAAAATCTTCCAAGATATTTGAGTAAAGTCCATTCGTAGGGTAAGAAATCGTTATCAGAATCTTGCGAACGTCTTTCAGAGATCGCAGAAGTCTCTTACGAGCGACCGATAAGTTGTCACGAATTTTATTGAGCTCCTTCTCACGTTGGGTCTTCAACAATTTCGAAAACGCTTCACCACCACCTGTTTGAAGAATATACTGACCACTCCCTTTTTGACCCTTTCTTAATCGTCCAAAAAAACCTGTTTTAGGTTTTCGCCTTCTTGATTTTTATCTTTTTGGTTTTTCACTCCATCGTCTTTTTTTTCACTCCATCGTCTTTTTTTTTCACTCCATCGTCTACAGGGGGGGGGGGGCCATCTCCTCCAGCGTCTCCATCGGCTACAGGGGGGGTCCATCTCCTCCAGCGTCTCCATCGGCTACAGGGGGGGCTATATCTCCTTCAGCGGCTCCATCGGCTCCATCGGCTCCATCGGCTCCATCGGCTCCATCGGCTCCATCGGCTCCATCGGCTCCATCGACTCCATCTCTTTCAGCGTTTCCATCTCCTTCAGCCGTCTCCATCTCCCTTCAGCGTCTCATCTCCTTCAGCGTCTCCATCGGCTCCGGAGGCTTCAGGGGCTCCAGAGGCTCCAGAGAATCCAGCGAATCCAGCGGATCCAGCGAATCCAGCGAATCCAGCGGATCCAGCGTATCCATCGGATCCAGAGGCTTCAGGGGCTCCAACGAATTTAGCGTCTACAGCGGCTCCACCTTTGTCTTTAAAGATACTACTTACAATGGAGCTTAATTCGAATCCATTTGTTGTTGTAGTAACTTCGGGACCTCCTGTATATTGTGCATTTTGAGAAGACAGTACCTCTTGTTCTCTCAAAAGTACCTTATTGACAAGTTCCTTCACAATACGTTCTTTTCCACCTTCGACTACAATAGTGTTGTTGGACATATCATAAGACCACGGAATGAAGGTTTTGTCATCCTTGCCTCCACTGATGTTCTCGAAACGTCGAAGGTTGATAATCATGTTGTACACCTGATCAAATTTGTCTTGGTGTACTGTGTATTTCTTCAATCCTTCAAAAATATCCAAAGGTGTATCGACAAAATGCAACGTTTTTTGCAATTTCGAGAAAAATGATATTGGGATCGCTGATATTCATAGCATTTACTCTCTCTCTGATACCATCGTCAGTCAGCTTGAGGTTATGAATTAGCGGAATCACTGTATACCCAAATATTTTGGTTACACTTAATATGCGTTCTATATTACTGGATACGCTCGTGATAGCCTTGGTTAGTTCGAGCAGAGAATGGTAATGAAATTTGTACTTGATTTCATTAAATCGATCTGACCTTTCGTGTTCAGGGAGTGTCTTAAAATCCTCTACTGACATGGCAAGGGCTTTGAACGTCTCGGAAGAAAAAGCATGGTGGGGGAATGCATGCAAAGATATTTGTTCTCCACCAAGCAAGTATGATATGTCTGACTCAAGTTGAGTTCGTTGCAATCGCAGGTTATCATACAACACAGACGATGCCAGCGTAGATTGGTATTGTTTGAATACACCGTCATATCTCTGAATTTTCAAGTCACCTTTATCAATAACGAAAGCGATCAAATCCTCGTCCGTATTGATTGTAGTCCAATCAATGCTACTGACGAGTTCTAGTGAATGTTTTAGTGTGTCGAATTTGTCTATGAATTGTTCTAGGAATACGATGATACTGCTGATTGTGTCTTCGATTATATTTTGATCGCCGTTGTCAGTTGCCGCCCGCAACCGGTAGAACATCAGTCGTCGCAGCACCCGGAACCAAATATAGTTTACAAAGTACCCCAACTCATGTGTCCCTTTGTCATGCAAGAAGGTTGTCCAAGCATCAAAGGTTCCTTCAGATATCGGAATTGAGAACTTCGCCTCATTCAAGATGGACGAAACACTTTCAATACTCTTGTCCGTTATACCTGTATCCCTATACAGAGCACGAGAAGCAATACGTCCCAATATATCATTAGGTGAGTATGAATCCAACTCGCGCTTAAAACGCAACATCATTACAGGGTCGATCTTATCAACAACAAACGGTTCGATGTTGTTAACACCACCACTCGATGACGGGTGTTGCTGACTTTGTCGATTCTGAAGATCGGAATGATCATCGTTAGAGGTAGATGTAGAAGCATCAGTCGTGTTCGAAACAACAGCTTCGCCAGGGCCAAGTCTAGGGTCACCTCCAGGTTCAGTGACAACGGAATGGTCAAACAAAGTTCTGGTAGCGCCACCATCTGCTCCAGTGACAGTGTCAACATCCGATCCAGGGGTAGAAGTGACAGCGACAACATCCTCTCCAGTGCCAGAATGGACAGTGTCAACATCCGATCCGGGGGCAGCAACAGCGCCACCATCATCTCCAGTGCCAGAAGGGACAGCGCCACCATCATCTCCAGTGCCAGAAGGGACAGCGACAACATCCTCTCCAGTGCCAGAAGGGACAGCGCCACCATCATCTCTAGTGCCAGAAGGGACAGCGCCACCATCATCTCCAGTGCCAGAAGGGACAGCGCCACCATCATCTCCAGTGCCAGAAGGGACAGCGCCACCATCATCTCCAGTGCCAGAAGGGTCCGGATCGGATGTTGTCGATGTCCCTTCTGGCACTGGAGATGATGGTGGAGCTGTTGCTGGCCCTGGAGCGGATGGCCCATCTCCTTTCTTTCTGCGTTGTTTACTCATGTCCCTGATGGAAAAATGCCTGAACACGATACTGTACCATGTAACACATTTTTCAAACGAAAGCGACGATAACAATGGTTGCACGCTTCAATGCATACAAAAAAAAAGTTTCGTGTAAGTATTCAATCTGAACTCCGTAAATGATGATTTGTGAATTTGGCGGCAACGTGATTGCCCCTTTGGTTGTAGGAGCCATGACTGCGGTCTTGTACGCGCTCGTCACTACTAGCAATTCTATGGCAAAAGTGTCTAACACTAGGGATGCCATCAATCTTCAGCATAATACCGCCACTAGCCATTCGGGGTCGAACAACACTTATAACGTTAACGGTGGGACAAAAAACACGCGTTCGGGAAGAGCTTCAATAGTCCTTAGTACTATTGCAATATTCATCCTTTCCGCGGGACTGACGTACGGGTTAATGGTGTATCGACAAAGAATCGGTGACGATGGATCTGCAGTAACATCTACGACACACCACGATATTGATGCCTATAATTTACCTAAACCTGTTGTTGACTCTACTATCTTTGAGGCTGCTGATGATCGAATTAGTTTTGTAGCCAATGATGGAGGTGGTTGTTGCAAGTCCGTTCTTGATGAAATGATGAAGTTCGCGGATACGAGTGGGTCGGTTCCTTTCTGAGAACATTTGTCTCAAAAAAATATGGAACATGACAGTACGATGTACGCAGTGTCATGATTACCAAATCATTTGATACAAAGACGGGGTCAACAATCATTTCTATCATATTCGGTCTAGGGTTGGCTGCACTGTTCAGACAAAGTTGCAAGGGGGACCGTTGTATCGTGATAAATAACCGGACGTTCAGGAGGTTGAGAAGAACATATACCGTTACAACCAGCACTGCTACCGGTACAATGCTAACATAGTTCCGTGTGACACAAAGAATTCGAGCGCGAGTCAATGAAATATTCAATGCATCGGGGGCAACCGTTGATATACCGACGACACAACACCACATTGAGATGTGACCTGACCGTATCATTTACAGTCCACGTCTCGGTTCACAGCGCACATTTGATACACGACAGTGCAGTACTTTGTGGAACTTGACGTTCTTCACAACCGTCTTCTTGTATTGGCGCGTTCAAATTATCAAAATATTTTAGTTACCTATTATTGTAGAGGTTGGTTTCACTTCACGTTTTGCACTGCATGTGAAAACAACCTTTGCAGTTTCAGTAGCTCAATGGCAGAGCGCCATTCTTATGAAATGGAGGTTGCGGATTCGAGTTCCGCCTGAAATATTTACTTCCACGGAGAGTCTTCCTGGAACATATTCTTAAACTTCGCCGTGAGAGCTGGGTCTTGCTTGCTCAATTGCTCTTCGTACAATGTCCTTGGGAGGAATCTATACTCTACCCTGACGTTCTTGTTCATTTCTAGGAACTTCTCTTCGTAAATTCCGTGGATGATGAGCGCCATTCCCATGAACAATGTGAGAACTACGAATACCTTCATGTTCATGTATTGAAACCCGAAAAGAATCGCGAAACGATAGCCACAAACCCTCACATAAGAACTTGGTCCTCAGAAGCCCCGTAAATATTTGTTACACTCCTCCTTACAGTCCAGAATTCAATGCTATTGAGCTGTGCTTCGCTAAGGTGAAGAAGGACTTTCGTCGATTGAACTATATACCAAACGATACAAAGACGCACGTGTCTGATATGATTTCCTTAGCATTCAGCAACCTCATTGATCAAATCATTATGGGTTGTTTTGACCACGTATGGAACACGTATGTGATGTTTGTATAAAGAGTTCTGTGATGTACAAATTATGTAAGATGGCAACGAAACCTCCGACAGTCGCGAAATTGAAGGAGCTACTAAAATTGGCCGACAGTAGCATACTCCTCAAAGGACCAAGAAGGACGGTATTGTCCGTTTATGCGAAGACAATGGTCTCATCGCCAGACCCCCTCCAGAGTACAAGACGGTGGAAAAGATGTGCGTCGTGAAATGCGCCTTGAAGAAGGCAATGAGTCTTGACGATGAAGAATTCGGTAAGTTCATGGGGCATGTGGATCAGCTCGTCAATGTGGTGAGCCGCATGTTACGGCGTTCCAGTCTGGTGCTGACTTTCCATGTCACGAGGCTCATGGAGGCGACCTGCCGATTCCTAATATGTACGATATGAAGGATACCTACTGGAAGGGATTGGCTAAGGATCGGAGTTGACGGCGTCTTCCAGATGAAGAGAGTAGAATATCATACGAAAGCCGTGAAAGACGTAATCGGAAAGGTGCTTTGGTAGCGATGACCCTGACTACATCAACTCCTACCCTATCTATTTCGACCAGGCTTTTGAACTATGCGGTCACACATTGAGCACTGTCGTGCTCAACAACGCATGGGTTCCTTTGGTACCTCGTCTGACCCGCCTCACTAAGGCTACTTTGGCGGCACTGGGAGCTCCGAAGACCATCCGTGTGTACGACGTGATGAGGGTCATCCAACAAGAAATACAGGAGATGGAATCTTGGCCAGAGTCTGTTCAGGAGTACGTCCGTGAAGTTCGAGTCAGGCCGAAAGTTCCAGATGGAAGTCGACTTTATGATGACTATGGCAAAGACATGGACTTCCCGACCATGGTCCGGTTCAATTATTGGATGCAGACACGGTTGGAGGCTATTGGTGCACGTCGTATCCGGTTGATGCCCATCTTTAATGTCCAACGGGCGCATGTCCGACTTGACATGAAGACCCTCGTGAACCTGTTCAGGCACGTGTTCCCCAAAGACCCAAACATCATCGAGCTTTCAAAGTGGGAAAATGTGAAGGATCCCGACCGCTTCATGTTGCCTGCAGTTCAGAAGAAAAAATCATGTGGTCCTGGTGAATGGGAGGCATACAAGTTGGCCCGACAGAAGTACGATGCTGGCGTTAAGGATATCAAGGCTACTGACGAGTACAGACATGCAAAGGGTATGTATGACACGCTCGTGAACGCCCGAAAAACAGTTGCAGGTTCCTTCTTCAAGAAACCACCTGTCAAGGCGGGGTGGGTGTTCGATTGTAGCATCTGTACTGACGGAGTCTCATTGAGCATGCAGTACAGCAAGACAGTACAGGTTCGTGTATCCGATCTGAAGAAGACCAGTAAGAGGTCTCGTGACGAGGAAGGTATGAGCGTCTCAGAACAGTATGACCATAAACTCAAAACGACATTGCCCGATATGGGTATCGTCGTTCTGGGTGTGGATCCTGGTAGGAGCAACATCGCTACAGTCACGTATCTGGCAGACGACAAAAGCAAGACATGGAAGCTTACACGCGGAGCTTTTTACCACAAGTCTGGTATCAAAAAACAGAAAAAACAGCAAGAAAAACGTTTCTCAGACATGATTCCTAGATGGGAGTCTCTGCGTGAAAATGGAGCAGCGTTGAGTACATCAAGGAAGGATGATATTTCGGCTTACTTGAAAAATTACGCTACGTTTTCCGAAAGAGTGGTGGAGGATGGCACTCCGTCGCAGAGAGTCCCGAGACAACTTTCAGAGGTACATTGGCAAGCGCAAGGCTATGGACTCATTTTGGGCAGGGATCAAGCGCAACATGAAGTTGGATCATCCTGACCTGAGGGTTCGCGTAGCATATGGTTCTGCAATCACGAAGCTGAAGGCTACCGGACCAGGAGAGGTAGCTGTGCCTACGGAATCTATGTTCGCTTCCTGCAAGCGCCTCTTCAAAGAGGAAGTTCATGTGACAGATGAGTTCAAGACGACTCTCATGTCTTGGGAAACCGGTGCCAAGAAGGAATGTGTTTACAAGATTCCAAGTGTCCAAATAACCACGGAAGGTCAGATTCGTCTAGGTTACGAGTTGTTGGTCACACCCCATTGAAGGAGACTCCAAAGGTCTCTTATCGCGACCAGTTGGCGGTGGGTGTACTGCACACGTAAAAAAAATCCAAGAAAAAACACAGGAGGGTGGCTTAGCCCCCTCTCTTGTCGACAACAACTCGATCAAGCGGTACCCTGAGGTACGAGGACTGCGATTCTCTCCAGAAACCAGCACTTACTCGGACCGGGACCGCTCCTCTGCTCTCACAATCGCAAGGCTGCACTGCATGGAACTGTTGGGTCAAGGGAGACCGCTTCCATTTTGCAGGGATGCGTGTTGTTGATGGGCTACAAAAAAACATGATGGTGTTCCACTGCAATGTGGGTTGCTACACCATAAGGTTACACCATAAGGTGTACCGTACACTCCAGAAAGCGGTTTCATCTTAGTATTCCGTCGAGTGTACAACAGTAGAGAATGTGACAATACGTTACATGTATTTGATTGTGCACAAGTAGATGGAAAGATTATGTTGTCGATTCACACAGATCCAGATTATAACGATACACTGAAAAAATGTTGTGTGCACCCAGTATATTAATCTGATCTAATGAATGCAATCTTCACTATGACTTCAATCAGCCTCCTGCTCGTGTGTACATAATGGTTGTCGCCACCACCCTGTACATTTTTTATATATCAATTAAAACTTGAATATCTTGTTATTCATGCTCATATCGAGGACATTGTCTAATAAATGTTTCTGTTTCCAAAAGTTTTTCAGTAAATGTAGGCATTACAGCAAACATTTATTAAAGAATAAGAAATATCACGTCACAAAAAATACAATGACTTCTATCTTCGTATTTTATACAAATGTATGTAACATTAGTGTTCCACCCGAACTTGAAAAAGAAGACGCATATATTAAATCTGTAATCGATATATTGGTTCTCGTTTCAAAAAAATACCAGTATTTGGGAATCGAGATTATTGATGTTTTAACGATAATTATAGTCGTTGGGATAATCAGAAATTTTAAAACTACTTAAGTTTTTGCGCACATGTTCGTTTGTGTAAGGATACACCACGCGAAGAACTGAAAAAGCGCCCACACCCCTCACAAACATGTTCCTCGTTCACATGAATTTCTGCAGACATGGGAGATTCATTCGCGCCGATATCGTCGTCCATCTCCCTGCACACGTCGGTTAGGTTTGAGAACAGCTCACGCAACTCATCATCTGCCTTCGACGTAAGATTGAGTGCCGCTGCGAGGTGTGTAGTACGCACGTTGTGCACAAAAGATCGAATACGACCGACATGCTCTACCATTTGCGATAGCTTTGCAAACACCACTTGTCGTTTGATTTTGTTGCGATCTTCAACGTCTGAAATACTACTCGTGGATGAATCTTTGTTTTGTTCATATTGCGCCACCGTCATGAAAACATGAAGGACTCCTATGAGCCACACCAAATCCTCATCCTTGCAATCAGTGAATCCTGCGAAAATAATCGGTATTGATACGCCTCCCCGCCCCGGCATCATCACGAGTTTGAGAGGCCCCTTGTCAGGGATGCTCTCTGATCGACAACTCACGAACACACCCCCTATGAAAGCGCGACCATTTCGCTATGATATGTTAGCCACATCAGACTCAAAACGCTCTACGTCCGAACGTGTGACAACACCTTTATTCTTTACCTCCACCGCGATGAAAGATGAAGGACTCGCGAACCACCATATATCACACGTGTTGGGAGATTTAGACATGTCGCGCACCTCCGACGTTGGCCACTCTCGTCTAAGGAAACTCGCAATACGTTCCTCGCCTACAGCTCCCCGGGCATTGTTTGAGCGACGCAGGATATCCATCTCTCTTTCGAGATCCGCTAGCTGCATCCTCAACGCCTTTGTGTCTTCAGTCTTTCGCGCAACCTCCTTTTCGATTTCCCGGTCACGCAAGGAAGCAAGATTCGCCTCTACATTTCGCAACTGCACGCGTTCTTCCGCGCATCCCTCTGCAATTCCTGCACGCACGCGCATCTCCAACACACTGGATAATTCAGAACGCTCCCTCTGCACAGCAACCACAGAATCTCTTCGTTCCTTCTCAAGAGCATCTGCGAACCTTGCCTTTTCAAGCTGAAGATCATCGGCTAACCTTGCCTTTTCAAGCTGAAGATCATCGTCTAACCTTTCCTTTTCCAACTTCAAAGCATCGGCTAACCTTACCTTTTCCAACTCCAAAGCATCGGCTAACCTTACCTTTTCCAACTTCAAAGAATATGCTACCGCAGAGAGTTCCTTGTTTAAAGTCGCGAGAGTAGGTGATGCTGGTAAGATAGTTTTTGCAGCGTGTAAGCCGTGGACAAGTAATGTTTGTATTGCTTGGTCTCTTGGGCGTGGTTGCAAAACTAGCCATTCTTCGAGGTTGAAGAAAAGATCAGCATTCGTAGACGTATCGATGATCAGGACCTTGACACTACTACCGGAACTTGACACTTGCATGTAGTGTACAGTGAATTTACTTTTATTCAATTTAATTCCCCATGTTTTTATGCTCAAAATACACTCAATTTCACAGAGATTTACAACACACATATATTTTGGGTATGGACGCACGCCATGTATGTACTTCGGTACAGTCGGAGACGCAATTTGTGGGACACCCTACCGGTGACCCTTGAACCCAATGGGTAGATCAGCTAAAGGCGAGTACATATTTTTGCCCTTCATCTCTGTATTTCAGCATTTAAGCTGGCCCAAAGGATAACAAGGCAAGCTGCTGACAAACCCAGGTGGGTCGGTCGGTTTTTCAAATGTCCCTAGCTGTATGGACGCACGCCATGTATGTCGCTCATGTGCATGATGTGACTCTGAACATTAGCGTTGAGATACATGTTTATTCAGTTAGCTTTAACTAAAAACTTTTCTTAGCTTTAACTAAAAACACATCTTATCTTTAACTAAAAACACATCTTATCTTTAACTGAAAACGCATCTGCGCTTTTGCTATGCCAAACCTAGGAAGCGAGGAGATTAGCCATGCTGCTGCTATTGCAACACAACAAGCAGCTGCAGTCGAATAATAAATCATCAGCCGAGAATGCAGACGCCTCATCGACATGTGAGATGATGCGGAATCTCTTCACAACACTCACTCTCCATGCGTCAAACACCATCTTATTACTCATGCACTCCCCATGCACGCCAGATGCATGACCCCAGCACGCCATGTGAACGCTTCCAGATGCATGACCCCAGCACACCATGTGAACACTTCCAGGAACATCCTGATGCTTACACTCCACCAATTCTTTGGGAGAGAGCGACCTCTCGTGTTTCGCCGAGACGCGCCGAGAAGTTCCTCGAAAACCCCACCACCCCCTGATACTGATATGGGGACACAGACGGTTGAACGGTTTACCGGTTTACCAAAGAGGCTACTCGGAATATCTTCCCACTTTATTTGAGAACTAATGTAATCCCTGTGCAGAGTATCATAAAAAAACGGCGGTACAGTGTTCAACTGCGGTACAGTGTTCAACTGCGGTATAGTGTTCAACTGCGGTACAGTGTTCAAATTAAAGTCTATATAAATAATTTGTGACATTCCCGGACACAACACGTTTTACTGTAACCATGGGTATCAAGAGGTACTCAATTCGCCAAACTGTATCGATGAAGCGCAACGTAAATGATATGCGTTCTGCTGCAAAATCCCTTTGCGTCATGCACAAGAGTGAAGTTCTTCATCAAGATCAAACCACCCCCCATCGCAAGCGCATGATGTTCTCGCTTAATACTTCGACTTTGGTGGCTGTTTACAGCACTCAATCTATTCCCCCACCGTTTGTACGCGATGAACTCCAGGATGCATGTAAATTGTTCATCAATTTCTTGACATCGTGCACTAAGACCCCTCCTCTATCGCATGTGGTTGCCGAATTGCCCACCAGAAGCCCCCTTCACGAGGCTTTCTTGACATCGTGCACTAAGACCCCTCCTCCATCGCATGTGGTCGCCGAATTGCCCACCAGAAGCCCCCTTCACGAGGCTTTCTTGACATCGTGCACTAAGACCCCTCCATCGCATGTGGTCACCGAATTACCCACCAGGAGGCGCCTTCACACGGCATACAGTGTAGCGCCGCCTTATAGTAGCATACAGTGTAGCGCCGCCTTATAGTAGCATACAGTGTAGCGCCACCGCCTTCATGGCATGGAATGTACAGTGTAGCGCCGCCTTATAGTAGCATACAGTGTAGCGCCACCGCCTTCATGGCATGGAATGTACAGTGTAGCGCAGCCGCCTTCATGGCATGTACAGTGTAGCGCAGCCGCCTTCATGGCATTTTTGTAACAATTGAAGTTCCCCATTCCTTGTCCCATTGTCTCGTTTCTCATCATGTGAATTGCTGCTCTGAAAGAAGAATCAATCATGTAGTCGGTTTTTTTTACATTTTTACAAGAGAAAATGAGAAAACCTTGTTGCATTGAAAAAACGTTTATGTAAGATACTCGACAGACGAGATCTTAGCCCACGCCTTTCTCCGCGTCTCTTCGACGAGCTCTTCTGGAATACTTATGGTGGTAGAATCGCGCTTGGGTCCTCCCCTCCTCAGAACACTGCTCCCAACAGGACACCTCGATATCTCCTGTGCGAGAAGTTTAGTGCGTTCAGCAAGGACTAATGGAGGCTCTCGAAACCCTGCAGAAGCCACAACCAATACTCCATCGCTCTCAATTGCTGATAGAGAAAGTGACGCCATGATGACACTCCTATCTCTACGATTTTTTAAACGCACCATTTTTATACTCGTTTTCTTCAGGGCCTGATTGAATTTTGTAGAGAATGTCTAAAATGGACGTGTTAATGAGTCGCATACACAATTTCCGTGAAAATAACAAGGTGAAACATCTTGCAAAACAAAATGCACCTACTACTGAAACTACGAACATTATTGAAGAACGTGGATGGCCTCTTCTTAGTTCCGACAGATTCGACTCTATCATCCGTTCTCGCATGCACTTGAATAATCTGAACATGCATCTGGAAACTGGGAATCGGCAATTGAAACCTCACCAAGCCTTTGTGCGCACGTTCCTAGGAAAGGATACGCCATACCGAGGTCTGATCTTGTACCACGGTCTCGGTAGTGGCAAAACGTGCGCCGCCATCGCAGCGGGCGCTCAAGAAGCCACTACCAAGAAGATGGTGGTCCTTCTGCCTGCATCCCTTGAGGCTAACTTCAAATCTGAAGTGGAACCGTGTGGAGGAGAGTCCCTCAACATCAGGTACATCAGGTACAACGGTCTCTCCAACACTTCCGTGGACAAGCTCCTTCATGAGCACCCCCCCATATTCGACGATGCAGTGATCGCGATTGACGAGCACACAACTTCGTGCAGACTGCATCGAACGGCGGCGTAGTACAGCGTGTGTACGAGGCGATCCTTAAAGCCCGTCGATGCAGGGTAATGCTTCTTTCCGGAACCCCGTTGGTAAACTCGGCACATGAGGTAGCTCTCCTACTGAACCTCGTTGACGGGTACAAAAGAGAGTACACCGTCCCGCTCTCACGCCCGTTAAATCAGAACCAGATATCTGCACTCTCATCGAGCCCCGTTGTGCAGTCCTTTACTCCATCCGTAGTGGGACGCCTTCTGCGCCCTGCCATGCGCATCACTTTAGTACCTGAGGGCTTCCGCATCCCCGATACAGACACCAAAAGAGACCTAGTCGTTTGCAGTGACGACGGCGCCGATCGTGATGCTACAGATTTGGTTGCAACAGCCCTAGAGCTTCCTCCTGATCGTTTAGCGGCTGCCATGACCAGACCTGTGCTATTGAAACCGGTATCGGATGATCACGATGAGTTCGAAGCTGTGTATCTGGTTGATGACGGACGACATGGTCAAAAGAAGATCCTTAGGAATTTGGACATGTTAGGGAATCACTTGCGAGGTAGAGTGTCTTTTTTCGAGGGACACGATGCATCCGTATACCCGACGTTGCGTAAGTTCGCTATAGTGCGCACGCATCTCAGCTCCTACCAGTTCGCAGAGTACGGGTACCAGCGCGCAATAGAGGTGCGTCGCGAAAAAAATGCTAGGCTGAGGAAGGGTGTCGAAGACAGCGGCATGGGATACCGTCCTTTCACACGCGCCGTGTGCAACTTCGCCTTCCCACACGATATGCAACGCCCCTACCGGACAACGGTGTCCACCAACTATGAGAAAGCACTTGAGACCGCAGTGCAACGTCTGATAGAGCGTCCTGAACAGCTGCGACCCAAGGAACGCGTGAAACCAGGCGATTCTATCAATGGAATAATTTCTTCTGGGGGTAGGGAGTACACATTGGAGGTTTTATCTTCAAAATTCGCTCGTGTATTAGAGTACATTCTTTCTGGTAGAGGAGGCAGAGGAGAAAGGCGTGTCAACTCACTTGATCCTGGGTACCCGATGTTGTTGTCTACACCAACAGGGATTGAAAAACATACAACAAAATCCAAAACAGGTGGCGATGCCAAAACAGGTGGCGGCTTCCCTGCGATTGTATACTCCCAGTTTAGGGCTGCTGAAGGCATTGCTATCTTCGGAGAGGTTTTGCGCGCGAACGGTTTCGGGGAAATTCAATGCTTTCCTAACGGATCGCAATTGCGCTTGCGACGCGTCCCCCCACCTTCGGGTACAAAAGACATTGGTCTATCGTTCATCACGTTCTTGTCGGATCAATCGTCGGACCGCATGGAGCTCTTATTGTCTCTCTTCAACAACCGTATTAGTGAGCTCCCTCTTTTAGCGCGCGAGGACTTGGGGACGATGCTCATCGGCATTGGACTTAAAAACGCGACTAACGCTAGAGGAGAAATAGCGGCGGTGCTTCTGATTTCAAAGTCGGGTTCAGAGGGAATCTCTACGCGAAACGTGCGGGCAGTTCACGTTCTCGAGCCCTTCTGGCACGCCAACCGCATAGAGCAGGTGGTGGGGCGAGCCCGACGCGCGTACTCACACGACGACCTCCTACCACAAGAGCGCACAGTGGACGTCTACGTGCACATGTCCACATTCAGTTGCGACCAGGTGCTGGCACAGCAGGGGAATGAAGATGGTACAGCAGACGAGTTCGTGCATGCTGTTGCTCAGCGTAAGCGCCAGCTCCTCAAAGACGTTCGGGAAGCAATGCGTCGCTCTTCCATCAACGTTCTTGAAGACAACATCTGAATGTCATCATCTCATGCAGTCGCGGGTTTCTTCGGTCTCCGGATGGGGATGTACTCGTACGCGACTGACATGAACAGTTCGTTTTCAGCGGACTCTTCCATAAGCTCTGTTAGAGCTGCGTAGAAATTGTTAAGTGCATAGGTCACAAAGTCCTTGGTAGCGCGGAGAAGCAACTCTCTTGTATGGAAAATCGTTTTTGTTTTCATGGCTTTGCGCAATTCGAACGCCTGGTGTAGCGTATTTTCCACCGCTATCAGCGACAACGTCATTTGTGTGCTATAATCGATCTCTCCCAACTTGATGGCTTCATCTACGATTGTTTCCAACGGTGTAAGCTGCTCGCGTTTTTCCTTCAGAGCAATGGTGTATGCTTTGAGCGCGACCCTAGTTTTTTCCAGGTGAGACTGCTTACGGGTATCTTCTTCGGCTTGGCGACCAAGGTTCGTATTTTCATACCCGTAATTGACACAAATATCCATCACGACATTTTTCCTTAGCTGCGAGAAATCGTCGGCGTTAGATGATGTTTCGTTCACAATCGACGTGTTAGGGGGCGTCCAAGAGGACGACAGACCGAACCCTTCCTTGGAATTCGGATCAACGTGTACATGTCTCGCGAAGATGACCAGCATGTCCACGTGCCATTCGGAAATGATTGTTGAACCCGTCCCGTCGCCACTTAGTTTCAGAAGCCGGAACGTTTGGAAACTCTCGGCGTGATCGCGCAACAAATTGGCGCGTATCTCTCTTATTACAAGCCCTGAGAAAGATAAACCCATCTTTAATAAAACCGCAATTACAAACCGCACCGCAGGTACAAACCGAAGGTACAAACCGCACCACAAGTACAAACCGCACCGCAAGTACTGCCGATGCCACTTCTTATGAATACTTAAACAGCGCACGTCCTTCCTACGTGCACCACATATATCCCCTCATTTACAGATAGTTCTTATGCGTCCTTCATCAAACCAAAAATGCCCTCCTCCTTCTAAGCGCCCTGACAAGACGGTTATTTCTAAGAATCATGTTTTGAAGACAATGGACATCGCTGGGAGAATCGGGAAAGGATTATCCCCATGGAGACAAAGCTGGACCCAATTGCTCGTCGGCGCGATTCGCGAGACGGTCGCTGCCAAGATGATACATATGTATCACACTAAGGAGGGGCTCACGTCTGCTGACACAAGGCTTTGCTCACCAGTTAAAATGACGATCAAGAAGTGGAAGGATAGCGTCAAGGTGCACATAAAGTACCCCAAGCTTGACGTACCTGAGACAGACGAAACACCTTTGGACGATACTACCCGAACTGGTATCGAGATTGCCCTATGCCACCTCTGGACCATGGGAGCCGTCCACTCCGACATCCGCGCTATCAACATGGGCTATGCCAATGGGACCATTATCATGTTCGACTATGACAGCATTGACTTTGTTTGCATCATCAGCTCCACAAGACCCCCCCTTTCAGCTCTGTGGGAACGAGGCACTCGTGGGAATGCACCGTCAGAGAAGGAAGGATGTGATGGTGAGACGCGCAAACATATTGTGGCCAGTCACTTGGCAGACAAATGCATGCTTGACAAGATCTTTGATAACGATAAAAGGGGATTCTCCGCAGAGTACATCGCCGAGACAGTGGCGTCTGAGATGGAAGATGGGGAGATGTATGACGCTCCAGTGGATACATCCTCCTGGAAAACGAAAAGCTGGTTGTTCGAGGGGTGCAATGTGACGAGCAAGGACTATACATATGAGCCTTGTTGGGAGAAAGAACCCAGCGAGACCAAGAGGAACTTGCACAATATTGAGTGCATCATGAACAACATGTTGCAGATGTGCAGTACACTAACATTCAGCGGCCCCTTCGACTACAGCACTGACATCGTCATCATCCTCACATTGTCGATCGTCAACAGGAACCGGGCTGCGAAGTTCATCAAAGATATGCAGAAGATCCTAGATGATGATGATAAGGGTGGTGATGGGTTCCAAACGTTCTTGGACCAGTTCATATCCATCGCGTCGCACTTGTTCAACGTGGGTGACCTAGCGTCTGCTACAGATGCTGAGCGATAGACATAATGACAATATCCAGTTGTCTTTGAAGGAATGATAATTACACAATAACCAAGCTAAGTCTGGTTCAGTAGATTCGTAATGGCATATGATATGAATTCTGGACTGTAAGGATGTGTGTACACCCAAGTCAGCGACCATTCTTAACGCCTATTTTCTAACGGCGATGTCGTACAGTTATTTCCATCTGATATATGTTTCATTTGACACCTTGTACCTTCTGAAAAGTCGAATAGACTACAAATATTTTGAGAACATGTGTTTGTTTCTTGTAATAAACATCATTTACCTGAGTGTCTGTCTCGTCAAGCGAGAGCTGTCCCACAATTTGAGTCTCCGACTGTATGATCGATCATATTTGTGTGTTTTGACCAAGTATCACGAGTTCCTCTACAATGGGATCCAGTACGACGTTCACGCAACGGTTTACGTTTCTTAAATCGTGGGTATTAACTCCTGAAATGTTCGATGGGGTGTCTGACACAATGGCTGCGCCTATGTTGTGCACTAGAAATGATGTAACATTGGAAGTGTGCATAGCCCCTGCGTACAACACAATGCGGGTGTGCAATTGCTTTGTGTCTCGAATCATGTAGTAAAGCATGCGCCCCAAGAGGTACGTGTCCATCACTAGCACGCGTACCTTGTAAAAGAAGATGTTGTTAAAGGATGATTCTTTCTTCGCAGGAGTATTGTGCGTGTACGATTTGCGGATGTCATTAATGATGTGCTCCACTGAAGTCTTTATGTGCTCTGCCAATCTCAATTGGTAGGGTGATCCCTTGAGTTTGTGGAACTGCTTGGCAACCTTGCTTCGCACCGGGTCGTCCATGAGAATCCGGTACATGAGTTTGTAAGCATCTGCCACCGTAGGTGCGGAGCGAAGGAAGTCCGTTGTTGTCGAAGGCATCCCCGTGGATCCCGTGTTGGTACGCACATCCACGAAGTGGAAGCGGCCTAGGCGCGTGGAGGAACGACCGTGTGCGTACAAGCGGTTGCTGAAGTGCTTATACATCCAACCGAGAATGCCTGCGCGTTCACCGAAATCCTTTATGTGAGGGTCTGAGCTGTCTCCTTTAGTCTGATTCTTCTTCTTCTTCATAATATCTCCAAACGGCACCTCCATGAACACGTCAGTCTCGAGGGAGATCGCGCGCAACGCGGGCTCCGATGTCACGTTGTGAAGGAACCTTCCGATGTCCACACACCCCTTTTTTGGAACGCACTTGGAGGGAGGGCACATGTTGTCGAATGAGAAGTGGATGTCCCCCATGAGGTACATAACACATGAACGGACGCGCCCCTGGCGAGACAGGTATCTGGACGTGAAGAACAGTCACGCTTGCCGGACCACTCATCTTGTGAATTCGAGAGCCCGATTCGATTATAGACATTGAGTGTTTGGTGAACAGTGTTTGGTGAACAGTTACATTTATTTAATGTAGATAACAAAGAATATCATTGTACAGAACAACTCGTAAATAATGAAAGGAGGAAAGAAAACATTCATCGGTTCGGTTATATTTGTATCTATCAGCTTGTAAGCACTCCGAAGAGTGGACAGAGATGTTGCAGCGGAGACAGACGCGCCAATCTATACACGGAGACGAGAATAAGTTACAAGCACAGGAGACCCATTAAGGGGCACCAGTGGAGAAAGGGGCGGATGCCTGTAACCTGACTAGAACCTAAGCAAGGAATCTTAAGCCGGGCACAGGCAATACCAGTGACGCAGCCAACAGGAAGCTGTCACTGAGTCACTCAAGGATGACTCAGTCTACAGGAAGCTGCCACTACGGGAAGCTGGCACAGTACTGGCAGAGCCGATAGTTCTAAGGAAGTACATAAGTAGTCACCAAGTCATAAAACGCGTGAGAGCACCGCAATTCATGCTGACACTCCACCTATGACACAGGTGACATACAATACTACTTCTCCACCTATGGCACTGGGGACATAGAACTATAAACTGGTAGCAAACAAAAATTATTAAGGAACGGAGGAAAAACAGGAAACCAGAAGAAAGCCTTGTCTAAAATAAAAGGATGAGAAAGGATGAACCAAAAACCACTGTAGTACTCCGAAAATGTAGCAGCAAAAAACTTGGGTCATACCGAGCTGAGCTGAGATCAAAAAGGAAATGTAACCATCCATGGTAAGCGCAAAAATACTATTCATCCAGAATAGTAGGCACCAAACCAGAAAATCACAGGGAGGCCAAACAGAAATCAATCCTAATACCAGAGGAAGGGGAACAACGGTGGCTGAAAGAACCGAGAACTTAACCTAAAGAGAAGACCGAAATATCGTATATCAAAGTTGGGGAACAACGGTATAGAAAACCCGATCCGGGAATAGGAACCTAACGCCAAACAATGATAACCAAAGAGACGGATTGAAATATCGTGAGAGAGCAGCACACGAGAGAATCAAAGCCTAAAGGACGCAGACAAGGGGACACTAAAGTCTACGATGGAAAAATAAAGTCGATGGAAAAATCCACTACCTTAAAAACTATTCTTAGCATAGAATTCATGACTAGGTTGGGATGAAAAAACCATGATGAACTGGTTTCTTACTCAAAGATGGAAGTAAGAAGATATATGAAAGTTAATTATCATAAATCCCCAGTTACGGCACTAACTAAAACATTCTAGGAGGTGGGTATCGCACCGCAAAGAACTCATGCACTCAAGACAAACCAAGCACCTAACCACAAGCAAACTAAACCTGCAGCAACTGAAAATCCAAAGGATGCGAAGATAAATTGCAAGAAACTTGTAACCAACAAAGGAAACAAAGTCCAATGAACAATAGAAGTTTAGACGTACAAACACAGTACAGAAAACCCATTGTTCACTTGAAAGAAGAAAAAAAGTAAACGCATAAAAAAAAAAAAGGACTTCAAAGAATTTACTGCAAAGGAAGGAATGAAAGGGCGCTTGAAAGACATTCGGAAAACAAGAAAGAGGTGAGCGGCGGTACATCTGCAAGTACAACTGCAAGATTACCCAGCCCACCAATTCACAGTAAAATCCGAAGGGAAACAACGACTACACTCCACAAAAAGTTATAATCACTTGAGGGGTTGGTGCTCTAAAAACTGTGTGGAGTAAAAAGAAATAGCTAATCTATGATGAGCTCCACCGAATGAACCATCTGCCTATGGAACTAAGAGTCAGAAACCATCAAGACGCTATAACGGTGGTCTGAAGTAAGTACCACCTTCCACCAAAATCAAGAAAGACAGCTGAAAGGAAGCTGCCTAAAGAAAGCGTCGTAACGCTCCACCAATCTAGACTACCCTATAAGTCAGTCTAGGCGGTGCTGAGGAATAGGCACTCACACATAGGGCCATGTTAACCTACGTATGAGGACCATCAGCACCTAAAACAATGAATCCTGGGTTGACTGTAACACCCCAGCCATACGCAGTATCAAGCTAGTAACCGGTAGTATAGCCCCCAGCGCAGAACTGGTTGAACATGGCCGGCCTTATTTGCCTCTATATCAACGAAGCCTGAGTCAACTGTAACACCCTAGCCATACGCAGTATCGGACCTGACCAATGATCAAGATCATCACTTGCACTATCGGCAAAGGCTACATCATCACCCGGGCTCCCGAATAATCTATCAGGAATGGCAGGAGGCGAAGCGCTCACCAACTCCTGCGAGCCATCCAAGATGATTGGAGCAGGGTGACTATTAGGCAATGGACCTGTAACAGGCTCCACAATGATCTGAGATTGTCGTAATCCTAGAGCTTCACCGACGAAACGTGGCGCAAAGGAGGGCCTGGCGACCCCCTGAGATTCGGCTAAGATTATAGTTGGACACCCAACTCCCACCCGCCCTAAAACTTCACACACAATACAGCAAGATCAGGCCCTGGTCTGGAATGCAATCTGGATACATCCCAGCCAGGCCAGCCAACAACAATTGGGGTTGTTAAAGGGCGTAGGGAAGTACCGGTTACACTAACATATCACCGTTTGATGACAGGAGGGATGCAAGCGGGCACGGGGACCCATACTAATGGGAGAACCCAGGAAGACAGTTTAGACTGAACTGGATATAGAGAGTACATCACTACTCTCTACTACCTGGCGCAACATCGGAAACCCAAATATAATAACCCTTACTCACCAGGGAATACCCAACCAGTCTACCAAATAACGCCCTTTCGTCCAGCTTGTGCGTTTCTTCCCAATTGACTAACATAGCAGGGGCAATAACAGACGCAACAACGACACATCAGGCATCACCCCATAAAACAGCTCTTAGGGTGTCTTGTGTCCCCGATATCAGCCAATCCTCGAACCACTTAACTAAAAAATCCCTAAGCCCTAGCAGAACTCAAACACTTGAACCCAAACTCTCGAGCTAAGGCATACACCTAAGGAGGGAACCAAGGGCACGGTAAGACAAAGTAGCGACCTCTGTCGAAACACGGAACGCACCCAGGGGTCCCAAGAATCCTAAGAGAGAAAAAATATCCACCAAGATATCATGCCAAAGATCCTCCACGGCCGCTGGACTAGGGCCAGGACGGCGTCCACTTCGGCCTGTAGCATGGGCGAAGTCCGGCGCTGCGAGACCAGACCTGGGATCACAGAAGGTGGGGAAGCGTTAGATCGAAGTCGATATAGAGGTATGGGAAAAAGGAGACGAGGATAAAAGTGCAGCAAGTCGCACCTGGTGCAGAAAATCGCACCAATGGCAGAAAATCGCAAATCGCAAGGGCAGAATTCGAAAATTTATCGCTAGGATGCGAAGAGCAGGGCCGAGGCATGTAAAGGTCCGAATATCCCGCCGTCGATGATCAGGCAATCACAAGTCCCCCCCTCTATCGCTCGACTCACCCGGTTGGGGGGTAGAGGGAGCAGCACCCGAGTGGTGCTGACCATAACCCCCTGCTTCCTACCACCTCCAGAATCTCCAGGTCCAGACGCGTAGGGCGTTCTCGTCTGGCGAACCCTACGGCAGTGCCGGCGATCCGCCAGCTTGATCGAAAAAATTCTCCAGAAGGGAGCACAGAGCCACTAGAGCGCAAGCTCATGCCAGTAGCCGTCCGTCGGCTGGGCAGAGCAAAGGGGCAAAGACGACGTAGACATCAGCAGGGAGCTTGGTCGGCTTGGCAACCTCCGGTATGCAGGCAGAGCCTCAAACACCGGAGTTAGCGACGTCAAGGACGCGAGCAGACGAATACGGGGTATCTCCACCGATGTCCAGGCTAGTCGCTGACTTGAGTCTGCACGTCACAGTCATCTACGACAGACGGGAGGAGGCGACAGACGGCAGGGGAGGAAAAGGAAGAGAAGATGGAGGAATGACCGGGGGGGGGGTGGCTTCCACGATGGCGGAAGGAGACTCATCTCCAGCAGCAGAGGCCGCTGGCGCGCAACCAATCAGCCAATTTGTCGTCATGTCAGGACTTCGGAACTTCCAGAATGAAGCTTGTTGAAGTAGAGGACGACGCATAAGGTGCATTGCAAAGCAGTGGTACCATGGTGGGCCCAATGACCTATCAGCTTGTAAGCACTCCGAAGAGTGGACAGAGATGTTGCAGCGGAGACAGACGCGCCAATCTATACACGGAGACGAGAATAAGTTACAAGCACAGGAGACCCATTAAGGGGCACCAGTGGAGAAAGGGGCGGATGCCTGTAACCTGACTAGAACCTAAGCAAGGAATCTTAAGCCGGGCACAGGCAATACCAGTGACGCAGCCAACAGGAAGCTGTCACTGAGTCACTCAAGGATGACTCAGTCTACAGGAAGCTGTCACTACGGGAAGCTGGCACAGCACTGGCAGAGCCGATAGTTCTAAGGAAGTACATAAGTAGTCACCAAGTCATAAAACGCGTGAGAGCACCGCAATTCATGCTGACAGTATCATTGCTAGCTGTGTTCATGATTTACTGTGCGGCACACGGATTTCGTGAATAATCACCCATTCAAGTTATTAGTTGAAACGATTACCCTGTCCTTATTCACATCCGCCCCTGTGTTCATCATTATTTGGAGCAGAAAGATACGCAACAAAGCCATCGTCAAGGACTTTTTGCTGTTGTTCATTCAGACCTTCATCTTCTGGATGCTGAGCGAATTCAGTGGCCTGACAGACTACGTTTTCAGAAAGCACGCAAGGTGATTTTTTTTCTTTTTCCAAAAATGTAGAGAGTGATGAAAAATAACAAAAGCAAAAGCAAAAGCAAAGAAGTACCCCTGCCCTCGGTGGTGATCAGTTCTTCTTCTCAGGGGAAACATACTCACCCCGACTATTCATTCAGGGACGCCCTGTCACGGAAGAGGGAGTTTTTTTGTGGTGATGTTGGTTTTCCAGACGTAGTGTCGACCGGGACGCAGACGAAGCCGAAGCCAAAGTGGAAGTCGAAGTCGAAGTCGAAGCAGGGGTCTGAAGATTACATCCAGGAGCAATGGAATGCGGAATGCACCAAGGAGACGTTCTCTCTGGCCCCACACCAGAGATTCCTTTGTAATTTCATGGCACCAGGAACCCCCTACAACGGCTTGCTCCTGTTCCACGGGACCGGAGGCATGAAGACATGCACGGCGGTTTCCATATGTGAAGGGTTCGACGATCGACAAGTGTTCTTGATAGCTCGTCCAACGCTACACGATAACTTCTTGCGAACAGTGTACGATAGCGCTGCATCAGCATCTCGTAAACACCAATGCGGGGGATCAAGATATCACCAATCGAATAATAGAGGTGACATTCTAGTGCGTGAAAAGTACACGTGTTTCGGCATAATTTCATTCGCAAATTTAGTATCCGCTGCGACCGATCGCGATCTAGATAATCAGTTCTCTGGGAGCATCATCGTTGTTGATGAGGCGCACCATCTTCGGAATTCACAAATGGAATCGGCGTTCGGCTCATTGTAACGCGTGCTCCGAGTAGCATCCAACATAAAGTTGCTTCTCCTCACGGCCACACCCATGTTCAATTCGAACACCGACGTTCTCCCCCTTCTTAACCTCCTCCACACAAATGATCGAGCAACTATAAATGACATGTCCGACCTAGCATCCGCCGCAAGGGGGTACGTCTCGTACTTCCCCGGACGGTCCCCGTTCAGCTTCCCGAAGATCCTCACGCCCTCAGTGGCGACGCACATTCCCTCACGTTCGGGATCATCTCAGCTCGTTCAAAAAGCATGCGCAAACAAAACCGCGATATCGTGACGTTGGACGCGCATGGCACCCGCATCCCTAAATCTGACCGATTGGAGACGCTCATGTATCGTCTAAAGCAACAGGGGTCACACGGAAGCGTCGCAGAGGTAGACGAAATTTGCACGAGCGAGATGAGCGGCCTGCAGTTGGAGACGTACGAGGCACACCGCCGGGATTTTTAAGGCGGATGATGTGGATGATGATGTGGATGATGTGGATCATGAGGTGGATGATGTGGATCATGGTGATATGCGTGTCCGTCAAATGTGCAATGTGATTTTCCCTGCTCCTCTTAACGGCGGCGGAGACTCCTCGTCATCTGGCAAGTCGGGTTTCCGTCGTTGCATGGAGTTCGATTCGCAACGTGGGGGGTGGAAGTACCGTCCGGGGGTACCGGCATTCCTCTCCCCTGAGTTGGCGCCCGGCTACGCATGCAAAATCAACAATGTCGCCGACTGCATAGCGGCAACGGGACGATCTGCGATCTCGATGGTGTACTCCCGCTGGATTTGGAGCGGGGTGCTTCCTGTGGCAGTCGCACTTGAGCACAGAGGGTACCGCTCGTTTTCGGACACGGGCTACCGGGGTGGAATCGGGACCTACGCGATCATATCGGGGCTGCGCGAGCACAGTTTCGGGTTCCAGAGTCTGGAGCGTATATTGGAGGTCGCTCGATCGCCTGAGAACAAACATGGAGAGCTGATAAGCGTTTTATTGATCACTGACCGCGGCACGGAAGGCTTGGATTTCCGCTTCGTTCGAGAGCTGCACATTCTAGAACCTTGGTTTCACATGAAGAAGATCGAGCAAATCGTGGGTCGCGCGGTACGTCACTGCTCACACGCCCTTCTCCAGTCACCAGAACGCAACGTGACCGTGTACATGCACGCATCTGTCTACCCCGTGGTGGTGGTGAGATGGAGACCGCGGATCTTCAGGCGTACCGCATCGCCCTCAAAAAAGAAATCGACATCTCGAAGGCGGAGAGCGCTCTGATATCCGTGGCAATCGACTTTAGGCATGACAACAACGATCCTCGAGGAGAACGGGAGAAGCGCACCTTTGTCGTCGACATGGTGAGCGCTAGCGGGCGCACCGTGAAAACAACCTTCCTATCAAGGGAAGAAGAGGACGACGACACATGCGATACCCTTGCGGCTGACGATTCGACGTTCGACGCTGTGAGACATGTAGACCTCTCACGAGTGGCGGATGTCATTTTGGCCACGTTGCGATCTGCTGACGCGACACACGGTTGCACCATCGAGGACTTTGCTACCGCACTCACTAAGAAGGATCAGATGCAGCCGTGGGTGGCCCAATGCATTCTCGAGGCGGTGGATCGCCTTCTTTCACATAGGGTATTTCGTCGTACCGACAAGTACTTCCTAGGAAACGAGGCGCATAACGATGACGACAATCAAACACGAACAAATGGATGCCTCTTAATATTTTAGAACACGCAACCAAGGCGGAGGGGCTATGGACATGGTAGCAAGACGGGTCGTTGCTTTAGAGAGCTCGTTGCCGTCGAAGGTCGCGGATCGATTCCGGTCGGAGCTATTGGACTATGTTGTGGATCGACTTCCTAGAACGCAACTGGAGGAACTTGCGGTTGTGGTGGCATCAGCATCATCATCATCTACCAAGAGTCATAAAAATACAACAAAACATAATGGACTCGCGCAACATGTTAGGGATAGTTTGAGACGCGCTGGTGTGCTTGAGAATTATATAGACAAGAAGAGCCTTACGATCGTGTTCCGAAACCCTTACGACATTGTGTCCCCAACCAAGGTGCGCCGACCCATGTGTTTCGTCCCCTCTGATGAAAAGAACACTGAGGCCCCGATATTCCGTCCTTGTATTGTCGGAGAGATCGTGTCCCACGGGGTTCATGGACAGGGTCGCTAGCAAGGATGCGTTCACGTTCAAGTTGGCAACGACATCTAACGTGCGTGGGAGCGTCTGTGGGAGCACGTCGTCCTTGAGAACCGGCGCATTGTGGCCCGCAGTACTGCGTATCGTCTCGAGCGACGCGACACTCCGTGTGCTCCTCGAGAAGGAGGAGGGTGCCTTGACCCTGAAGAAAGCGAATATGTGCCTGCTCATTGAACTTGCGATGCGAAAATTCGGGGGGTTCATGCGCCTTGTCCAGGCGCACATGAGCAGCAACCTGCTTACCCCCCCAAATTAACATTTCAATGAAACGTATTGTGTACGAACAATGCAGGATGGAGAGCCGTGATCTAAAAAAGAACCACGATATTCTCGTTAACATCTTGCAATTTGTTGATTCAAAATCGTATTGGTGTTCCACTGCCCGTGGATTTCTACACCATTAGGTTACACCGCAGTCCGAAAAATAAAACACAGCCTGGGGCAGTCTCACGGTTGTGATAGATCCTGAGCCTGTGCCTGTGGTGTCCCACAAATTGCGTCTCCGACTGTACCTTGCCTTCAACCTTCAAATAAAGTGGGACACACACCTTATAAAAAATTATTTGAGAACAACAGGCTCGTTTTTCATACATTTTTGTCATCCATTCTTTGGTACAATAACGGAGAGCGAAGTTGTAGAGCGGTCGAAAGTGTTCTGGAAGTGTCCTTATTATTATCTTTGTCGCTTTTCAGCTTGTCCCCGGAAACGAAAATCACGTAGAACAGAATGATGTACATCAAGACCGAGCCGATAGCCGAGATCAAGCCTGAGAAGAAATTCTTCCCCACAAAACTCATTACAGGGTTTCTGTGTTTCCACACGCTCCAAGCGTTCCAGTGGGGGAACGAAGGCGTTTCCTGAGAACTTCTCTTCATTTCGTAAAAGCGTGTTTAAAATGCATATCCCATTTTTATTCAAAGCTTACCACACAATCTCCCTTCACCCGACTCATCCTACACAGGTTGGGTTTAGAAGTGGTGGTGGTGCACGCTGCTTGCGATGAAGGAGAAGGACAGGAAACTCTTTTGGGGAAATTATCTAGTGAGGGGAGGTCGTCATTGCAGGTGCGGTGTGGCGTGCTAGAGATCATGTCTGCCTCGATCTCATCCACATGCTCTTCTACGTACTCCAGTATGCGGTTCTCGATCATCCACCGGAAGAAGTTCAGTTGCCCGACCGTCGTCTCTATGTTTTCCGATCCGTAGTGGAACAGTATTCGGTCGCGGCGGCGGAAAGGGTCGAATTGCTGTTTGGAGTGAGCCTTAAGCTGCATACGGTATTGTCGGTACACATTAAGAGGAAGCGATGCTATTGGGCTGTGTATCACCACGTTGTGCGTTTTGGCATAGTTTGTCACAAACCAGTCAATCAACCGAAGAGATATCTTGGATGATATCTTTGAAACGTCAGTAGAAGAAGCCCAAGCTGTTGCTGCAGAAGACGGTTCAACCAGATAGACCAGGCGCATGATGTGCGTCCGTGTACTAAAAAACTGGGACAACGATAGCATCAGTATATCTGCCCTAGACATCATGGTGGCTTCGTCTCGACTTAGTTACAAAAAACGGAGGTTGCAACTTGTTTTATGACAACTCATTCTTTACCCTTATGCACATTCACCGGTACTTGATTATTTCAGTCGCAGGAAGGGACCCACCAATGGCCATGGGACGGAGTCCTGCATCTTGTCCATTGAAGTTCTTCCACACCTCCTCGAAGTGCCTCTGGGGATGCGATGGAGACTTCATAGCAGCGTACGTGTCATGGTAGAACGAACTGCAAGACGAGGGTTGTGATGTCGAGACAGGGACCCCTCCTCCTCCACAGGAGGAGACCGCATAGCCCCCGAATGACGTATGAGAGACGTCGCCCCCGAATGACGTACGAGAGCCGTCGCCCCCGAATGACGTACGAGAGCCGTCGCCCCCGAATGACGTACGAGAGCCGTCGCCCCCGAATGACGTACGAGAGCTGTCGCCACCACCACCACATACGTATTCCCCGCTAGCGGTGTACACACACGAAGGGGACATAGTGTAAGGCGCACCCACCAATTTATTAGGGGGGCACCTACCACCGCCATTATTGGCAGCGCCTCCACAGCTTCCGGCACTACCAGATGTTATGCTGATTGCTCCATCGTACATTTGGTGTTGTGTCTGTTGATTCATTTGTACAATCGTTTGTATACACTTGTTATCAAATTTTATTATTCCGCCGACTACATTCGGTGGAACAGTAAAATGAAACATACAATATTTCTTAAATAAAGTGGGACACAACTTATAATCCTGCTTCGTCGAAGCAAACAATGTAAAAGCTTTCCTTGTACCTGTAATGGGCGTTCCTGCATCCCGGCGGATTTTTTGAAATTTCTCCTCAGAATTTAGAGTCTCCGGAACGACTCGCTATCCTGATATATCAGCACCGAGGAATCCCAAATCCGCTCCAGACCATTTTTCGCACCCACTATTTCATGGGGGGACCAGATGCCCGGTCCGTTGAACTGTCGCATTTAATTTGAAAATATGTGTAATAGAAAACATATATGTCTGGGTATGCAGCAGCGCCCTTGTCCGATGTCCAAGATATAAACACTCTGCTCTACCTAAATCCGGAGCTATCCGCGTACAGCAACGTGCGCACTATCGAGGATGCCCTGGTTCACTTCGACGCCTACTCGAACCTACCCAATGTCATGCCCACGCTACCGGTGGGTTTCGACGCCAAAGTCTACATAGGCGCGCAGTCGAACGTGAGCATAATAAACCGCGTCATCCGCGACGCGATCGCGGGGGTAGACGGCGTGGACCCGTTCTCGCCGTCTATAGACCGAAGGGGAGTGTTCGTAGCGACGCTCATGTGCGGAGCCAAGGTTCGCACGCTATACCAGGCCGGATCGAACTTCCCGTACTCGATCAACCTGGTAGCCGACTTCACATCGAACGACCTGCAACCGGACGACGACCGCATCCGTCTAGTCCAGCACGACAACGGGTTCATAGTGGAGGCTGCAGTCTAGAGGTATCCTACGAGAGATCACGCATACTGCTCGCCCCCTCGACCAACCCCCGCGTGAGGGCTGCTCTCGCAAGCACATCTGGTAGCTTCAAGGCGTTCGGTATAAGGATATACGATCCCCTGCGCCAGGCGCGAGTGTCCTTTGCTAGGACGGCCATGCAGTCCGGTGGCGCCTTCCCGTCCGGACCAGACGCGGTACCTGCCAAGGGGTTCGTGTACGACATGTACCAGCTGATGTATCCCGAGACGCGGGGCCTTGGGTTCTCCGACACCTACCTCGACTACCGCCGTAAGTGGGAGCGCGTGGACGCCTACCGCATACGCGGCCCGTCTGATCTCCTGAACATCCAGAACCCTAACGCGTCTGGTTTGATTGCTGGGGGGGGGGGCAGTAATGTGGTGGGGGTGGTACAGTCATCCGGGAACATCTCTGTGTTGGACACGTTGACGGTAGGGTACGGTGACTTTTCATGGATGTCGCCATCGAACGTCTCTCTCGCTGAAGGGTACGTGCGCATCTCTACGGACTCATTCGCGGCAGGGTTCGAGTCCAGCAACAACCTGTATGCCACAGGCCAGTACGCGTCGCTGTGCAGCAACCTCGTCGTGGGGTTCGACTCCGCCACCGTGAGGTCCGACATGGAGTGCATGGGCGCTCTTACCATAGTGGCGACCTCCTTTAACGGGGGCGTCGCCACCCTCGGTGGTGGGGCGCTCGTCGTGGAGGAGGGTGATGCCGGGTACGGGAGTTCGGAGCTCAAGGTGACGGTGCAAGTGCGGGACATGATGCACATAGGAGAGACTCTCGGGATAGGAACATCCAACCCCGACCCGACATTGACGAACGTGCGTCTCGCAGTGGGAGGCGACATATTCGCCACTGGTACCGTTGTCACTCTATCTGACAGAGACGCCAAGACGGATGTGGTCGTAATCGAGGACCCGCTTCACCGCGTCAGAGGGATGCGCGGGTGCACTTTCTTCATGAAAGATTCCATAAGCGGTGATGGTTCGGATACGAGGCGACGACACACCGGTCTCATCGCGCAAGAGGTTCAGGAAATCCTACCCAAGGCAGTGTACCGCACCCCATGCGGGTCGCTTAGCGTTGCCTACGGCAATCTTGCGGGATTGCTTGTAGAGAGCATCAAGGAGCTAGTAGACAGACTCGAACACGTGGAAGACAAGCTGATTATCACACGAAAAAAAACCTGATTATTGTTGAATTTTAGTTACACTCAGACCACCGGTCAATAATGTTACAGTATATTGAATCAATTCCAATTCTCAATGTACCAACATGACCCCATGCTACATCACAAATTGTACCCCGAAAACGTTTTGATGTAATCTGGTTTCAGGGGATATCATTCAAATTATACTGAGTGTCCCAAAATTATTTGAAACAATTGTATGAAGAAGAATGGCGAAACCGAATCCAAGACGATCGTAGTGTTCAGATTTATTCATCATAATTGAATCCACAAAGTTGCATGTGGAACACCTTCACCAACTTCGTTCGTGGTGGCCTCCGTGCTCGTGCGACCAGCTGCTTGAACTTCGCTGGAGCGAGGGTGTGCGTCACGATAATGACATCAGCTTGGGGAATGTTCAGTCCTTGTGCAGACCCTGTGTTCATTATGAGGACCGTCTTCTCCTTTCCAAACTTCAACAGTTGCTTCTCCTGTGTCAGGTAGGTCCCAATCAGCTGCGTCGTGTATCCAAACCTAGACACACACTTCTCTACCAATTCCTGCATATCTTCGCCCATAGTGGTGTCCCTAAAAACGATGATGTTGACGTGATCGCGTCTCTGCTCCGCATCCTGTATAATCGTGTGCACAAGGTCGATGGTCGACCGCACGGTTCGCATGCGATCAAAGTTGTCCAAGAACTCCTCTTCGCTTACAGGGTCTGGCAACTGTGTCGTGAAGTCTAGAGGAAGCAGTGCGTCGCAACCTCTGCAAACAGGGATGCACAGCTTTCCATCCTTTCTTCGCTGCTCAAAGCAAATATCATAAAACTTTGCAAGGAACTCTGCGTCAGCCCTCCTGCTGCAGCATGGCATGCGGACAGTGTTGTTGCACTTGTCTATTTCTCTTAGAGACACAAAACAGTACTTCTGACAGGTCAGCTCCAGGAAAAGAATCTTGGTAGGTGACATTTTTCATCAGCTTTCCGAGCTGTATCGTATCCGTAGGTAGCGACTTCTGGATATCATTGACGCTTTGAATGTCCAGCTTCCGTACCGCATGGATGGTGTCCAACGTTTTAGTGAACTCGTTCAGTTGATTGAACACGACAGGAGGGTACCTTGTCATGTCCACATGCACCGACACCACGTATCTGTCGCATTTGATGGGTGGCATAGTGATCAAGTGCCTCATGTACTGGGGGTATTTGTACGTACTTGAAGAGTGTGTGCCGGTGACCAGCCAAATGAAGATGTTTGGGATCAATATACCACTAGGAACCAATAACGAGTCGGCTTCGTCGATGATCAACCTTCGCACACATCTGTGCGTGTTTGAAGAGTTGAGCCTTTTCATAAGACGACTGTAGGAAGCAGGAGAAAATATGACCACTTTCGCGTTTGAAATGTTGTCTACCAGCGTCTCAGTGCACATCTTGACGTCCGATGGGACAGATATGATGCGACTTTCCGGTACACCCATCTTATGCATGGTGTCATACCAGTAGGAGACAAGGATTGCACTTGCGATGACGAATGTCACGTTTCCCCAGACGCGCATATCCTCTTTACTCATCATGGTTGGGAGTTTGGTTTGTTTGTCCTCGACACACCCCTGATGTAATGGGGTTTTTTGCTTTGTGGGTGCTTTTTCTTTTTGTTTAAAGCACAGAGTCTCATACACCCTCGCGGTGTCAAGTAGACTTTAACATGTAATGTAATGTAATGTAATGTAATGGGGATGCTGATAGCAACGTGTGGAAGAGGATGATTTATCCCTGACCGTGTCGTATGGGTTAACTCCATGAGTGTCCGCGTTGCACTCTGATGTGTTGAGCACCAAAGACGCCATGATCGCTGTCTTGCCGCTTCCTGGTGGCAGACCCATTATCCCCATCCTCGGGCGCTCGTTGGTGTTTCTCCACTGCTTCATGTACTGAGATTCCACGTCGTAGGCCTCCATGCTTTGGCACCACTTCAGGCATTCCTTCTGATGAGTCCACGGATCGTACCAGTCGCCCCACACGGTGGTCATTGTGGTTATTTTTGTCAGGTAAAGCGAAGCTCCGTTAAGAGAAAACGAGTCGAAAATGAATACGATAGTGGTTCGGTTATGTGTTGGAAAGAGCGTCGTCGATTAAATATAGGTATTGTCAAGGGTTTGGGGTTTGGAGTACGAGAGTACTTGTGGTTTTGCGGTTTGGCTCAAGCAGACTTGAGGTTTCCGTGGATAAATTGTACGGGATGTTGTACTTGGCGCACCATTTGATCGATTGTTCTAGAGATGATTCGATGAGTGATGCGGTTGTTTTCATTTGTTGGGTTTTGTCGCACTCGTTTCCTTTTTTGCCGATAAGCGTTATGACATTCTCGATGGCGCATATTTGGTTTTCAACAAAGAAGGTGTTCTGTGGACACAACCATTCGAGAAACGATACGAACGTGGGTTTTCTTTAAAGGGTGGTGAAAACATGCCTTAGCGAGCTTACGATGATGTTTTCGTGTTCTTCAAACGGAGCAAGGACAAGCTCCTCGCATATTTTTCGTAACGCTGTAAGAGTACAATCATCAGTATCGTTGTCTTGAGGTCGGTTCATATTATACCCGGAACAGACGACGTATTTCTCTGAGTTTGCCGGTCTACTTGTGAATGGCTTCACGATCCTCACCGTGTTGTATGCGCAACGAACGATATATAGGAGTTGTACGATCGCGATCGTGTGTATGTCGTATATTTTTATGACTAGCACCCCGTTATGTTTTTGCAGACACATAGCTGTATACAGCTGTGCCACCACGAGTTGCATGGCTCTTTCTTCTTGGTGGTTGAAGTTTCCACTGAAGTCGAAGCCTCCATCTGCTGTCACGAAGTCTACGGTGCCTTTCCCACCTACGGCATCAACGAAATTATCGACGTTGCAAATGTTTGTACAGGTTGCCTGTTCCATCCTCCCCGTTGTGCAGCCATACTCCGCATGCGTTGCCTGACCTTGCCAACCGGCGAATAGGTGCGATTCTCCATCCTGGGATAGAGCGACTTGACCGGTCTACGAGTGTTATCCCATGGTACTCGTCACCTTCGCATGTTCCGTAATCATAGCGATACTTGGTGAACGCCTCCATGAAGCCTCCTGGGCCCTCAGCAAGAAATGCGGCGCGCACAGGGTGTTTTTTACATTGAGCCATTCTCCCGAACCTGAGGTCTGGTTCAAAGTCGTGCAAAATCTCCCAGAGCTTGAAGAAAGAGCGACTTATCGGTCTGTAGAGGGAAACGCCGTAGCTGCTCCCGTGGAACGTGGGAGAATAGATGCTCTCGTAGGCATTTGCGAACTTTTTGAACATATCCCATTTGTGGGACAGGAAATATGAGGATATGTTATTTTTGCATGCCATGAGATGTGTGTGCGACGAGCAAAGGGTTTTCATGTGTTGTGAAACGTTGGTTACACATGACTCGTCATTGCCTTCCCAATAACATCCCAAAACATCTGTCTTGTCGATGCAATTTGTTAAATCAAGCTGATGTTCCATGTGCCTGCCTGCGCCTTGACCTGTTGCGACTTTCTTCTGATTGTGAACCTTTTTTTACGAGTCTGGAATGCGCAGATACCCGAGGATTGCGATTCTACAGTCGGCGGAACAGTAAAATGAAACATATATCAGATGGAAATAAATGTACGACATCGCCGTTAGAAAATTGGCGTTAAGAATGGTCGCTGACTTGGGTGTAATGGGCGTTCCAGACTCCCGGCGGATTTTTACTGGTTGCGAAACATGGTCTGGAGCGGAATTGTGATTCCTCTGTGCTGATATCTCAGGCTAGCGAGTCTTTCTGGAGGCTCTAAATTCTGAGTAGACATTTCAAAAAATCCGCTGGGAGGCAGGAACGCCCATTGTGTGTTAAAAACTTCTGTGTTTACGAACATCAGTCGTTCTACTCTGTGGAGGTGGAAACGCTTTGGAGTAAATCGAAAACGACGTGAATTTGTAAGCAAACTTTTTGAGACGAACAAAGATTTGTTGAAATTGTTTTTATTGTCAACTCAATGCACAACCGCAAGAGGTGTTGTTGCATTTTTCAAAAGTACTCACAATTTACGATTATCAACTAAAACAGTGTATCGTTTCATAAAACTCATTGGTTTTACAAGAAAAAGGAGCAAACTCCGTGGACAGTGTAAAGGGGACTTAGTTCCACTTGTCACTGCATTTTGTAGTAGATACAAGGATACAATCAATGCTGGAAATTTTTTAGTATCAGTTGACGAATGTGGGTTTAGTGAGCGTCTCAAGCCACATTATGGGTATTCCCCTGTAGGAAAACCTGTTATCGTTAAAACTACTGGTGGGTGGGTACACCCCATTGAAGGAGACTCCAAAGGTCTCTTATCGCGACGAGTTGGCGGTGAGGGTGTACTGCACACGTAAAAAAATCCAAGAAAAACACAGGAGGGGTGGCTTAGCCCCCTCTCTTGTCGACAACAACTCGATCAAGCGTACCATTGTTTTTTCTGAGGTACGAGGACTTGCGATTCTCTCCAGAAACCAGCACTTACTCGGACCGGGACCGCTCCTCTGCTCTCACAATCGCAAGGCTGCACTGCATGGAACTGTTGGGTCAAGGGAGACCGCTTCCATTTTGCATGCGTGTTGTTGATGATGGGCTACAAAAACATGGATGGTGTTCCACTGCAATGTGGGGTTGCTACACCATAAGGTGTACCGTACACTCCAGAAAGCGGTTTCATTTTAGTATTCCGTCGAGTGTAAATTAAATGTTTAGATGATGTAAAAAGATGCACCTGGTTGGAAACATCGTGCTATTCATCGTAGCGATATCGATACTCGCGGCCATTGGAATCTCATTAGTATCGTTGAGCTCAAGAGTGAACGATCATGAGGAAATGCTCATATGCCTTGGAGATATAGAATGTGGCAAAAAAAAATAGCTCCACCACCACATGATTCTTATTTGTGGGAGTTTAAGAGTTTCTCGATACTCCCGAGTATAAGGTGTGTCCCACTTTATTTGATACCACAGTAAAGGTTTGTCCCACTTTACCTGTAACAAACGATGAGGTTGCATTCCGGTACAAAACAAATGGTTGGTACAGATTCTGATAGCGATGACGTTGATGTTACTCTCTCTCATACAAAGGAAGATCCATCTGGTATCACTGACCCATCTGGTATCACTGACCCATCTGGTATCACTGACCCATCTGGTATCACTGATCCATCTGGTATCACTGATCCATCTGGTATCACTGACCCATCTGGTATCACTGATCCATCTAGTATCACTGACCCATCTGACGATCCTGTTGTATCTGAAGATGAAGGAGAAGCTGGTGTGCTATTAGGTAAGAGAATGGGTATCCACAAAAATCGCAAACGCCGGCGGGTGTCAGCAATGAAAAGCGAGAGCGACGACGTCGAAGACATTATTATGATATTGTACAACATTGAAGATTCGATTCACCTCTCTCATAAATCGACTGAGTCGTACTTGAGCATAATGGGCTTACTCATCATTTTCATGTTGACAGGAATCATTTCATTGAACTTTGCGTTTGTGAATGTCAGAACAAGCGTATAATACACAACATGACGATCGAGAAAGATATCCGGTTCGATAAACAAATGAGCGAGAAATAAGATAAACTGCACGGGTGCATCGACCGCAAGTGCAGTGGGGCATCTCCGGGAAACAATTCGGTACGTTCGAGAGTGCCCATTGAAGGAACAATCGCACTTAAGCGATCGCCGGTACCGTGGCCCAAAATAACACGGGGTCTTTGTTGATGTGCAATGCGTACACTCCAGAAAGCGGTTTAATTTATATGTTCCGCCGAGTGTAGCCTGATATACAGAAAGCGGCTTCGCCAAAAGCCGCATGATATCATTGCCCTAACCCTAATTTTTGTGTAGTATAATACACTCACTTCGAAGCGATGTTTGTTATTCTGGAACGATAAACTACTGATTTCACGCATTGAACCACACTCCTCCCTATGTCGATACCCGACGCTTTAGCGACCAGCCTTAACCCGTTGAAGGAGGTGCTAGCCTCTGAAAAATCTTCGTCAAACGATGACTCGATTAATGCACACGTATTGTCCGTACTAGTCGAAAGATCGGAGGTGATGTCTGTACGCATAGGAGAACTCCCGTTGTCGAGAGCAGAGATACATTCGCGGTTACGCAATGGTTTTGCTACCAGCGCCATGGATGGACAAGCAACAAGTGTGTCGGTGTTTTGCATCAAGCTTGATGATATACCCATTCTACATATACTCTCTGGAGGCGAGCGCCCGATTCTGCCATCAGAACACGGAGGGATGCGCAAGTTGAGAGCCACAATTGCGGCGATAGAAGGCCAACTAGAAGACACCGATAGTAGCAGTTCTGAGGATGATGATGAGCTCGTGATTGAGCTAAGCAGACAACAACAACCAATGTTGTGGTAGGAGGAGACAACACTACATCGTCGTCAGCGCCTTTGGTTGTACCATCTGTGGTAGTATCACATATGACAACAGATGTCCCGTACACTCCAGAGTCTTTCTCCATGGAGCTGGACACTGCGGATGCTATAGACGTGGATGTACATGAGAGGGTCTCGGCGAATTTTTCTTCCGGACGAAATCTTGGAAAAGATCGTGTCATCATGGTCTACATGCAAGGGTGATGAGATGCACATGGGGTACCGTGGTGCGCCTGATGTGCGTGAGCAAGCAGTTCAAGGCAGTGGTGTCAAACATGTCGGATCTATCGGTGAAGATACCTTCGTTTCGAGCCGGCACCCAGTGGAGTCTTTCCCATATGTCCTTTGCGAAATTGGTGCATGTGTCCTGCTCTAATAGCAATGATGTTGAGGGACATCGAGATGTTCGCCGCACTCCCCAATCTGAAGAGGTTAAACATATCGGGGACGTCAGTCGATTCCTCGTTCCGTTTAGACCAGTGTGTGCAGGAACACGCTTCAGGATCATGTACTGCGCATACATGCATTTGATGTCCATTGCAGGGATAGAGAGCCTCAGCCAGCTGCGTTTTCTGGACATACACAACAAGATTGCTCCACATCCGTAGGAGAGTTTCATATGCCATTGCTGACGTGCTGAACACCCGTTCGTCTGGTAGAGTTTTCGATTCGGATTTCCCATACACACATGCTTCCCATCGTTGTTAGCATTCATGGGAACTTTCAAATACTTGGGGGAATTTGTTAACAGACATTCAGTCTCCTGACACGATGGAATTGTCGGTAGCACTCGTGATGCGTATCTTCTGCCCCACACTCAAGACAAAGGATGCTTGAGCAGTCCGATGTTCGGTCGTGTGTACACATCCATCACATTTGTTTCCAAAAAAATGGTGTAAAGACATTCCAAGTCATACAGGTTGTGGATAGAGTGAGTGATCAGGACTTCCGTTTTTAGTTTTTATGGCAACATGGATTATGAATGATGATGATGATGGCGGTTACGCCTCATATAATGTGAGTTGAGTTTGATGCGTCTCTACACTGAGATGTGTGACCGATCCCTTGATTCGGACATACGATAGACTGGGCAAGTTGTCGCAATGTCAGAAGATACCCTTGTATACGGCACGCCGTGCGGATTGATTGTGATGATATTATTAAATGTGCCTTATGGAGGTGGACGTGCGCGGTTGCTGAAGGTGGTAGTGTTCCTTGTTCGGAGTTGATGTTATTGAAGAACAACAGGATCTACAACTTTTTATCGGTTAAAGAATTCGCAACATGATTTCTTAAGTTTTGTTTATGTAAAAAGCACCTCTGACCCAACGATGCCCATTGAGGATGTTGACTACCTTGTGCAGAATTTCTGTGTCCGACTCGCTAACGTTGTTCATAGATTCAAGCAAACGCAACGTCTGTACAATGCACACCGTACGGATTATGTTGTGAAGTTTGAGGAACCGTCAAGTATGTCTTCGGACTGGAATACTCGTTGCTGCTATTCCAAGCACTTATGTACAATGTAGATCGCACAACAATGAGTTGAGGCTTGTCACGGTGATGTTTTACAGGGATCGTTGAAAAAGCACGACGATGTACGTAAGGAGCTTGAGACCTTATCACAGCATCCCCTATTCGATAAAGCGTGCAAGACGAGTACCTCTCATTATTTAGCTACAGTAGATGGCAACAATGTTTCTGCGCATCCTGTGCTGCAACATAAGGTTGATGACAAAAGGTGTCGCCGCTGATTACACAGGCTCAGGTCGCACCCACACACGCCGTGTTTGTTAGGTATCTTCTCAGGCGTCCGTTTAGGCCAGTCGCGAGACAGTAGACACGAACGTGTTCAACGTAGCAAACGTGGAGGCGCGTCACGGACGATGTCGTCGAGTTGGTGAATCCATCGGGCTCGCCGCCACCGAGAACTAGCAGAGTGGCTTACGACGCACTCCACGTCACTGAACTTCTCCATCATCCCGTCGAGTACCAAATGGATGCAGTCAGGATATTCAGTGGAGTAGGACGGACACGCCTCTGTACGACATTGTGTATTACGTATGTCTGCTGTGGACGTCGTCCGAATTCGATATAGCATCATTTCAATGGGCGCGCATGGTTTGTGGTGTTCACTTCTTCAAATATGATCGTCGAAATTATACCATTTCATCCATGCATCACGTACATGCAAGATGTTGCTGCGCACAATCTCATTGACGTGGTTGCAGCAACCAGGGGGCTGCGAGATATGACAAACAAGATCATATTTAAAGCGTGACTAATATAATTTTCGTTACATATGCACAAACTACGACGCGTCACACGGAGGCGGTTCATTCTTCAGCGCGTCATTTTTAGGCTTTGACGACACTCCCAGTCGCACTGCATACACGAATGCAACATTTCAGCCATATTTCCTAGGGGAGTGGGTTGAGCGGTGGGCTCCTGTGGCATGAGCATCTAGCTAGAGCAAGGGGCAGGCATTACATGAACACACTTGGTCCCCGGCGATGTCAACCTCGCAGGGCTCGCTTATCAACCCTTAGATTGCCCCGAGATATGAGGAGCATCATGTGGGAGCTCGGAAGATCGAAGTCGCTAATTCGACGGAGCTGGGAGTTTTCAAAACTCGGAGCGGGAGGAACTCGCGCACGCTTTCGTTTCGACTGTCCGGGTGTCCGGCTCGTGAGGAAGCCATTCCACCCGAATAGGGAAACTGAGTCGACTCAGGCTCGGTTTTGAGTTGTTCGAGCGGTTGCTCTACTGACTTCAAGGGTGTAATCACAGATTCATGATAACATTAAGTATACGTCCTGAAAAGCGACACTCCGGGGGTTTGGTTTCCGAACCGAGACTCAATCCAGATTACGACCTAATTTCTCGCGTTTACTCTTAGGAACGAAGCGAACTCGCAACGGGACGACGACGATGTGATAATTGAGGAAGACGAACGACGACGGATGATGATGAGAATGAGACCGACGAAGAACGACGATGATGGGGGTGGGATTACGTGCCGAATGGTTTGAACCATTTAACTGCACACGGCATTTTTCAGCTTCGTTTTTTTCACGACTTTCAAATACGACAAACTTTTTAGGTAACTTCGAAGTAGAGAGAAAATGGTTTTGGGTGTGGGCAACAGAGCACCATACACATGAACAATGAGTTAACTTTTCTCATATTGCCGGCTAGTGTTCAGAGACAACCATGATCGCATTCATTGCGTATCACGCTTGACGCCAATTGACGACGAGAGTGGTTTCTGATTGTCTGGACGTTCTCCTCAAGGGTTGTTGCGTTGTCTTCGGTGTGGAGCATCTGCGGTGAACATAGCGATACAGAAGATGCGGAATTTGAAACGCTGCACTATCAAAATCGATGCGCGCAATTGTTGGACGGTTTATCCTGAACGATCGAGAGTTGTGCGTCACATATCCTCTCCTACACATGATTTAACTGCACTCTGATCCATTAAGGATACCATGTGTTGCGAGTGGGGCGGCGACATCGAGACTAGGGGTGACCTTTTGCATCCGTGGAATATGGTTGATGCGTTCGTTTTCAAGAGTTGTCAGATGCTTAATTATAAGAAGCACACTTCTCATGAGATTATGCCTGGGGGGCTAAATTGGGGGAATCCTCTCTTAAGTGTATCTCCATACCCTCGACCGGTTGCATCCATTTGTACTTCCAATGGGTCCTCCTCCACCCAGAATATTTCATTGGTTGGGAATTTCATTCTTCGTAGACCTCCGTCCTCTTCGTCGAACTGCTCATGGGCAATCCATAGCGCCGGCATATGGTGGGGGGGTACTGGGAAATCAACGACCGGTGTTTGGCGCATTGGAGCCTCCCGAAAATGCAGGTGATTATTAGTAAGTAGCAATAATGTGATTAAACACGATCGTAGTCTCTTGCATTTTTTTGGTGCACTATGTTATAATACAGTTGTTATAAATAAATTGAGCACATTTAATAATCGAACGTGAAGGTCACGATTTTTGAGACGAAGCTTTGACAACGGAATCTTACGATGGACGGAATTAAAATGCTCGTGTACGGCGACACTTAGGTAGTATGTAACGGCTAATGGTGTAGCGAACTCAGGGCAGTGGAACACCAATCGATGTTGGAAATAACAAATTGGGCAGGATGTAACGAGAATATCGGTGGTTCTGCTTTTAGATAGGCTCTCCATCCTGAGACTCTCGTATCGTTCTTTTGTCGGTACTTTCGAGAGTGTTTATTGAAGGACCAGCCGCACTTAGCGATCGCTTCTTCAGTACCGTGGCCCAAAAGAACACGGGTTCTTGTTGATGTGCAATCCGTCATGTAGGGAGGTTTCTTTGCTGGACGGCATTTTGTAGGAAATCCACTTTATACAATATTGATTGTCAGCCTGCCCCTATACATTCATACGTTTTTTGGGATGTTTCAATATTTACTGTTACACGACTTTAGATGACGGCAAGAACGAACACCCATTCAGTGTCAATTGGGCAGGTTTTCCATGTTTTTGCATTCTATGTATAAAACACGTCATGTAGATTCTGTATGCACTTTGAAGAGTAAGAGAAACATGGGGTGCTGCCTGGTTAAATTTGGAATCCCATCCAAGAGTTCTGAAATCACCATCCAAGAGTTGGAATAAGATTTGGATATTCCTATCAGGATTAACAGATCAAAGCACGAGAGCCGCTTGTTACTCAATGAGGAATGCATGGGAGTGATGATTGCATGGATGTGACGACCGTTCTTTGCGAA
>JAJSRW010001582.1:0-32500 GCA_022414725.1 Microglena sp. YARC | reverse complement strand
GATGGATGGATGGATGGATGGATGGATGGATGGATGGATGGATGGATGGATGGATGGATGGATGGATGGATGGATGGATGGATGGATGGATGGATGGATGGATGGATGGATGGATGGATGGATGGATGGATGGATGGATGGATGGATGGATGGATGGATGGATGGATGGATGGATGGATGGATGGATGGATGGATGGATGGATGGATGGATGGATGGATGGATGGATGGATGGATGGATGGATGGATGGATGGATGGATGGATGGATGGATGGATGGATGGATGGATGGATGGATGGATGGATGGATGGATGGATGGATGGATGGATGGATGGATGGATGGATGGATGGATGGATGGATGGATGGATGGATGGATGGATGGATGGATGGATGGATGGATGGATGGATGGATGGATGGATGGATGGATGGATGGATGGATGGATGGATGGATGGATGGATGGATGGATGGATGGATGGATGGATGGATGGATGGATGGATGGATGGATGGATGGATGGATGGATGGATGGATGGATGGATGGATGGATGGATGGATGGATGGATGGATGGATGGATGGATGGATGGATGGATGGATGGATGGATGGATGGATGGATGGATGGATGGATGGATGGATGGATGGATGGATGGATGGATGGATGGATGGATGGATGGATGGATGGATGGATGGATGGATGGATGGATGGATGGATGGATGGATGGATGGATGGATGGATGGATGGATGGATGGATGGATGGATGGATGGATGGATGGATGGATGGATGGATGGATGGATGGATGGATGGATGGATGGATGGATGGATGGATGGATGGATGGATGGATGGATGGATGGATGGATGGATGGATGGATGGATGGATGGATGGATGGATGGATGGATGGATGGATGGATGGATGGATGGATGGATGGATGGATGGATGGATGGATGGATGGATGGATGGATGGATGGATGGATGGATGGATGGATGGATGGATGGATGGATGGATGGATGGATGGATGGATGGATGGATGGATGGATGGATGGATGGATGGATGGATGGATGGATGGATGGATGGATGGATGGATGGATGGATGGATGGATGGATGGATGGATGGATGGATGGATGGATGGATGGATGGATGGATGGATGGATGGATGGATGGATGGATGGATGGATGGATGGATGGATGGATGGATGGATGGATGGATGGATGGATGGATGGATGGATGGATGGATGGATGGATGGATGGATGGATGGATGGATGGATGGATGGATGGATGGATGGATGGATGGATGGATGGATGGATGGATGGATGGATGGATGGATGGATGGATGGATGGATGGATGGATGGATGGATGGATGGATGGATGGATGGATGGATGGATGGATGGATGGATGGATGGATGGATGGATGGATGGATGGATGGATGGATGGATGGATGGATGGATGGATGGATGGATGGATGGATGGATGGATGGATGGATGGATGGATGGATGGATGGATGGATGGATGGATGGATGGATGGATGGATGGATGGATGGATGGATGGATGGATGGATGGATGGATGGATGGATGGATGGATGGATGGATGGATGGATGGATGGATGGATGGATGGATGGATGGATGGATGGATGGATGGATGGATGGATGGATGGATGGATGGATGGATGGATGGATGGATGGATGGATGGATGGATGGATGGATGGATGGATGGATGGATGGATGGATGGATGGATGGATGGATGGATGGATGGATGGATGGATGGATGGATGGATGGATGGATGGATGGATGGATGGATGGATGGATGGATGGATGGATGGATGGATGGATGGATGGATGGATGGATGGATGGATGGATGGATGGATGGATGGATGGATGGATGGATGGATGGATGGATGGATGGATGGATGGATGGATGGATGGATGGATGGATGGATGGATGGATGGATGGATGGATGGATGGATGGATGGATGGATGGATGGATGGATGGATGGATGGATGGATGGATGGATGGATGGATGGATGGATGGATGGATGGATGGATGGATGGATGGATGGATGGATGGATGGATGGATGGATGGATGGATGGATGGATGGATGGATGGATGGATGGATGGATGGATGGATGGATGGATGGATGGATGGATGGATGGATGGATGGATGGATGGATGGATGGATGGATGGATGGATGGATGGATGGATGGATGGATGGATGGATGGATGGATGGATGGATGGATGGATGGATGGATGGATGGATGGATGGATGGATGGATGGATGGATGGATGGATGGATGGATGGATGGATGGATGGATGGATGGATGGATGGATGGATGGATGGATGGATGGATGGATGGATGGATGGATGGATGGATGGATGGATGGATGGATGGATGGATGGATGGATGGATGGATGGATGGATGGATGGATGGATGGATGGATGGATGGATGGATGGATGGATGGATGGATGGATGGATGGATGGATGGATGGATGGATGGATGGATGGATGGATGGATGGATGGATGGATGGATGGATGGATGGATGGATGGATGGATGGATGGATGGATGGATGGATGGATGGATGGATGGATGGATGGATGGATGGATGGATGGATGGATGGATGGATGGATGGATGGATGGATGGATGGATGGATGGATGGATGGATGGATGGATGGATGGATGGATGGATGGATGGATGGATGGATGGATGGATGGATGGATGGATGGATGGATGGATGGATGGATGGATGGATGGATGGATGGATGGATGGATGGATGGATGGATGGATGGATGGATGGATGGATGGATGGATGGATGGATGGATGGATGGATGGATGGATGGATGGATGGATGGATGGATGGATGGATGGATGGATGGATGGATGGATGGATGGATGGATGGATGGATGGATGGATGGATGGATGGATGGATGGATGGATGGATGGATGGATGGATGGATGGATGGATGGATGGATGGATGGATGGATGGATGGATGGATGGATGGATGGATGGATGGATGGATGGATGGATGGATGGATGGATGGATGGATGGATGGATGGATGGATGGATGGATGGATGGATGGATGGATGGATGGATGGATGGATGGATGGATGGATGGATGGATGGATGGATGGATGGATGGATGGATGGATGGATGGATGGATGGATGGATGGATGGATGGATGGATGGATGGATGGATGGATGGATGGATGGATGGATGGATGGATGGATGGATGGATGGATGGATGGATGGATGGATGGATGGATGGATGGATGGATGGATGGATGGATGGATGGATGGATGGATGGATGGATGGATGGATGGATGGATGGATGGATGGATGGATGGATGGATGGATGGATGGATGGATGGATGGATGGATGGATGGATGGATGGATGGATGGATGGATGGATGGATGGATGGATGGATGGATGGATGGATGGATGGATGGATGGATGGATGGATGGATGGATGGATGGATGGATGGATGGATGGATGGATGGATGGATGGATGGATGGATGGATGGATGGATGGATGGATGGATGGATGGATGGATGGATGGATGGATGGATGGATGGATGGATGGATGGATGGATGGATGGATGGATGGATGGATGGATGGATGGATGGATGGATGGATGGATGGATGGATGGATGGATGGATGGATGGATGGATGGATGGATGGATGGATGGATGGATGGATGGATGGATGGATGGATGGATGGATGGATGGATGGATGGATGGATGGATGGATGGATGGATGGATGGATGGATGGATGGATGGATGGATGGATGGATGGATGGATGGATGGATGGATGGATGGATGGATGGATGGATGGATGGATGGATGGATGGATGGATGGATGGATGGATGGATGGATGGATGGATGGATGGATGGATGGATGGATGGATGGATGGATGGATGGATGGATGGATGGATGGATGGATGGATGGATGGATGGATGGATGGATGGATGGATGGATGGATGGATGGATGGATGGATGGATGGATGGATGGATGGATGGATGGATGGATGGATGGATGGATGGATGGATGGATGGATGGATGGATGGATGGATGGATGGATGGATGGATGGATGGATGGATGGATGGATGGATGGATGGATGGATGGATGGATGGATGGATGGATGGATGGATGGATGGATGGATGGATGGATGGATGGATGGATGGATGGATGGATGGATGGATGGATGGATGGATGGATGGATGGATGGATGGATGGATGGATGGATGGATGGATGGATGGATGGATGGATGGATGGATGGATGGATGGATGGATGGATGGATGGATGGATGGATGGATGGATGGATGGATGGATGGATGGATGGATGGATGGATGGATGGATGGATGGATGGATGGATGGATGGATGGATGGATGGATGGATGGATGGATGGATGGATGGATGGATGGATGGATGGATGGATGGATGGATGGATGGATGGATGGATGGATGGATGGATGGATGGATGGATGGATGGATGGATGGATGGATGGATGGATGGATGGATGGATGGATGGATGGATGGATGGATGGATGGATGGATGGATGGATGGATGGATGGATGGATGGATGGATGGATGGATGGATGGATGGATGGATGGATGGATGGATGGATGGATGGATGGATGGATGGATGGATGGATGGATGGATGGATGGATGGATGGATGGATGGATGGATGGATGGATGGATGGATGGATGGATGGATGGATGGATGGATGGATGGATGGATGGATGGATGGATGGATGGATGGATGGATGGATGGATGGATGGATGGATGGATGGATGGATGGATGGATGGATGGATGGATGGATGGATGGATGGATGGATGGATGGATGGATGGATGGATGGATGGATGGATGGATGGATGGATGGATGGATGGATGGATGGATGGATGGATGGATGGATGGATGGATGGATGGATGGATGGATGGATGGATGGATGGATGGATGGATGGATGGATGGATGGATGGATGGATGGATGGATGGATGGATGGATGGATGGATGGATGGATGGATGGATGGATGGATGGATGGATGGATGGATGGATGGATGGATGGATGGATGGATGGATGGATGGATGGATGGATGGATGGATGGATGGATGGATGGATGGATGGATGGATGGATGGATGGATGGATGGATGGATGGATGGATGGATGGATGGATGGATGGATGGATGGATGGATGGATGGATGGATGGATGGATGGATGGATGGATGGATGGATGGATGGATGGATGGATGGATGGATGGATGGATGGATGGATGGATGGATGGATGGATGGATGGATGGATGGATGGATGGATGGATGGATGGATGGATGGATGGATGGATGGATGGATGGATGGATGGATGGATGGATGGATGGATGGATGGATGGATGGATGGATGGATGGATGGATGGATGGATGGATGGATGGATGGATGGATGGATGGATGGATGGATGGATGGATGGATGGATGGATGGATGGATGGATGGATGGATGGATGGATGGATGGATGGATGGATGGATGGATGGATGGATGGATGGATGGATGGATGGATGGATGGATGGATGGATGGATGGATGGATGGATGGATGGATGGATGGATGGATGGATGGATGGATGGATGGATGGATGGATGGATGGATGGATGGATGGATGGATGGATGGATGGATGGATGGATGGATGGATGGATGGATGGATGGATGGATGGATGGATGGATGGATGGATGGATGGATGGATGGATGGATGGATGGATGGATGGATGGATGGATGGATGGATGGATGGATGGATGGATGGATGGATGGATGGATGGATGGATGGATGGATGGATGGATGGATGGATGGATGGATGGATGGATGGATGGATGGATGGATGGATGGATGGATGGATGGATGGATGGATGGATGGATGGATGGATGGATGGATGGATGGATGGATGGATGGATGGATGGATGGATGGATGGATGGATGGATGGATGGATGGATGGATGGATGGATGGATGGATGGATGGATGGATGGATGGATGGATGGATGGATGGATGGATGGATGGATGGATGGATGGATGGATGGATGGATGGATGGATGGATGGATGGATGGATGGATGGATGGATGGATGGATGGATGGATGGATGGATGGATGGATGGATGGATGGATGGATGGATGGATGGATGGATGGATGGATGGATGGATGGATGGATGGATGGATGGATGGATGGATGGATGGATGGATGGATGGATGGATGGATGGATGGATGGATGGATGGATGGATGGATGGATGGATGGATGGATGGATGGATGGATGGATGGATGGATGGATGGATGGATGGATGGATGGATGGATGGATGGATGGATGGATGGATGGATGGATGGATGGATGGATGGATGGATGGATGGATGGATGGATGGATGGATGGATGGATGGATGGATGGATGGATGGATGGATGGATGGATGGATGGATGGATGGATGGATGGATGGATGGATGGATGGATGGATGGATGGATGGATGGATGGATGGATGGATGGATGGATGGATGGATGGATGGATGGATGGATGGATGGATGGATGGATGGATGGATGGATGGATGGATGGATGGATGGATGGATGGATGGATGGATGGATGGATGGATGGATGGATGGATGGATGGATGGATGGATGGATGGATGGATGGATGGATGGATGGATGGATGGATGGATGGATGGATGGATGGATGGATGGATGGATGGATGGATGGATGGATGGATGGATGGATGGATGGATGGATGGATGGATGGATGGATGGATGGATGGATGGATGGATGGATGGATGGATGGATGGATGGATGGATGGATGGATGGATGGATGGATGGATGGATGGATGGATGGATGGATGGATGGATGGATGGATGGATGGATGGATGGATGGATGGATGGATGGATGGATGGATGGATGGATGGATGGATGGATGGATGGATGGATGGATGGATGGATGGATGGATGGATGGATGGATGGATGGATGGATGGATGGATGGATGGATGGATGGATGGATGGATGGATGGATGGATGGATGGATGGATGGATGGATGGATGGATGGATGGATGGATGGATGGATGGATGGATGGATGGATGGATGGATGGATGGATGGATGGATGGATGGATGGATGGATGGATGGATGGATGGATGGATGGATGGATGGATGGATGGATGGATGGATGGATGGATGGATGGATGGATGGATGGATGGATGGATGGATGGATGGATGGATGGATGGATGGATGGATGGATGGATGGATGGATGGATGGATGGATGGATGGATGGATGGATGGATGGATGGATGGATGGATGGATGGATGGATGGATGGATGGATGGATGGATGGATGGATGGATGGATGGATGGATGGATGGATGGATGGATGGATGGATGGATGGATGGATGGATGGATGGATGGATGGATGGATGGATGGATGGATGGATGGATGGATGGATGGATGGATGGATGGATGGATGGATGGATGGATGGATGGATGGATGGATGGATGGATGGATGGATGGATGGATGGATGGATGGATGGATGGATGGATGGATGGATGGATGGATGGATGGATGGATGGATGGATGGATGGATGGATGGATGGATGGATGGATGGATGGATGGATGGATGGATGGATGGATGGATGGATGGATGGATGGATGGATGGATGGATGGATGGATGGATGGATGGATGGATGGATGGATGGATGGATGGATGGATGGATGGATGGATGGATGGATGGATGGATGGATGGATGGATGGATGGATGGATGGATGGATGGATGGATGGATGGATGGATGGATGGATGGATGGATGGATGGATGGATGGATGGATGGATGGATGGATGGATGGATGGATGGATGGATGGATGGATGGATGGATGGATGGATGGATGGATGGATGGATGGATGGATGGATGGATGGATGGATGGATGGATGGATGGATGGATGGATGGATGGATGGATGGATGGATGGATGGATGGATGGATGGATGGATGGATGGATGGATGGATGGATGGATGGATGGATGGATGGATGGATGGATGGATGGATGGATGGATGGATGGATGGATGGATGGATGGATGGATGGATGGATGGATGGATGGATGGATGGATGGATGGATGGATGGATGGATGGATGGATGGATGGATGGATGGATGGATGGATGGATGGATGGATGGATGGATGGATGGATGGATGGATGGATGGATGGATGGATGGATGGATGGATGGATGGATGGATGGATGGATGGATGGATGGATGGATGGATGGATGGATGGATGGATGGATGGATGGATGGATGGATGGATGGATGGATGGATGGATGGATGGATGGATGGATGGATGGATGGATGGATGGATGGATGGATGGATGGATGGATGGATGGATGGATGGATGGATGGATGGATGGATGGATGGATGGATGGATGGATGGATGGATGGATGGATGGATGGATGGATGGATGGATGGATGGATGGATGGATGGATGGATGGATGGATGGATGGATGGATGGATGGATGGATGGATGGATGGATGGATGGATGGATGGATGGATGGATGGATGGATGGATGGATGGATGGATGGATGGATGGATGGATGGATGGATGGATGGATGGATGGATGGATGGATGGATGGATGGATGGATGGATGGATGGATGGATGGATGGATGGATGGATGGATGGATGGATGGATGGATGGATGGATGGATGGATGGATGGATGGATGGATGGATGGATGGATGGATGGATGGATGGATGGATGGATGGATGGATGGATGGATGGATGGATGGATGGATGGATGGATGGATGGATGGATGGATGGATGGATGGATGGATGGATGGATGGATGGATGGATGGATGGATGGATGGATGGATGGATGGATGGATGGATGGATGGATGGATGGATGGATGGATGGATGGATGGATGGATGGATGGATGGATGGATGGATGGATGGATGGATGGATGGATGGATGGATGGATGGATGGATGGATGGATGGATGGATGGATGGATGGATGGATGGATGGATGGATGGATGGATGGATGGATGGATGGATGGATGGATGGATGGATGGATGGATGGATGGATGGATGGATGGATGGATGGATGGATGGATGGATGGATGGATGGATGGATGGATGGATGGATGGATGGATGGATGGATGGATGGATGGATGGATGGATGGATGGATGGATGGATGGATGGATGGATGGATGGATGGATGGATGGATGGATGGATGGATGGATGGATGGATGGATGGATGGATGGATGGATGGATGGATGGATGGATGGATGGATGGATGGATGGATGGATGGATGGATGGATGGATGGATGGATGGATGGATGGATGGATGGATGGATGGATGGATGGATGGATGGATGGATGGATGGATGGATGGATGGATGGATGGATGGATGGATGGATGGATGGATGGATGGATGGATGGATGGATGGATGGATGGATGGATGGATGGATGGATGGATGGATGGATGGATGGATGGATGGATGGATGGATGGATGGATGGATGGATGGATGGATGGATGGATGGATGGATGGATGGATGGATGGATGGATGGATGGATGGATGGATGGATGGATGGATGGATGGATGGATGGATGGATGGATGGATGGATGGATGGATGGATGGATGGATGGATGGATGGATGGATGGATGGATGGATGGATGGATGGATGGATGGATGGATGGATGGATGGATGGATGGATGGATGGATGGATGGATGGATGGATGGATGGATGGATGGATGGATGGATGGATGGATGGATGGATGGATGGATGGATGGATGGATGGATGGATGGATGGATGGATGGATGGATGGATGGATGGATGGATGGATGGATGGATGGATGGATGGATGGATGGATGGATGGATGGATGGATGGATGGATGGATGGATGGATGGATGGATGGATGGATGGATGGATGGATGGATGATGGATGGATGGATGGATGGATGGATGGATGGATGGATGGATGGATGGATGGATGGATGGATGGATGGATGGATGGATGGATGGATGGATGGATGGATGGATGGATGGATGGATGGATGGATGGATGGATGGATGGATGGATGGATGGATGGATGGATGGATGGATGGATGGATGGATGGATGGATGGATGGATGGATGGATGGATGGATGGATGGATGGATGGATGGATGGATGGATGGATGGATGGATGGATGGATGGATGGATGGATGGATGGATGGATGGATGGATGGATGGATGGATGGATGGATGGATGGATGGATGGATGGATGGATGGATGGATGGATGGATGGATGGATGGATGGATGGATGGATGGATGGATGGATGGATGGATGGATGGATGGATGGATGGATGGATGGATGGATGGATGGATGGATGGATGGATGGATGGATGGATGGATGGATGGATGGATGGATGGATGGATGGATGGATGGATGGATGGATGGATGGATGGATGGATGGATGGATGGATGGATGGATGGATGGATGGATGGATGGATGGATGGATGGATGGATGGATGGATGGATGGATGGATGGATGGATGGATGGATGGATGGATGGATGGATGGATGGATGGATGGATGGATGGATGGATGGATGGATGGATGGATGGATGGATGGATGGATGGATGGATGGATGGATGGATGGATGGATGGATGGATGGATGGATGGATGGATGGATGGATGGATGGATGGATGGATGGATGGATGGATGGATGGATGGATGGATGGATGGATGGATGGATGGATGGATGGATGGATGGATGGATGGATGGATGGATGGATGGATGGATGGATGGATGGATGGATGGATGGATGGATGGATGGATGGATGGATGGATGGATGGATGGATGGATGGATGGATGGATGGATGGATGGATGGATGGATGGATGGATGGATGGATGGATGGATGGATGGATGGATGGATGGATGGATGGATGGATGGATGGATGGATGGATGGATGGATGGATGGATGGATGGATGGATGGATGGATGGATGGATGGATGGATGGATGGATGGATGGATGGATGGATGGATGGATGGATGGATGGATGGATGGATGGATGGATGGATGGATGGATGGATGGATGGATGGATGGATGGATGGATGGATGGATGGATGGATGGATGGATGGATGGATGGATGGATGGATGGATGGATGGATGGATGGATGGATGGATGGATGGATGGATGGATGGATGGATGGATGGATGGATGGATGGATGGATGGATGGATGGATGGATGGATGGATGGATGGATGGATGGATGGATGGATGGATGGATGGATGGATGGATGGATGGATGGATGGATGGATGGATGGATGGATGGATGGATGGATGGATGGATGGATGGATGGATGGATGGATGGATGGATGGATGGATGGATGGATGGATGGATGGATGGATGGATGGATGGATGGATGGATGGATGGATGGATGGATGGATGGATGGATGGATGGATGGATGGATGGATGGATGGATGGATGGATGGATGGATGGATGGATGGATGGATGGATGGATGGATGGATGGATGGATGGATGGATGGATGGATGGATGGATGGATGGATGGATGGATGGATGGATGGATGGATGGATGGATGGATGGATGGATGGATGGATGGATGGATGGATGGATGGATGGATGGATGGATGGATGGATGGATGGATGGATGGATGGATGGATGGATGGATGGATGGATGGATGGATGGATGGATGGATGGATGGATGGATGGATGGATGGATGGATGGATGGATGGATGGATGGATGGATGGATGGATGGATGGATGGATGGATGGATGGATGGATGGATGGATGGATGGATGGATGGATGGATGGATGGATGGATGGATGGATGGATGGATGGATGGATGGATGGATGGATGGATGGATGGATGGATGGATGGATGGATGGATGGATGGATGGATGGATGGATGGATGGATGGATGGATGGATGGATGGATGGATGGATGGATGGATGGATGGATGGATGGATGGATGGATGGATGGATGGATGGATGGATGGATGGATGGATGGATGGATGGATGGATGGATGGATGGATGGATGGATGGATGGATGGATGGATGGATGGATGGATGGATGGATGGATGGATGGATGGATGGATGGATGGATGGATGGATGGATGGATGGATGGATGGATGGATGGATGGATGGATGGATGGATGGATGGATGGATGGATGGATGGATGGATGGATGGATGGATGGATGGATGGATGGATGGATGGATGGATGGATGGATGGATGGATGGATGGATGGATGGATGGATGGATGGATGGATGGATGGATGGATGGATGGATGGATGGATGGATGGATGGATGGATGGATGGATGGATGGATGGATGGATGGATGGATGGATGGATGGATGGATGGATGGATGGATGGATGGATGGATGGATGGATGGATGGATGGATGGATGGATGGATGGATGGATGGATGGATGGATGGATGGATGGATGGATGGATGGATGGATGGATGGATGGATGGATGGATGGATGGATGGATGGATGGATGGATGGATGGATGGATGGATGGATGGATGGATGGATGGATGGATGGATGGATGGATGGATGGATGGATGGATGGATGGATGGATGGATGGATGGATGGATGGATGGATGGATGGATGGATGGATGGATGGATGGATGGATGGATGGATGGATGGATGGATGGATGGATGGATGGATGGATGGATGGATGGATGGATGGATGGATGGATGGATGGATGGATGGATGGATGGATGGATGGATGGATGGATGGATGGATGGATGGATGGATGGATGGATGGATGGATGGATGGATGGATGGATGGATGGATGGATGGATGGATGGATGGATGGATGGATGGATGGATGGATGGATGGATGGATGGATGGATGGATGGATGGATGGATGGATGGATGGATGGATGGATGGATGGATGGATGGATGGATGGATGGATGGATGGATGGATGGATGGATGGATGGATGGATGGATGGATGGATGGATGGATGGATGGATGGATGGATGGATGGATGGATGGATGGATGGATGGATGGATGGATGGATGGATGGATGGATGGATGGATGGATGGATGGATGGATGGATGGATGGATGGATGGATGGATGGATGGATGGATGGATGGATGGATGGATGGATGGATGGATGGATGGATGGATGGATGGATGGATGGATGGATGGATGGATGGATGGATGGATGGATGGATGGATGGATGGATGGATGGATGGATGGATGGATGGATGGATGGATGGATGGATGGATGGATGGATGGATGGATGGATGGATGGATGGATGGATGGATGGATGGATGGATGGATGGATGGATGGATGGATGGATGGATGGATGGATGGATGGATGGATGGATGGATGGATGGATGGATGGATGGATGGATGGATGGATGGATGGATGGATGGATGGATGGATGGATGGATGGATGGATGGATGGATGGATGGATGGATGGATGGATGGATGGATGGATGGATGGATGGATGGATGGATGGATGGATGGATGGATGGATGGATGGATGGATGGATGGATGGATGGATGGATGGATGGATGGATGGATGGATGGATGGATGGATGGATGGATGGATGGATGGATGGATGGATGGATGGATGGATGGATGGATGGATGGATGGATGGATGGATGGATGGATGGATGGATGGATGGATGGATGGATGGATGGATGGATGGATGGATGGATGGATGGATGGATGGATGGATGGATGGATGGATGGATGGATGGATGGATGGATGGATGGATGGATGGATGGATGGATGGATGGATGGATGGATGGATGGATGGATGGATGGATGGATGGATGGATGGATGGATGGATGGATGGATGGATGGATGGATGGATGGATGGATGGATGGATGGATGGATGGATGGATGGATGGATGGATGGATGGATGGATGGATGGATGGATGGATGGATGGATGGATGGATGGATGGATGGATGGATGGATGGATGGATGGATGGATGGATGGATGGATGGATGGATGGATGGATGGATGGATGGATGGATGGATGGATGGATGGATGGATGGATGGATGGATGGATGGATGGATGGATGGATGGATGGATGGATGGATGGATGGATGGATGGATGGATGGATGGATGGATGGATGGATGGATGGATGGATGGATGGATGGATGGATGGATGGATGGATGGATGGATGGATGGATGGATGGATGGATGGATGGATGGATGGATGGATGGATGGATGGATGGATGGATGGATGGATGGATGGATGGATGGATGGATGGATGGATGGATGGATGGATGGATGGATGGATGGATGGATGGATGGATGGATGGATGGATGGATGGATGGATGGATGGATGGATGGATGGATGGATGGATGGATGGATGGATGGATGGATGGATGGATGGATGGATGGATGGATGGATGGATGGATGGATGGATGGATGGATGGATGGATGGATGGATGGATGGATGGATGGATGGATGGATGGATGGATGGATGGATGGATGGATGGATGGATGGATGGATGGATGGATGGATGGATGGATGGATGGATGGATGGATGGATGGATGGATGGATGGATGGATGGATGGATGGATGGATGGATGGATGGATGGATGGATGGATGGATGGATGGATGGATGGATGGATGGATGGATGGATGGATGGATGGATGGATGGATGGATGGATGGATGGATGGATGGATGGATGGATGGATGGATGGATGGATGGATGGATGGATGGATGGATGGATGGATGGATGGATGGATGGATGGATGGATGGATGGATGGATGGATGGATGGATGGATGGATGGATGGATGGATGGATGGATGGATGGATGGATGGATGGATGGATGGATGGATGGATGGATGGATGGATGGATGGATGGATGGATGGATGGATGGATGGATGGATGGATGGATGGATGGATGGATGGATGGATGGATGGATGGATGGATGGATGGATGGATGGATGGATGGATGGATGGATGGATGGATGGATGGATGGATGGATGGATGGATGGATGGATGGATGGATGGATGGATGGATGGATGGATGGATGGATGGATGGATGGATGGATGGATGGATGGATGGATGGATGGATGGATGGATGGATGGATGGATGGATGGATGGATGGATGGATGGATGGATGGATGGATGGATGGATGGATGGATGGATGGATGGATGGATGGATGGATGGATGGATGGATGGATGGATGGATGGATGGATGGATGGATGGATGGATGGATGGATGGATGGATGGATGGATGGATGGATGGATGGATGGATGGATGGATGGATGGATGGATGGATGGATGGATGGATGGATGGATGGATGGATGGATGGATGGATGGATGGATGGATGGATGGATGGATGGATGGATGGATGGATGGATGGATGGATGGATGGATGGATGGATGGATGGATGGATGGATGGATGGATGGATGGATGGATGGATGGATGGATGGATGGATGGATGGATGGATGGATGGATGGATGGATGGATGGATGGATGGATGGATGGATGGATGGATGGATGGATGGATGGATGGATGGATGGATGGATGGATGGATGGATGGATGGATGGATGGATGGATGGATGGATGGATGGATGGATGGATGGATGGATGGATGGATGGATGGATGGATGGATGGATGGATGGATGGATGGATGGATGGATGGATGGATGGATGGATGGATGGATGGATGGATGGATGGATGGATGGATGGATGGATGGATGGATGGATGGATGGATGGATGGATGGATGGATGGATGGATGGATGGATGGATGGATGGATGGATGGATGGATGGATGGATGGATGGATGGATGGATGGATGGATGGATGGATGGATGGATGGATGGATGGATGGATGGATGGATGGATGGATGGATGGATGGATGGATGGATGGATGGATGGATGGATGGATGGATGGATGGATGGATGGATGGATGGATGGATGGATGGATGGATGGATGGATGGATGGATGGATGGATGGATGGATGGATGGATGGATGGATGGATGGATGGATGGATGGATGGATGGATGGATGGATGGATGGATGGATGGATGGATGGATGGATGGATGGATGGATGGATGGATGGATGGATGGATGGATGGATGGATGGATGGATGGATGGATGGATGGATGGATGGATGGATGGATGGATGGATGGATGGATGGATGGATGGATGGATGGATGGATGGATGGATGGATGGATGGATGGATGGATGGATGGATGGATGGATGGATGGATGGATGGATGGATGGATGGATGGATGGATGGATGGATGGATGGATGGATGGATGGATGGATGGATGGATGGATGGATGGATGGATGGATGGATGGATGGATGGATGGATGGATGGATGGATGGATGGATGGATGGATGGATGGATGGATGGATGGATGGATGGATGGATGGATGGATGGATGGATGGATGGATGGATGGATGGATGGATGGATGGATGGATGGATGGATGGATGGATGGATGGATGGATGGATGGATGGATGGATGGATGGATGGATGGATGGATGGATGGATGGATGGATGGATGGATGGATGGATGGATGGATGGATGGATGGATGGATGGATGGATGGATGGATGGATGGATGGATGGATGGATGGATGGATGGATGGATGGATGGATGGATGGATGGATGGATGGATGGATGGATGGATGGATGGATGGATGGATGGATGGATGGATGGATGGATGGATGGATGGATGGATGGATGGATGGATGGATGGATGGATGGATGGATGGATGGATGGATGGATGGATGGATGGATGGATGGATGGATGGATGGATGGATGGATGGATGGATGGATGGATGGATGGATGGATGGATGGATGGATGGATGGATGGATGGATGGATGGATGGATGGATGGATGGATGGATGGATGGATGGATGGATGGATGGATGGATGGATGGATGGATGGATGGATGGATGGATGGATGGATGGATGGATGGATGGATGGATGGATGGATGGATGGATGGATGGATGGATGGATGGATGGATGGATGGATGGATGGATGGATGGATGGATGGATGGATGGATGGATGGATGGATGGATGGATGGATGGATGGATGGATGGATGGATGGATGGATGGATGGATGGATGGATGGATGGATGGATGGATGGATGGATGGATGGATGGATGGATGGATGGATGGATGGATGGATGGATGGATGGATGGATGGATGGATGGATGGATGGATGGATGGATGGATGGATGGATGGATGGATGGATGGATGGATGGATGGATGGATGGATGGATGGATGGATGGATGGATGGATGGATGGATGGATGGATGGATGGATGGATGGATGGATGGATGGATGGATGGATGGATGGATGGATGGATGGATGGATGGATGGATGGATGGATGGATGGATGGATGGATGGATGGATGGATGGATGGATGGATGGATGGATGGATGGATGGATGGATGGATGGATGGATGGATGGATGGATGGATGGATGGATGGATGGATGGATGGATGGATGGATGGATGGATGGATGGATGGATGGATGGATGGATGGATGGATGGATGGATGGATGGATGGATGGATGGATGGATGGATGGATGGATGGATGGATGGATGGATGGATGGATGGATGGATGGATGGATGGATGGATGGATGGATGGATGGATGGATGGATGGATGGATGGATGGATGGATGGATGGATGGATGGATGGATGGATGGATGGATGGATGGATGGATGGATGGATGGATGGATGGATGGATGGATGGATGGATGGATGGATGGATGGATGGATGGATGGATGGATGGATGGATGGATGGATGGATGGATGGATGGATGGATGGATGGATGGATGGATGGATGGATGGATGGATGGATGGATGGATGGATGGATGGATGGATGGATGGATGGATGGATGGATGGATGGATGGATGGATGGATGGATGGATGGATGGATGGATGGATGGATGGATGGATGGATGGATGGATGGATGGATGGATGGATGGATGGATGGATGGATGGATGGATGGATGGATGGATGGATGGATGGATGGATGGATGGATGGATGGATGGATGGATGGATGGATGGATGGATGGATGGATGGATGGATGGATGGATGGATGGATGGATGGATGGATGGATGGATGGATGGATGGATGGATGGATGGATGGATGGATGGATGGATGGATGGATGGATGGATGGATGGATGGATGGATGGATGGATGGATGGATGGATGGATGGATGGATGGATGGATGGATGGATGGATGGATGGATGGATGGATGGATGGATGGATGGATGGATGGATGGATGGATGGATGGATGGATGGATGGATGGATGGATGGATGGATGGATGGATGGATGGATGGATGGATGGATGGATGGATGGATGGATGGATGGATGGATGGATGGATGGATGGATGGATGGATGGATGGATGGATGGATGGATGGATGGATGGATGGATGGATGGATGGATGGATGGATGGATGGATGGATGGATGGATGGATGGATGGATGGATGGATGGATGGATGGATGGATGGATGGATGGATGGATGGATGGATGGATGGATGGATGGATGGATGGATGGATGGATGGATGGATGGATGGATGGATGGATGGATGGATGGATGGATGGATGGATGGATGGATGGATGGATGGATGGATGGATGGATGGATGGATGGATGGATGGATGGATGGATGGATGGATGGATGGATGGATGGATGGATGGATGGATGGATGGATGGATGGATGGATGGATGGATGGATGGATGGATGGATGGATGGATGGATGGATGGATGGATGGATGGATGGATGGATGGATGGATGGATGGATGGATGGATGGATGGATGGATGGATGGATGGATGGATGGATGGATGGATGGATGGATGGATGGATGGATGGATGGATGGATGGATGGATGGATGGATGGATGGATGGATGGATGGATGGATGGATGGATGGATGGATGGATGGATGGATGGATGGATGGATGGATGGATGGATGGATGGATGGATGGATGGATGGATGGATGGATGGATGGATGGATGGATGGATGGATGGATGGATGGATGGATGGATGGATGGATGGATGGATGGATGGATGGATGGATGGATGGATGGATGGATGGATGGATGGATGGATGGATGGATGGATGGATGGATGGATGGATGGATGGATGGATGGATGGATGGATGGATGGATGGATGGATGGATGGATGGATGGATGGATGGATGGATGGATGGATGGATGGATGGATGGATGGATGGATGGATGGATGGATGGATGGATGGATGGATGGATGGATGGATGGATGGATGGATGGATGGATGGATGGATGGATGGATGGATGGATGGATGGATGGATGGATGGATGGATGGATGGATGGATGGATGGATGGATGGATGGATGGATGGATGGATGGATGGATGGATGGATGGATGGATGGATGGATGGATGGATGGATGGATGGATGGATGGATGGATGGATGGATGGATGGATGGATGGATGGATGGATGGATGGATGGATGGATGGATGGATGGATGGATGGATGGATGGATGGATGGATGGATGGATGGATGGATGGATGGATGGATGGATGGATGGATGGATGGATGGATGGATGGATGGATGGATGGATGGATGGATGGATGGATGGATGGATGGATGGATGGATGGATGGATGGATGGATGGATGGATGGATGGATGGATGGATGGATGGATGGATGGATGGATGGATGGATGATGGATGGATGGATGGATGGATGGATGGATGGATGGATGGATGGATGGATGGATGGATGGATGGATGGATGGATGGATGGATGGATGGATGGATGGATGGATGGATGGATGGATGGATGGATGGATGGATGGATGGATGGATGGATGGATGGATGGATGGATGGATGGATGGATGGATGGATGGATGGATGGATGGATGGATGGATGGATGGATGGATGGATGGATGGATGGATGGATGGATGATGGATGGATGGATGGATGGATGGATGGATGGATGGATGGATGGATGGATGGATGGATGGATGGATGGATGGATGGATGGATGGATGGATGGATGGATGGATGGATGGATGGATGGATGGATGGATGGATGGATGGATGGATGGATGGATGGATGGATGGATGGATGGATGGATGGATGGATGGATGGATGGATGGATGGATGGATGGATGGATGGATGGATGGATGGATGGATGGATGGATGGATGGATGGATGGATGGATGGATGGATGGATGATGGATGGATGGATGGATGGATGGATGGATGGATGGATGGATGGATGGATGGATGGATGGATGGATGGATGGATGGATGGATGGATGGATGGATGGATGGATGGATGGATGATGGATGGATGGATGGATGGATGGATGGATGGATGGATGGATGGATGGATGGATGGATGGATGGATGGATGGATGGATGGATGATGGATGGATGGATGGATGGATGGATGGATGGATGGATGGATGGATGGATGGATGGATGGATGGATGGATGGATGGATGGATGGATGGATGGATGGATGGATGGATGGATGGATGGATGGATGATGGATGGATGGATGGATGGATGGATGGATGGATGGATGGATGGATGGATGATGGATGGATGGATGGATGGATGGATGGATGGATGGATGGATGGATGGATGGATGGATGGATGGATGGATGGATGGATGGATGGATGGATGGATGGATGGATGGATGGATGGATGGATGGATGGATGGATGGATGGATGGATGGATGGATGGATGGATGGATGGATGGATGGATGGATGGATGGATGGATGGATGGATGGATGGATGGATGGATGGATGGATGGATGGATGGATGGATGGATGGATGGATGGATGGATGATGGATGGATGGATGGATGGATGATGATGGATGGATGGATGGATGGATGGATGGATGGATGGATGGATGGATGGATGGATGGATGATGGATGGATGGATGGATGGATGGATGGATGGATGATGGATGGATGGATGGATGATGATGGATGGATGGATGGATGGATGGATGGATGGATGGATGGATGGATGGATGATGGATGGATGGATGGATGGATGGATGGATGGATGGATGGATGGATGGATGGATGGATGGATGGATGGATGGATGGATGGATGGATGGATGGATGGATGGATGATGGATGGATGGATGGATGGATGGATGGATGGATGGATGGATGGATGGATGGATGGATGGATGGATGGATGGATGGATGGATGGATGGATGGATGGATGGATGGATGGATGGATGGATGGATGATGGATGGATGGATGATGGATGGATGGATGGATGGATGGATGGATGGATGGATGGATGGATGGATGGATGGATGGATGGATGATGGATGGATGGATGGATGGATGGATGGATGGATGGATGGATGGATGGATGGATGGATGGATGATGGATGGATGGATGGATGGATGGATGGATGGATGGATGGATGGATGGATGGATGGATGGATGGATGGATGGATGATGGATGGATGGATGGATGGATGGATGGATGGATGGATGGATGGATGGATGATGATGGATGGATGGATGGATGGATGGATGGATGGATGGATGATGGATGGATGGATGGATGGATGGATGGATGGATGGATGGATGGATGATGGATGGATGGATGGATGGATGGATGGATGGATGGATGGATGGATGGATGATGATGGATGGATGGATGGATGGATGGATGGATGGATGGATGGATGGATGGATGGATGATGATGGATGGATGGATGGATGGATGGATGGATGGATGGATGGATGGATGGATGATGGATGGATGGATGGATGGATGGATGGATGGATGGATGGATGATGATGGATGGATGGATGGATGGATGGATGGATGGATGGATGGATGGATGGATGGATGGATGGATGGATGGATGGATGGATGGATGGATGGATGGATGGATGGATGGATGGATGGATGGATGGATGGATGGATGGATGGATGATGGATGGATGGATGGATGGATGGATGGATGGATGATGGATGGATGGATGGATGGATGGATGGATGATGGATGGATGGATGGATGGATGGATGGATGGATGGATGATGGATGGATGGATGGATGGATGGATGGATGGATGATGGATGGATGGATGGATGGATGGATGGATGGATGGATGGATGGATGGATGGATGGATGGATGATGGATGGATGGATGGATGGATGGATGGATGGATGGATGGATGGATGGATGGATGATGGATGGATGGATGGATGGATGGATGGATGGATGATGGATGGATGGATGGATGGATGGATGATGGATGGATGGATGGATGGATGGATGGATGGATGGATGGATGGATGGATGGATGGATGGATGATGGATGGATGGATGGATGGATGGATGGATGATGGATGGATGGATGGATGGATGGATGGATGGATGGATGGATGATGGATGGATGGATGGATGGATGGATGGATGGATGGATGGATGATGGATGGATGGATGGATGGATGGATGGATGGATGGATGGATGGATGGATGGATGGATGGATGGATGGATGATGGATGGATGGATGGATGGATGGATGGATGGATGGATGGATGGATGGATGGATGGATGGATGATGGATGGATGGATGGATGGATGGATGGATGGATGGATGGATGGATGGATGGATGGATGGATGATGGATGGATGGATGGATGGATGGATGGATGGAATGGATGGATGGATGGATGGATGGATGATGGATGGATGGATGGATGGATGGATGATGGATGGATGGATGATGGATGGATGGATGGATGGATGGATGGATGGATGGATGGATGGATGGATGGATGGATGATGGATGGATGGATGGATGGATGGATGGATGGATGGATGGATGATGGATGGATGGATGGATGGATGGATGGATGGATGGATGGATGGATGGATGGATGGATGGATGGATGGATGGATGGATGGATGGATGGATGGATGGATGGATGGATGGATGGATGGATGGATGGATGGATGGATGGATGGATGGATGATGGATGGATGGATGATGGATGGATGGATGATGGATGGATGGATGGATGGATGGATGGATGGATGATGGATGGATGGATGGATGGATGGATGGATGGATGGATGGATGGATGGATGGATGGATGGATGGATGGATGGATGATGATGGATGGATGATGGATGGATGGATGGATGGATGGATGGATGGATGATGGATGGATGGATGGATGGATGGATGGATGGATGATGGATGGATGGATGGATGGATGGATGGATGGATGGATGGATGGATGGATGGATGGATGGATGGATGGATGGATGGATGGATGGATGATGGATGGATGGATGGATGGATGGATGGATGGATGGATGGATGGATGGATGGATGGATGGATGGATGGATGATGATGGATGGATGATGGATGGATGGATGGATGGATGGATGGATGGATGGATGGATGGATGGATGGATGGATGATGATGGATGGATGGATGGATGGATGGATGGATGGATGATGGATGGATGGATGGATGGATGGATGGATGGATGGATGATGGATGGATGGATGGATGGATGGATGGATGGATGGATGGATGGATGGATGGATGGATGGATGGATGGATGGATGGATGGATGGATGGATGGATGGATGGATGGATGGATGGATGGATGGATGGATGGATGGATGGATGGATGGATGGATGGATGGATGGATGATGGATGGATGGATGGATGGATGGATGGATGGATGGATGGATGGATGATGGATGGATGGATGGATGGATGATGGATGGATGGATGGATGGATGGATGGATGGATGGATGGATGGATGGATGGATGGATGGATGGATGGATGGATGGATGGATGGATGGATGGATGGATGGATGGATGGATGGATGGATGGATGGATGGATGGATGGATGGATGGATGGATGGATGGATGGATGGATGGATGGATGGATGATGGATGGATGGATGGATGGATGGATGGATGGATGGATGGATGGATGGATGGATGGATGGATGATGATGGATGGATGGATGGATGGATGGATGGATGATGGATGGATGGATGGATGGATGGATGGATGGATGGATGGATGGATGGATGGATGGATGGATGGATGGATGGATGGATGGATGGATGATGGATGATGGATGGATGGATGGATGGATGGATGGATGGATGGATGGATGGATGGATGGATGGATGGATGGATGGATGGATGGATGGATGATGGATGGATGGATGGATGGATGGATGGATGGATGGATGGATGGATGGATGGATGGATGATGGATGGATGGATGATGGATGGATGGATGGATGGATGGATGGATGGATGGATGGATGGATGGATGGATGGATGGATGATGGATGGATGGATGGATGGATGGATGGATGATGGATGGATGGATGGATGGATGGATGGATGGATGGATGATGGATGGATGGATGGATGGATGGATGATGGATGGATGGATGGATGGATGGATGGATGGATGGATGGATGGATGGATGGATGGATGGATGGATGGATGGATGGATGGATGATGGATGGATGGATGGATGATGGATGATGGATGGATGGATGATGGATGGATGGATGGATGGATGGATGGATGGATGGATGATGGATGGATGGATGATGGATGGATGGATGGATGGATGATGGATGATGGATGGATGGATGGATGGATGATGGATGATGATGGATGGATGGATGGATGGATGATGGATGGATGGATGGATGATGGATGGATGATGGATGGATGGATGGATGGATGGATGGATGATGGATGGATGGATGGATGGATGGATGGATGGATGGATGATGGATGGATGATGGATGGATGGATGGATGGATGGATGGATGATGGATGGATGGATGGATGGATGGATGGATGATGGATGGATGGATGGATGGATGGATGGATGGATGGATGGATGGATGGATGGATGGATGGATGATGATGATGGATGGATGGATGGATGGATGGATGATGGATGGATGGATGGATGGATGGATGGATGGATGGATGGATGGATGGATGGATGGATGGATGATGGATGATGGATGGATGGATGGATGATGGATGGATGATGGATGGATGGATGGATGGATGGATGGATGATGGATGATGGATGGATGGATGGATGGATGGATGGATGGATGGATGGATGGATGGATGGATGGATGGATGATGGATGATGATGGATGGATGGATGATGATGGATGGATGGATGGATGGATGGATGATGATGGATGGATGATGGATGGATGGATGATGATGGATGGATGATGATGATGGATGGATGATGATGGATGATGATGGATGATGGATGGATGATGGATGGATGGATGATGGATGATGATGATGGATGATGATGATGGATGATGATGGATGGATGATGATGATGGATGGATGGATGATGGATGATGGATGGATGATGATGATGGATGATGATGATGGATGGATGATGGATGGATGGATGATGATGGATGATGATGATGGATGATGGATGGATGATGGATGATGATGGATGATGGATGGATGATGATGGATGGATGATGGATGGATGATGGATGGATGATGGATGGATGGATGGATGGATGGATGGATGGATGGATGGATGGATGGATGATGGATGATGGATGGATGGATGGATGGATGATGGATGGATGATGGATGGATGATGATGGATGATGGATGGATGATGATGATGGATGGATGATGATGGATGGATGGATGATGGATGATGGATGGATGGATGGATGGATGGATGGATGATGGATGGATGAGGATGATGATGGATGGATGGATGATGATGGATGATGGATGGATGGATGGATGGATGGATGATGATGGATGATGGATGGATGATGATGGATGGATGATGATGGATGATGATGGATGATGATGATGGATGATGATGATGGATGATGGATGGATGGATGGATGATGATGGATGGATGGATGATGGATGATGATGGATGATGATGATGGATGATGATGGATGGATGGATGATGGATGATGGATGATGATGGATGGATGGATGATGGATGGATGGATGGATGGATGATGGATGGATGGATGATGGATGGATGATGGATGGATGGATGATGGATGATGATGATGGATGGATGATGATGGATGGATGATGGATGATGATGATGGATGATGATGGATGGATGGATGGATGGATGATGGATGGATGATGGATGGATGATGGATGGATGGATGATGGATGGATGGATGGATGGATGGATGGATGATGATGGATGGATGGATGATGATGGATGGATGATGATGGATGATGGATGGATGGATGGATGGATGATGATGATGGATGATGATGGATGATGGATGGATGATGGATGGATGGATGATGAGGATGGATGGATGGATGGATGGATGATGGATGGATGGATGGATGATGGATGGATGGATGATGGATGGATGGATGATGATGGATGGATGATGGATGATGAGGATGATGATGGATGATGGATGGATGGATGATGGATGATGATGGATGGATGGATGGATGGATGGATGGATGGATGATGGATGATGATGGATGATGATGATGATGATGGATGATGGATGGATGATGATGGATGATGATGGATGGATGATGGATGGATGATGGATGATGATGGATGGATGATGATGGATGATGATGGATGATGGATGATGGATGGATGATGGATGGATGGATGGATGATGGATGGATGATGATGATGGATGGATGGATGGATGGATGGATGATGGATGGATGATGATGGATGATGATGGATGGATGATGATGATGATGGATGATGGATGGATGGATGATGATGGATGGATGGATGATGGATGATGATGATGATGGATGATGGATGATGGATGATGGATGGATGATGGATGGATGATGGATGGATGGATGATGGATGGATGATGATGGATGATGATGGATGATGATGGATGATGATGATGATGGATGGATGATGGATGGATGGATGATGATGGATGATGATGGATGATGATGGATGGATGGATGATGATGGATGGATGATGATGGATGGATGATGGATGGATGGATGGATGGATGATGATGGATGGATGATGGATGATGGATGGATGGATGATGGATGGATGATGATGATGATGATGGATGGATGATGATGATGATGGATGATGATGGATGATGATGGATGGATGGATGATGGATGGATGATGATGATGGATGATGATGGATGATGATGGATGGATGATGATGGATGATGATGGATGATGGATGATGGATGATGATGATGGATGATGGATGGATGATGATGGATGATGATGGATGATGATGGATGATGATGATGGATGGATGGATGATGATGATGATGATGATGATGATGATGGATGGATGGATGATGGATGATGATGATGGATGATGATGGATGGATGGATGGATGATGATGGATGATGATGGATGATGATGATGATGGATGGATGATGGATGATGGATGGATGGATGATGATGATGGATGGATGATGGATGATGGATGATGATGGATGATGGATGGATGATGATGAGGATGATGATGGATGATGATGATGGATGGATGATGATGATGATGATGATGATGGATGATGATGGATGATGATGATGGATGATGATGGATGATGATGGATGATGGATGATGATGATGATGAGGATGATGGATGATGATGATGGATGATGATGATGGATGATGATGATGGATGATGATGATGATGGATGATGGATGATGATGATGATGGATGGATGATGATGGATGATGATGATGGATGATGATGGATGATGATGGATGGATGATGATGATGGATGATGGATGATGATGATGATGATGATGATGATGATGGATGATGATGGATGATGATGATGATGGATGATGGATGATGATGAGGGATGGATGATGATGATGGATGATGATGATGATGAGGATGATGATGATGAGGATGATGATGGATGAGGATGATGGATGGATGGATGATGGATGATGGATGATGGATGGATGATGGATGGATGATGATGGATGATGATGATGGATGATGATGATGGATGATGATGGATGATGATGATGATGATGGATGGATGATGGATGATGATGGATGGATGATGATGATGATGATGGATGATGATGATGGATGGATGATGGATGGATGATGATGGATGATGATGGATGATGGATGATGGATGATGATGATGGATGATGATGGATGATGATGGATGATGGATGATGATGATGGATGATGGATGATGATGGATGGATGATGGATGATGATGATGATGATGATGGATGGATGATGATGATGGATGATGATGGATGGATGATGATGATGATGATGATGGATGATGATGATGATGATGATGATGATGATGATGATGAGGATGATGATGATGGATGATGATGATGGATGATGATGGATGATGATGGATGATGATGGATGATGATGGATGATGATGATGATGATGATGGATGGATGATGGATGATGATGATGATGGATGATGATGATGGATGATGATGATGGATGATGATGATGGATGATGGATGATGATGGATGATGATGATGGATGATGATGAGGATGATGATGATGGATGATGATGATGGATGATGATGGATGATGATGGATGATGGATGATGGATGATGGATGGATGATGGATGATGATGATGGATGGATGATGGATGATGATGGATGATGGATGATGATGGATGGATGATGGATGGATGATGGATGATGATGATGGATGATGATGATGGATGATGATGGATGATGAGGATGATGATGATGGATGATGATGATGATGGATGGATGGATGATGATGGATGATGATGATGATGGATGGATGATGATGGATGGATGGATGATGATGGATGATGGATGGAGATGATGGATGATGATGATGATGGATGATGGATGATGGATGATGATGGATGGATGATGATGGATGGATGGATGGATGGATGATGATGGGATGATGGATGATGGATGGATGAGGATGGATGATGATGATGGATGATGATGATGGATGATGATGGATGATGGATGATGATGATGGATGGATGGATGATGGATGATGGATGATGATGGATGATGGATGATGATGGATGATGATGATGATGATGATGATGATGGATGATGATGATGGATGGATGATGATGGATGATGATGATGATGATGATGGATGATGATGGATGGATGATGGAATGGATGATGGATGATGATGGATGATGGATGATGGATGATGATTGGATGATGGATGAGGATGATGAGGATGGATGATGGATGATGATGATGGATGATGATGATGGATGATGATGATGGATGGATGATGATGATGAGGATGGATGATGATGGATGATGATGATGATGGATGATGATGGATGATGATGGATGATGATGGATGATGGATGATGATGATGAGGATGATGATGGATGATGATGATGATGGATGATGATGATGAGGATGATGGATGATGGATGGATGATGGATGGATGATGATGGATGATGGATGATGGATGATGGATGATGATGATGGATGGATGATGATGGATGATGATGATGATGATGGATGATGATGAGGATGATGATGATGATGGATGATGATGGATGATGATGATGATGGATGGATGATGGATGATGGATGATGATGATGATGGATGATGATGATGGATGGATGATGGATGATGGATGGATGGATGATGAGGATAGATGGATGGATGATGGATGATGGATGATGGATGATGGATGATGGATGATGATGATGGATGATGATGGATGATGGATGATGGATGATGATGGATGATGGATGGATGATGATGATGGATGATGATGGATGATGATGATGATGATGGATGATGATGATGGATGGATGATGATGGATGATGATGATGATGGATGATGGATGATGATGGGATGATGATGATGGATGATGATGATGATGATGATGATGATGATGATGATGGATGATGATGATGATGGATGATGAGATGATGATGATGGATGATGATGGATGATGATGATGATGGATGATGATGAGGATGATGAGGATGATGATGATGGATGATGATGATGGATGATGATGGATGATGATGAGGATGATGATGAGGATGATGGATGGATGGATGATGATGATGATGATGATGATGATGGATGAGGATGATGATGATGAGGATGATGATGATGGATGGATGGATGATGATGGATGATGATGAGGATGATGATGATGATGATGATGGGATGATGATGATGATGGATGATGATGGATGATGATGAGATGATGGATGATGATGAGGATGATGGATGATGATGATGATGATGATGATGATGATGAGATGATGATGATGATGATGATGATGATGATGATGATGGATGATGATGATGGATGATGAGGATGGATGATGATGAGGATGATGGATGATGATGATGATGATGATGGGATGATGATGGATGGATGATGGATGATGGATGGATGGATGATGAGGATGATGATGGATGATGGATGATGATGATGATGGATGATGATGGATGATGATGGATGATGATGATGATGATGATGATGATGATGATGAGATGATGATGATGATGGATGATGGATGATGGATGATGGATGATGAGGATGGATGATGGATGATGATGATGATGATGGATGATGAGGATGATGGATGGATGATGAGGATGATGAGGATGATGATGATGGATGATGGATGATGAGGATGATGATGATGGGATGGATGATGATGAGGATGATGAGGATGAGGATGATGGATGATGATGATGATGATGATGATGATGAGGATGATGAGTGATGATGATGATGATGATGATGGATGATGAGGATGATGATGATGATGATGGATGATGGATGATGGATGATGATGGATGATGATGGGATGATGAGGATGATGGATGATGGATGATGATGGATGGATGATGAGGATGATGATGGATGATGAGGATGATGATGGATGATGATGGATGATGATGATGATGATGATGATTGATGATGATGATGGATGATGGATGATGATGATGGATGGGATGATGAGGATGATGAGGATGATGATGGATGATGATGATGATGGATGATGGATGATGATGGATGATTGATGGAGATGGATGATGATGATTGATGGGATGGATGTGATTGATGAGGATGATGATGATGGATGATGATGGATGATGAGGATGATGATGATGATGGATGATGGATGATGATGATGGATGATGATGGAATGGATGATGGATGAGGATGATGATGGATGATGATGATGATGAGGATGATGATGATGGATGATGATTGATGAGGATGATGATGATGGATGATGATGGATGATGGGATGATGATGGGATGGATGATGATGGATGATGAGGATGATGATGATGATGGATGGATGATGATGATGGATGATGATGAGGATGATGATGATGGATGATGAGGATGATGAGATGGATGATGAGGATGATGATGATGATGATGAGGATGATGAGGATGATGAGGATGATGATGATGATGATGAGGATGATGAGGATGATGATGAGGATGATGAGGATGGATGATGAGGGATGATGATGATGATGGATGATGAGGATGATGAGGATGATGAGGATGATGAGGATGATGATGAGGATGATGAGGATGGATGATGATGGATGATGGATGATAAGGATGATGAGGATGATGAGATGGGATGATGATGAGGATGATGAGGATGATGAGGATGATGATGAGGATGATGATGAGGATGATGATGAGGATGATGATGATGGATGATGATGAGGATGATGAGGATGATGAGGATGATGAGGATGATGATGGGATGGATGGAGGATGATGGATGATGATGGATGATGATGATGAGGATGATGAGGATGGATGGATGATGAGGATGATGGGAGGATGATGAAGGGATGATGAGGATGATGAGGATGATGGGGGATGATGATGGATGGATGAGGATGGGATGGATGAGGATGATGAGGATGATGAGGATGATGAGGATGATGATGATGATGAGGATGATGAGGATGATGAGTAATGATGATGAGGATGGAGGATGATGAGGATGATGAGGATGATGAGGATGATGAGGCATGATTGCGATGATGAGTGGATGATGGGATATGTTTTCTTTCCTTACTTCTCCTCTTTATTTTTTTTTTTCTTTCTTTACTTTT
>JAJSRW010000034.1:0-39992 GCA_022414725.1 Microglena sp. YARC | reverse complement strand
CCTTGCTGCTGGTTCAGCCAGGTAATGGGGAATGGAGTATTTTCTGTATCATTTGTGTACTGGCAAAGGATGGGAGTCAGCTAATTGCTGGCTGAGGCTAGTATCCACGTTAAATTTCAAGTAGTCAGTGGAAGGGCAGGGTTCTGTACGAATTGCAACAACACTATAGCTGAAATACTAAGCCCTCCCCATATTACCTTTTGCTCATTCACCACTCTAAGCTGAGGCCTGATTCGGGCTGCTGCTATCAGAAATTGCCCCCCCCGTCCCTACGACGCAACACACTTATTCACAACTCACTGTAAGGTTATCTCAAACTACCCAAACAATGCACCCTGCACCCACCTGACACTCAGGTGAGACATGGCCTGGTGGCATCCTACAACGCCACAGAAGGCCAGCCATGTCTGGAACTTCAGCTTCTCAAACCATGTACGTGCCATTGGACTTACATCACTCGTCGTGGTGCAACTATATGTTTGCTGCCCACATGGCATGGGAGGCATCATGGTGGACCAGGAGGGAAGGTGGTGAACGCTTCCTCTTGCGCTGGCTGCATGGCTCTTGAGAGTATGAGACTGAAGAAGTGCGTGATGGGATGAAGTGGCGTGCACACACCGTGTATGGGTTCAGCTACCATAACATTGGAAGCTGCCACCAAGGGATGAAGATGACGCAGATGTTTCCCAGTGGGTGTGTTGTTGTTGGAGACGTGGGGGGTGGGGGTGGAGGTAGGGTTTAACTAGACGTAACCATAAATCCCCAACAACCTCCACATCCCACACAAAGTCACAAGCACGCCATGATGGTGCACACAACATTCTCTACGATCCTCATGCCCCCTACACGCACCTCAAACAGTGACCCCTACACCACCAGTTTACCCACTTCCTCAACCTCACACAGTACCCCGACTCTTATCACACACAGTGCCCCACCCATCACCCCAAAGCAAAACATTTAAGAGTATGTCTTTTGGCGCAACAGCAGCATGCTGGCAACTGCATTTTCAATGGCTGATCTTCCCCTCTCACCCCATCACCGACACACACATGTCAACATGTGTAAAGACAACAAGAGTTTTGACACATAACCTCTAACCGCTCCCCATTGTAAGTAATCAATCGTGCTGTTTTGGTTGCATGACAGTGTGCTGGCGTAATGTTCCATAGTCACGGCGAGGACACACAGCTGGGAGGAAACAGACGCCGACTGAGCGTGAGGACACGTGGTGCGTCACTGGCGAGGAACAATCCAGCGAGGGAGAACCATAACTTGGGAGTGTGACGAACAAACCGGAGTCCAAGGAGGAAAACCACACTAGGAGGAACAACACCCAGCGATGAACCACTATGGGAAAAAAAAGGAAAATCCCCAACCGACTTTGGCCTCCGATGACGCCGTCTACGTCACGTAGCGACGTGACAGCCACGTACATAACGCTTCCAACCAGGATTGGAAGTTTCACAGAAGGGGCCCTGGTAAGGTTCCTACAAGAGTAGGACGCATGCGTTAGAGAGCATAATGAAGGGCAGTGGAAACTGGAAGGGGCAGGGCGAGGGATGAGCAGAGAGGAATGCGTTAGAATGAGCAAATGAAGGGCAGGAGAAGGCAAGGGGCTGGATGTGACGAGCAGATTGGAGGCCTCACGGAAGGTGCCTCCTGGTAGAGATATTAAAGAGTCAGGCAATGCATTAAGAGCAATGAGGGCAAGGGATGTGACGAGAATGATTGGAGGTTTTCGGAAGGTGCTGTAAGATCAGTACAAGAGCAGGGTTTGCGTAAGAAGAGCAATGAAGAGCACGGGATTGAAGAGAACGGGAGGTGTTTCCTGTTAGTGTCCCTAAAACCTTGGTTTCATTAATCTCTTCGCATGATACTATACCTGAACCGGCTGAACAGGTGATTTTTTTTGTTGGTCTTTCCAAGTAAGAATCTAACAAGAATCGTGTTCCAAGCACGCTAGGAGGCACGTTGGGCCTAAGGGCCCGCACTATTGACACACCACTGTACTGCGCAGGTGTCTTTTGGATCGCTGCCAGTCTGGCCCTTTCATTGCAACCCGCTCTACGACGGACACTCGTGGAACTCCATACGTGACTCTGACCCAATCGTCGGGCACTGCCTTGGGAGTGATGGGCTTTGTGATATGGAGCACAGGGCTCCAGCAAACTCGAATGTTGAGACATCCACAGAGTGGCTCATGGTCATGTATCACGGGTCCCGCGAAGCCAATCAGCAGCATCAATGTGAGTTCTTCTACCCTTTCCAACAAGCCACCCCACGCTCACGTCATCGTCACCCACTTGCATCAACAAACTCATTGACCACATGTGAAAGTATCACGGCATCACCGGGGAATGGCCATCAAGCAAGCATTAATGTGAGTTCTACCTCCCCTTTTCCCAAAGCAAGCCCCCCCACCCTCACGTCAATCTTCCACCAAACAACTGCATCATCACAACATTGGCCATATGTATATGGCCGGCACCGGTAAAGCCACAACAGCATCTAATGTGAATCTTCCTCCTCCTCATCCAAAAGCCCCTGACTCCACCGACTCAATCTTCACCCACACACTGGCAAGGCTCCACATTGGCTTACATGTTAATGTCACGGGAGCACAAGAGCCACGATTGCCTCCCCACTCCTCCACATTTAAATCACTGACCCTATATTAACCCACACCTACCTCCACTAACTCCTACCAGGCTACTTTGCACCACTCCCCAACTTGGTCATTAGATGGTTGCTCCCCCCAGCTGTATCAGTATTGTCATTATCAGTATCTGTATAAGTGCATGGCAGCCATCATGGATAGGATATTTGTCTAATTGTGATATTCAATCATGTTATTTGCATAGTTCCTTAAGCTCTGTGCATTTCATCGTTTTGATGCATCACTTCAAACACATCACATTGCACTGATTTTGGCCAGAGTGTGCGACTTTGGTCGGAGGGTACTACCCTTGAAGTCGAAATACCCCGCCCGCCCCTACATCCGGAACTCTTTTGACCTGCTTGCCTGCCCTACCAAAGCATCTACCATTTGACTCTGCAGCTCCTACATCCTCCACTCAATCATACCTGCTATCTGCCTGCTACACTAACCAGTCCCCACCCATACTGCTATCTGCTGCATCACACAAGCAGCCTCCACCCATACCTGCTATCTGCCTGCCTGCACTACCAGCCTCCACCCATACTGCTATCTGCCTGCCTGCACTAACCAGCTCGCCACCATGCCTTTGTGTTTTGACACAGCTTTCTGGGGGAAGGCTTCTCCGCCAACTTTGCGTCATCCCTTTGTCATCGCATTGCCTATCCAACTCAACTGTGTTTCATCAGTGCCTGCCCGGAACGTGCATGAGATTCTGGTTAACTTCACTCGGGCGTGATGAGCATGGCAGGGTTCTCAGCTTGGGGGGTCAAGCCACAGATGGCTTTGGTAGCTGAGGGCAGGAGAAGCCAGGCTGATGATGGTGGCAGGGCTGTTCAGGACGCTGAGTCCTGCGTGGGTCCAACATCGAACTGGATGTTTACAGCTCTCATATTAATGATCTGCTGAAGACTGCAAGCAGCCAATTGCTTTGAGATAGGTGGTATTGTGCTTGTGAACAGCCTGAGTTTGGATCTCGAAAAAAAGAAAACAGACGAAAAAGGCGGATAGGATGTGTGAACTTTTGACATTTTTAAGAAATATGCTGATGAGGGCAGTAGCTTGGGCGGTAAGTATGCAGCGTTTGTCTGCAACCGTTTTTCTCTTCTTTGCTTCTGAAGCTTAGCTAGTGTCGGATAGTTTTTTGCTGAGAGAGCTTTACAGTTTCCTGGCTGCAGGAGACTAGGAGTTGTGCGTGCGTATATAATGGTTACTAATATATATTGGTTACTTGTATAAAGCCAAACGGTGAATGGATAATTTTTTGTGCCCCTTTTCTGAATGTCTGAAATCTTATTTTTATATAGTTGTGCGTTTTTGCGTATATATTCGGGTCTGATGTTATATAAGCCCAAACGGGTAAATGGGAGAAGTTAATTTCTGTGCCTATTCTGAAGGCCTGAAATTTATTGATATACATTGTGCGTGCGCATGTATCGCTTTGTTGTACAAAGCCAAACAGTGAATGGGGTGATTTACTGTGCCCCTATTCTGAAGGCCTGAAACTGGCAGATATTCAAGCGTGAGGGTCTCAGGCCCAAGTGTAACTATGAAAGGTAAAAAAGATTGGTTCAATGAAACATCCTTGTCGCACATACCCACGTGATGCACTTTAACGGCTGCCAGCAATAAACGAAGGGGAAAAGGGGAGAAGTCTGTTGGTCGTTACATGGTACCCTACAACAACACAACCACTGGCAATAGGGTGCACATATCAACTTTCCAGTTTGGGGTTGAGTTCATTAAATGCTCTTCTTTTGAAGCTGTTCCTATCACGGTTGGGCAAGTCCCTTAAGCCTACTTGGCTACCTGGACTGGAACATACATACATAATCAACTTCCAGGGCACTACAAGCTGCAATCGATAGCACTACCAACTGCGCCACTGGCAAAACACTTTCTGCTGCTCAGGTAATACGGAAGGGTTGAAGCATGTCTTTAGTTGCATACACCATGAATAAGCACTTGTTCAGCCTAGCACCCCGCCTGAACACCACCCACACATACCCCCCCTGACTCCCTCCCTCACCCCTCCTCGCGCCCCCTCCTTCTAACACAAACCCACACAAACTTAAACCCACACAGTGACGCATACCCCCCCTAACCCCCCCCCCCAATTCAACACCCACCAGGGCCACGCCCCACCCCACCATACCTGACCTTAAACCCCCTTCCAAACCCTCATTAGTTGCATACACCATGAATCAAGGACTTGTTTAACCTGAAAATGCTTCAAAGCAAAGCAACAGTTGCGGAAAACAAAGCATGGGAAGCTGAGTGCAGCAGAAAAGTGCAACAAATGATGTAATGGTGTGATGATGTAACAGGCCTTTGGAGCACCTGTAGTGTGTTGACACAAGTGCAGTCTAAGGAGAGGAAGCATTACAAATCACACACAACACGCACTAACACGCAAAATGCGCAACACACGGACAAACACATGTAATACAGCACAGTTGTGGTAGCCAGCGGGGCTGACATAGAGGCTGGAACTGAGGCCTGAGGCTGATACTACCAACTCAAGTTGCTTGGAGCCAACCCTCTGCAAACAATTGTCCTACAACCCTCGGGAAAAGTTGATCTTGTGGGGAAACCCCGGACACTGTTCGGGATTTCCCCAACAGTGATCGGCAGGGTTGTACGCTCGCTTGAACGGTTGCAGTTTGGGTTTTGGTTTAGTAACGGTCCCCTCCAGAAGGTCGTCAGTTGCGTTTGGTTGTGCTGTATCTTCGAAACCATTCAGGTTAATTAAAGATAAAAATAGGGCAGTGATTCCCCTTGTATCGACGGCATGACCTTTCCTTTACCACCACCGAAGACACACACACACAACCTGCCTGAGCGGGGCTTGATGCACATCTGAGTCCGGGAATGGCTTATTCAGATGAACTACTTACTGCTATGCCGTTGTAATGATGGAAGCCTGTCTTCTCCACCCACACCTCCTCACACATTTTGGGGTATAGACAATGGAGGTGAGTTTTGGAAGGTTGAAGGTACCCCCCAACCACTCATATTTTCTATCCCCATTCACGTAAGGTAGAAGGTTTGTCATCGTGCACTGTTGCCCATGATCAGCCCCATCCACTGAACACTTGAGTGGCCGATGGCCACAACACACATGTACATGGCAAGAAACAACATTATCCACCCCACCCCCCAAACAAAACATGCAACCCCTCCATGCACTCCCCCAGGAGGTGGGGCAACAGATGGTGGGACATGCAAAGCACCAGGAAGTATTCGCCACCTATGAAACTTCATTCGCGTTTGTTGCTGGACCTGTAGAAGGTGTTTGCTGGTAATTAGCAGTGAGGTTGACCGCAGAGGCTGCCAGAGCTGTCGCATCTTCGTACGTGATGCGCTAGACGTTGGAATTCCGTCGCGCAAGAGGGAGACAAAGATACCGAGAGATGGAACTAATAAACGTGCGCGTGCAAACCCAGGATTGGGATCCAGACCGGCCCAGGGCATGCAAGAGGATTAAACCCAGAGGAAGAGTCGAGGACGGCATCAGCTTCGGTAAAGGAGCACAGCTTCCATTGTGGTGGGGTCGCAAGACATTGTTTTGGATAGTGGAGCGCAAAAGCGAGTGCAAGGACGTAGACGAAAGATTTCCCACCAGTTCAACTTGGTCAGACTAGAGGGGGTCGTAGAACAATTTTAGGGTACGTTGCTGACCTGGCTGCGGACCTGGCGTGCCAGATCGGCGCGAAGTTGAACCCCCATCCCAACTCATACTCCCAACTCATACCCTCATACTCTCATACCCCCATCCCAACTCATACTCCCAACTCATACCCTCATACTCATACAAGTTTACAGAGACTAACCTCAGTCCTAAGCACACACAGTTCCCACGATTAGCGGCTCTGAGTTGGGTTCAAGGGGGGTGGGGGAGCGAGAGCTGAAAAAGTGAATTTGGCCAATGAAACTGAAATTGCAGGGTCGTGCAGATGTGACATGTAGCACTCGAAACTTCTCCAAACGGGGAAGGTCAGAGGCGGATCCCTTGGCCGACCACAGAAATGAGAGGTATAATTAGGGCTGTCAATACCGTACGGTATTTTCAATTACCGTACGATATATTGTGATATACCGTACGGTATCGATACCGTACGGTATTTTGATACCCTTTTGGGGGAAAATCAGTGTTAGACCAAGGGGATATAACAGGAAATACCGTGTACACGTCCATACACTTAAAATTAAGTCAAATGGACCAATACTGAGGGAGATAGACAAACACGGTAATATCGTGGTCTATTACCGTACGATATATCATACGGTATAAATTCCCTGACCCAGACTCAGGTGCTTCTGGCGAGAATCGAACCGCCAACCTGCCGAGTCGCCAGCCCAAGCCAAAGCCGATTTTGACCAAACACGATATATCGTACAGTAAACACGATATATCGTGTGACCGGAGTTCGAGCCCCGCTGCCGGAAGACGGCGGGTGGTTTTCTCGAGTCCGACTTTAGGGCGGTGTTGTTTCACTGCTAGGACATGAGCCCCTTGTAATCTTTCTTTACGATAGTAGTGGCCCAATCTGGAGGGCGGTATGGTCCAGACCCGGTCATTAAGGCTTCGGTGACCGGAGTTCGAGCCCCGCTGCCGGAAGACGGCGGGTGGTTTCTCGAGTCCGACTTTAGGGCGGTGTTGTTTCACTGCTAGGACATGAGCCCCTTGTAATCTTTTCAATCTTTTCGATGGACCCCCAAAATACCGTACGGTTTGCTTATTTTACCGTACGATATATCGTACGGTACACGGTAAAATAAATACCGGGCGGTATGAAGCTTGACAGCCCTAGGTATAATAATCTGATGGTAAATCGTGTTATGGTATCCTTGTGGAACACTTGAGTAGATAAGACGTCCGAGGTTGGGAGAAAAATTGAATAGGACGAAAGCACCTGATTGGTTGCCTCTCCAAGCGGCTAGGTTTAGAGACGGGTTCAGTGGGCAACCCCAGAAATACCCGAATGAAAAAAATATCCAGATTTTTTGAAGAGGGATTAGCCCCATTAAAATATCTGTTGGTTCGTCCGTTCGTCCGTTCGTCCGTTCGTCCTTGTGTCACCAACCACATTTTCAGGTTTTATGAAAAACATCAAAAAATTGAACATTCTATATTTTTGATGAATTATAAGACTTATTTATAACGGACAAATTCTCACCAGAGCACACATGAGCTTCGCAATTCACGAAAAGGAGCTCAGGTTGGGCCCAAAAGCTACAATTATCGGTTAACAATTTGATTTCAGGGTGTTTCTGAGCTAAACATTTCAAATTTGAACCCTTGAAAAACTCAACTCAAACATGTGCATATACATAGGTTTAGGAGCAGAATTGTCGTCAAAAATTCGAGGCGAAACATGTAAGCATCACAATGGACGAAACATTCCCTAGGGCACTACGATTAGCCCACGGACCCACCTCAGGGCCGTGCGTGGGGCAGGGGCGGGGGGCACAGGCGGGGGCGGGGGCAGGGGCTGGGGCGGGGGCTGGGGCGGGGGCCACCGGGCGGGGGCAGGGGCAAGCCACGGCACCTGCCGCTGGCCAAAAAACCGTTCAGGAGGACGGGACATACCGTTCACGTCTGGGCTGGGCCGAAACATGCAATATCTTGTACAAATCCCGTAAAATCAACCATACACCTGATTGGCCTCATTTTTCTTGCATCAAATTCTTAAAACAAAAGTCACTCTACATACATGCATTTCATTACATTACAAAAACGTTCTGCTTAAAAATCAACAACCCTTCAAAAACTCTCTTTTTCGTCACTTTATAGTTAACAATGCTAAATCATCAATCCATTCGTTGTAATTCAATTAATTTAAAGCCTCCAGGCGCCCTTCAAATTTTATCCTATTCGAATTGATACAATTTTAAGCAATTACATGCATTCAAATCACGTAAATTAAATTAAATGGAAAGGAATACATCGAATTAAAATAACACAACATTAAATACAATTCAATTTAATTAATATAATACATTGAATTAAGGATTCGAATAATTTCATTCGGGACGCGCCTCCAGTCGCCCTTAATGGAATACTATTATGGAGGTGTGGGACCTAAGAGACTTAAACCAGTTAACTGGAATAAAGTGGAGAAGGTCCTATTCTCCAATCATATTTCTTTCACTATGACACCAAGTCATCAGATACACGCCTACAGATGAAAGCTCCGGATCACAAGGAAGGAAGACTTGAACGTCCTCCTCATGGGATGAGAGTGGGAAACCTGAAATGCCTAATTACCGGTATCTCATCCGAGACCTACCATAGGTGGTGCGTAGTATGTAAATATTTAGAACTTCCTCCCACTTCCTGAAGGTGGAAACTGATAGATGGGAACGTCCAGTCGTTCTTTGGAGGGATCAAGTGTGTTACCCACGTGATTCTGGAACCGTTCAAGATGAACATCATGTGGTCTTTAAATGTACTGACGAAGCCTTCCTGAATCCGAGAAGAGTATCAGACCCTGATTTTCCGATCCGACAGTTAAATGATTCCTTTATATTACCTGATGTGCAATCCAGAAGTTGAAAGTCTAGCGAAGCTTTCTCTGTTCATCTATGAATGTATGCAGAGATTGGATCAAGTATTTTTTGATAGGTACCGCAGGGTACCGGAATGATAAGTTGTTTGAACGGTACTGTTTTTCATCGTTCAGAAGAAGAGGAGGGGGGAAATATAATACAAAAAGGGATTTGTTTGCGTTTACATTTTCCTGGTTTTATTTTTCCTGCCGACTATTATGAAGACGGCGAACAGCCAAATTGCTGGCTGAAGCTATGTAACCAAGTTGAAGTTGAAGTCCAGAAATGGAAATAGTCATATTCAGATGGGAGAAATTGGTGAATTAAACCACAACAAAAGGTAAACGACGGGGGCCCGGACAATGGTGAACAGTGCGACTGACTGACTTGTGGAGCTGCCTAGAAGCTGCCAAGAAAAGCACACAAAAACCTGATGCGTGACTACGCATTGAGAGTGGCAGGCTTGAGTGGCTTGTGCGACTGACTGACTTGTGGAGTTGCCTAGAAGCTGCCAAGAAAGGCCAAAAAAGCCCTGATGCGTTACAACGCATTGAGAGTGGCAGGCTTGAGTGGCTTATGTGACTGACTGACTTAGGGAGCTGCCTAGAAGCTGCCAAGAAAGGCAAAAAAAGCCCTGATGCGTTACAACGCATTGAGAGTGGCAGGCTTGAGTGGCTTGTGCGACTTACTGGCTTGTGGAGCTGCCTAGAAGCTGCCAAAAACCCTGGTGCAGTGAGTGTGGCAGGCTTGACTGGCTTGTGCGACTGACTGTCTTAAAGAGTTGCCTAGAAGCTTCCAAGAAAAGCCGACAAGACAAATCCTAGACGATTCGCTTGCGAAAATAAATACAAAATCGCTTTGTAAATTGGTAGAAGGTGTTGGCTATCGGTGGCACCAGAGTCAAGTGCAGCAGACAGAAGCCAGGGTTTACGACATGGGCCAGTTAGGGCCAGTTTTTTTTGTCGTAGTACGGACGGTCGAGCAAACGGAAAACAGGGTTACCCTGGGGGCGCCCGCCCCCCAGATAGAAGGGGGGGGCTCTGCCAAAAAAGCCTGATGACATGGCATCGAGTGTGGCAGACATAACCACGTTACCAAGATTTACGATTCTTGGGTTTGGGTTCTGGCGTTTGCGGGGGTGTTTATTACTTCAGGGGATGTGGCAGTCGGGCCATCAGTCCAGCCAGAGCCAACAGTAGTTCTTCCAGCTCGTCCCCAATTTGGCTGATCACGAACTCCAGGACGGCCCAACAAACCTGAGTACATGAGGCAGGTGGTAGTGAGGTAGTAATGAGGTGGTAGTGAGGTGGTAGTGAGGTGGCAGTGAGGTAGTAGTGAGGTGGTAGTGAGGTGGTAGTGAGGTAATTGTGGGGTTGAGGATATCTCTTTAGTCTATTTTTCTACCCCTGGACTGGACTGGAACATACATCTATATATATGTAAACATACAGGAATTCCACGAGCTGGCGCTAGCTGGCTATCTGAGCTGGCACTGGCTGCCTATCGGATTCTCGTTATTCAGGTTAGGGTTTACTGTGCCGACTTCCCACCCAACTCCGCACCCAAATTTCAAAATGACAGATGCGATAAATAAGAATTGCGCGCCCGCTCATACTATATATATCTGTATCCATCTTTTTCCGCATTCATTCTGAGCGCCTGTTCAGACTTACTATGGCGCTGAGACTCATCGTCTATAATCTTTTGCTTCTGGATGCCACCTTGCACGCGCAAAACCAGCCAAATGAAGGCAGAAGGGCGGCAGATACAGCCAGCCAGCGAGCTCTTCGTCAGACCGAAGGGCAAGCTCTTCAGACTGACGAGGAGAGGAGCCATGCAAACTTCTTGATGCGTCCTGCTGCTCATGCTCCCTAAAACGTGCCAACGGCCCTAATGGACACGAGGGCGCGCAACACCGCCAGCCAGCGCTCAAAGTGAGCTTGCCAGAGCAGGGAAGAAAGAGCCAACAATTAATTTTCCCAGCTTGGGAGCAATTGCAATTTCTTCATATCACCATGCTTCTCTTCTCTGCCTGTGAGCGTTGCCACCATTCATTTCTCACATGCGCACTTTCACGATGCAAGTGCACCACATTTGTCAGGCTTGGCAGCCAGTGGATGTGAGTAGCCATTTCCTTTCCATTCCTCGCACTTGGACGGCTCATCCTATCTATGCAATCTCTTTTCATTGTATGGATGATCGTTAAGCACGGCGCTGCGATTTTTGATTCAGCAAGTGTTAACCGGACGGAAGTCGAAGTTTTCTACCATAGAATCGGGAAACATGTCCCTGTGCAGTATACTCGGCATACTTTGCTGTACCGAGGGCGCGGCAGAGTTGGCTGAATGAGGTATTTTGAGGTCAAAGGACAGATTCCCGGCCCAACTGCATGTAAAGAAGATGCTGCAGGCAAGTCGTATTGCGGTTGCGCGAGTCCAGTGTTCTTAGCGAGATTCAATGGGTCGCAAGTTTTCGGTGGATTGGATCTGCTTGGTTGAATCACCCACAGGTCTGCCTTTTGTCCCCCCGTAGTCTTCTTCACGATCAAACCTTGCAGCTAAAGTGGCAGGGAAGCGGTAGAGAGAAGAAGGGAAGACTGATGAGTTTTTGTGTTGTTGTGGGGTTGGGGCCTTGGGGGTGGGCAGGGGGAGGAGGAAGAGATGGGGAGCAGACGAGTGTGTGTTGTGGTGGTTGTGGGTGGGTTGGTGGGTGGGGGAAGGAGAGGAGGAAGGGGGCCATATGGAGAGAGGGGAGGGTGGATGGGAAGTAAGGGAGGGGGGTTGGAGACAGAAAAGAGGGAGGAGGCATGAAGGAGGAGAGAGGGAGGGGCAAGGAAAGAGGGGAGGAGGGACTGAGGGTTCCCTGGCGGGTCGGTCGAAGCTGTTTTTTTTGCTGAGTTAGCCGTTTTAGCCGTTTTTTGTGCCGTCATTGCTGTTTTTGTCACCCTCTGTGTCTCGCAGTCTGTCCCTCGCAGCCAGTGGGAAATGCAAATAATCGCCTGGGGCAGTCGCAGCACTGTCTGGGGAATTCGGGGCATCGCCTGGGTCATTGGGTGTGGCCGACTGGCAGCATCGTCTAGGGATTCGGAGCATCACCTGGGTCGAATCGCTACATTACCTGGATTTGGCGTTCAGGCTGGAGGGAGGGCTGCTGGTGAGTGCAGGCAGCAGTGCGGAGAGCGGATACAGCAGGTTCCACACACACTGCCCGGAATCACTCAGCCAGACGCAGGTGGACGTAGACGTGTAGGCGCGGACTGCTGGGGATGGCAGCAAGCAGACCAGCACGAGCAACAAGCTGCTGCTGCCGCTTCTGATGATACTCATGAGTTTGCTTCTGCTTCTGTTGCTCCCTCTCGCCAGGACGCGAATCTCACTTGGGGATGATAGATCTTCTGATCTCAACAAAGCAAACGGTTCGAATTTATCTCTACCTTTTCGCTCGCATCATGCATCCACCGCGATACAGACGCTACGTGTGGAGCGTCGGGGGTGCTGTATAAGTGTAAGTGTAAAGAGTAGAAAACAGCGCGCCAAGGAACTCCGAACGCGTGCCACCCCCTCCCTGCACCCCCAGTCCCCCACTGTACCCCCCACCCCACCCCAGGCACCCACCCACCCAACCTGGGAGGCTGGGACCCAACCCCACCCCCACCACCACTACACACACACACTCACTTCCTCTTCTACTACTACCTAGCGCCCCCCGTAGGCCGTAGCCCCGAGCCCGTAGCCCCCCACCTCCATACCCCACCGAGGACCTCCTCCGGCCAGGGAGCTTCCGAATCACGTTTCCCAGTTATGAAGACATCTGGGCGAAAAAAGGTTATCGGCACTTCGTACCACGAAGTGGTACCTGTTGAGACGAAGTGGTATGATAGTAGGGGTAGACAGGTGTACGGACCGAGCGTGGCGTCCTGTCGGGACGGAGGCATACAGTTAGTAGCGCATATATATACTCCAGTTGGGACCGGATGAGACCACATTTAAGCGCTTCTCAATCACCGCCAAGATGCAGGCCTGTCTCACGCGTATGCCACTCAGTGCCCTCGCGGCCCTTCTCCTGGGGAGCCTTCTCTCCTGCTCAGCGCAATATAATGTACCCACTGGGGAGTGGATGGTCGCGACGAGTCGGCTGATGATCGCCGACAACAACCCCAACAACACCAACGTCGCGGTCGTGGAGCTCCCGTCGTTCACCCTATCCCACCGAGTGTCGGTGCCTGGGATCACTCAACAACTCGGCCTGACTGCTGATCACAAGAGCATGGCCGTCTTCCGCGCTCGCGGCGGCAATGACCAGCATGTACGTACGCCCCTGTGTAACATTTTTGCTGAGTGGGTTAGTAGGGGCTTGAGCTTGACGATTAGGGCGGGGAGCGCTTTCATGCATTGGGCACAGCATGGGCGTGCCTGAGTGTTTAAGTGTCTCGATTCCAAGCCGTCAATGCTTCGGTAGTCCTGTTTTCCATGTTACATCCCCTCAAGTCCAATTGGAGTCCACCACTCTGCTTGAAAGCATGACATTTAAAAGCCCCCTTGTACCTACCGTACAGCCGCACTCCCCTGCCTGTCCGTGCAGTACTCGTGATGATGATCACCAATTTTCAAATTCAAATTTCCCTCTAATCTATTCCCCTTCCAGTTCACCCAGCCAGTGCTCATGAAGTTGATGATGACCAAGTTAAATTCAAATTTCCCTTTTATCTATTCCCCGTCCAATTCATCCAGTACTCAACTACTCATGAAGTTGATGATGTCCAATTTTCAAATTATAATTAACCTTCTACCCGTTTCAAATTTGAAATTCAAATTTTCCAATTTTTTATTATTTCAAAATCAAATTTTCCTTCCCCCTTCCAGTTCATTAACTTCATGAGCACTGGACTTGTGACTATGAGTGGCGCTGTGACGACCAACTCCACTGTTGCTCCAGTTGTGGTGAGTTATATTATGCATAGGGGCTATTATTATCCAGATATCCCATGTTGTTGGAAGTCTGGTTCTTAAGCCTGGATCATAATTTGATAAGGCAAGTTTGTCAGGCCACAGCAGAAGGCTGGAGTTAACAACACAAACAGCCAGAGGCCGGTCAGTGGGAGCTGTTTTTTTGCCTAGCAAGCAGGGTTCAATGCAGAATGATTCATCGGGTAGTTCATTATTATTTGAAGTATGCATATTTATTATTTTGGGTAACACTATACACAGATTGTGAACATTCGTGAAAGGGCTCATGATTCAACTTGCAGCCACGCATTTCGAATTTGCGGTAGCTGCTATTTATTAGTTTCTGTCTGCGGTTGATAGGGAAATCCTAAGTTTGTTGCCCCTGTTAACTGCGGCTTGCGAAGATACCCAACATTTGTCTTACATTTCCGACATTTTCACAACTAGATGTGGATTCTGGGTAAGTAAGCAAGGGCGCACACAATGGCATCCTCAGAATTCCCTAACATGGATTGGGTGATACTCCACTTATGTCCCGCACTCCCCACCCCACACACCCACCACCCCCGCCCACCCACCCTACCCCCGCCCTCAGACGTGACATGTCGCAGATGCCTGGTTACATGCGGCGCATGGCGATCACCAGGAGTATGTTCGCTGTCAACGGAAACGATGCTAGCATGGGGGCTGAAAACGGTGTGGAGCTGCTGTACCACCCAAGGTGGAAGACTCACCTGCTGTATGTGAGTTAACAGGGGCAGGGTTCTGTTATACTGCTGCTGTACCACCCAAGGTGGAAGACTCATCTGCTGTATGTGAGTTAACAGGGCAGGGTTCTGTTGTACTGCTGCTGTACCGCCAGGGTGGATGACTCACCTGCTGTATGTGAGTGAACAGGGGCAGGGTTCTGTTGTACTGCTGCTGTACCACCCAAGGTGGAAGACTCATCTGCTGTATGTGAGTTAACAGGAGCAGGGTTATGTTGTACTGCTGCTGTACCGCCAGGGTGGATGACTCATCTGCTGTATGTGAGTGAACAGGGGAAGGGTTCTGTTGAACTGCTTGGTTGGGCAAGTCCCTTTAGCCTATTTGCTTGTACTGCTGCTGTACTGCTCGGTTGGGCAAGTCCCTTCAGCATGTTTGCCCTATACATAGACTGTAACATACATGCATACGTACTGCTGCTGTACCACCCAAGGTGGAAGTGAGAGTATTTTCCTGGTAATCATTTGTGTACTGCCAAAGACGGCGAGCAGCTAAATTGCTGGCTGAGGCTTTGTAACCAAGTTAAATTTCAAGTAAGTCAGTGAGCAAGGGCAGGGTTCTGTACGAATTGCAACAACACCTATAAGCTGAAATACTAAAAGCCCTCCACCCATCATTACCCTTTGCTCAATTCCAACCACTCAATCTGAGGCCCTGATCTCGGGCTGCCTGCAATCACGGAAACTTGCCCCCCCCCCCCCCCCCCCCCCCCTACGCACGCACACACACACACACACTCAAACTGCCTACCAGGCTTAAATCCTCAAACTAAACCCAAACATGCACCCTGCACCCACCCCTGACCACTCAGGCTGAGACCCATGGCCTGGTGGCCACCTACAACGCCACAGAGGCAGCCATGTCTGGAGACTTCAGCTTCTCCAAGACCATGTACGTGCCCATTGGACATTACCACCTCGTCGTGGTCGACAACTATATCTTTGCTGCCCACACTGGCACTGGCGAGGCCATCATGGTGGACCAGGAGGGTACAGTGGTGAACCGCTTCCCTTGCGCTGGCTGCCATGGCTCTGAGAAGTATGAGACTGAAGAGGTGCGTGACTGGGATGAAGATGGCGTGCACCAGCACCTGTATGGGCCAGCTACCACTAACATGGAACAGCTGCCACCAGGGATGAAGATGACGCAGATGTTCCCAGTGGGTGTGTTGTTGTTGGAGACGTTGGGGGTGGGGGGTGGGGAGGTAGGGTTTAACTAGACCGTGAACACAAAATCCCCCCCCACACACCCACACCCACACCCACACACCCACACACACAAGCACGCCCATGATGGCTGACACACAATTTCTCACAATACCTCAATGCCCCCCTACACGCACCCAACACAGTGACCCCCTACACCCCACACAGTACCCCACTCCTCACCTCACACAGTACCCCACTCTTCACCTCACACAGTGCCCCCCCATCCACCCCAAAGCACACATCCCTTTATGAGTATGTCTTTTGGCTGCAGCAGCAGCATGCTGGCACTGCCATTCTTCACATGGCTGCATCTTCCCCTCCACCCCCATCGCCGACCCACACATGTCAACATGTGTAAAGACACAAGAGTTTGACACATAAACCCTCTACCCTCCCCATTGTAGTACACAATCGTGCTGTTTGGTTGCATCGACAGTGTGCTGGCCGTAACTGTTCCCCATAGTCACACGGGCGAGGACAACCACACTGGGGAGGAACACCCCCCTAGCGAGGACAACCACACTGGCGAGGAACACCACCCCAGCGAGGACAACCACACTGGCGAGGAACAACACCCCAGCGAGGAAAACCACACTAGCGAGGAACAACACCCCAGCGAGGAAAACCACACTAGTGAGGAGGATCACACTGGCCACGACCATGACCGCCGTCTAGCGTCAACTAGCGACGTGACAGCCACGTACATCAACGCTTCCAACCCCAGGATTGGAGGTTTCACAGAAGGGGGCCCTGGTAAGTGTTCCTCAAGAGTAGGGCATGCGTTAGAGAGCAGTAATGAAGGGCAGGGAACATGGCAAGGGGCAGGGCGGGGATGAGCAGAGCAGGGAATGCGTTAGAGAGCAATGAAGGGCAGGGAGAAGGGCAAGGGGCTGGGATGTGACAAGCAGATTGGAGGCCTCACGGAAGGTGCCCTTGGTAGAGATCATAAAGAGCAGGGCATGCATCAGAGAGCAATGAAGGGCAGGGATGTGACGAGATGATTGGAGGATTTGCGGAAGGTGCCCCTGGTAAGAGATCTTAAAGAGCTGGGCATGCATAAGAGAGCAATGAAGGGCAGGGATATGACGAGCACGGGAGGTGTTCCTAGTTAGTGTTCCTAAACCTTGGTTTCAGAACTTGGAAACACTTGCCTCCTTCGCATGATATATACCCTGAACCCGGCTGAACCACACATTGGGCACATCGGTAAGGGCTCCTACACCTAGGTTTCAGAACTTTGAAACACTTGACTTTTGCAAATGATTTTACCCTGAACCGACCCTGGTACTCTGCCCCATGTGTGACCTAGACAGCTGGCCAGGCTAGCCTCTACCGAACGGTGCCCTATACCCTAATCCTTGGACTTCCAGTGTTTATGCGTGCCGATAAATCCAAACCCTCATCGTGCACCGCCATATTCTGCCAGTCTCCCTCCTTTTAATGTTCAGGGGGTGGTGCACCCATCAACCGTGTACTTCAATGTTCGGCCCCATGCACAAGTCTGTGCACCAAAACAACCCTATCCTGTCCTGTTTTGAGTGGACATGTAGGAGACAGGACTCTCTGGGTCATGTTGTCACCCCTTCATCAGTGACCTTGTATGTATATGTGCAGGTGCCTACTGGACCGCTGCCCAGTCTGGCCCTTACATTGACACACCACTTACATGTGCAGGTGCCTTTTGGACCGCTGCCCAGTCTGGCCCCCACATTGACACACCAACCGTATATGTGCACGTGTCTTATAGACCCCTGCTCAGTCTGGCCCCCACATTGACACACCAACCGTATATGTGCACGTGTCTTAATGACCCCTGCTCAGTCTGGCCCCCACATTGACACACCAACCGTATATGTGCACGTGTCTTATAGACCCCTGCTCAGTCTGGCCCCCACATTGACACACCAACCGTATATGTGCACGTGTCTTATAGACCCCTGCTCAGTCTGGCCCCCACATTGACACACCAACCGTATATGTGCACGTGTCTTATAGACCCCTGCTCAGTCTGGCCCCCACATTGACACACCAACCGTATATGTGCACGTGTCTTATAGACCCCTGCTCAGTCTGGCCCCCACATTGACACACCAACCGTATATGTGCACGTGTCTTATAGACCCTGCTCAGTCTGGCCCCCACATTGACACACCAACCGTATATGTGCACGTGTCTTATAGACCCCTGCTCAGTCTGGCCCCCACATTGACACACCAACCGTATATGTGCACGTGTTTTATAGACCCCTGCTCAGTCTGGCCCCCACATTGACAGACCAACCATACATGCGCAGGTGTCTTTTGGACCGCTGCCCAGTCTGGCCCCCACATTGACACACCAACCGTATGTGTGCCGTGTCTTATAGACCCCTGCTCAGTCTGGCCCCCACATTGACAGATCAACCATACATGCGCAGGTGTCTTTTGGACAGCTGCCCAGTCTGGCCCCTTCATTGCCACACCCCGCTTCTACCGCACTGACTCTCGTGGAACTCCCAACGTGACCCTGACCAATCACTCGGGCACTGGCCTGGGCAGTGATGGCTTTTGTGATTCGAGCACAGGGCCTGCCAAGCAAACATCGCATGTTGGCCATCCACAGAGTCGGCCTCATGGTCATGTATCACGGCGTCACCGGCGAAGCCATCAGCAGCATCAATGTGAGTTTTCATTCCTCCCCCTCCAACAAGCCCCACCCCCATCCCTCACGTCATCGTCCACCCACACCACTGCATCCACACAAACCATTGGCCACATGTTTATGTATCACGGCGTCACCGGGGAAGCCATCAGCAGCATCTATGTGAATCTCCTTCCCCCCTCTCCAACAAGCCCACCCCCACCCCTCACGTCATCTTCTACCCACACCACTGCCATGCATCCACACCATTGGCCACATGTTAATGTCACGGGAGCCAACGAGAGCCACGATTGCCCTCCCACTCCTCCCACATCTCATATAGCTGACCCCTATATTCACACCCCACACCCTACCCTCCCACCCAACTCCCACCCAACACAACTCAACTCCCACCCCACACCCTACCCTCCCACCCATACCCTACTTGCACCCACCTCCCACCAACTTGTCATAACATGGTGGCTCCCTGCCCTGTATCAGTATCTGTATCATAATCAGTATCTGTATCATAATCAGTATCTGTATCAGTGCATGGCAGCCATCCATGATAGGTTTTTGTCAAATTGTGTATTCTATCCAGGGTACTACAAAGCGCAATTTTTCAACCCTCTGTGCGCGCAGCACGCAATTTTTGCGCTTTTTGCACTACAAAGCGCTGACCAATTTGACGTGTGTGCGCTTTAAGCGCTGACCAACTTGATAAAATGTAGTACCCTGATTTGATCATGATATTGCAAACTTCCTTAAGCTCTGTGCCAATCATCGTTTGATGCAATCGCTTCAACACATCACATTGTGCTGATTTTGGCCAGAGTGTGCCGACTTTGGTCGGAGTGGTACTTCCCCTTGAAGTCGGAATATGCGCACATCCTGCCTTTCTGCTTGCCTGCCTGCCCATCTGCCTGACTGCACTAACCATCCTCCACCCATACCTGCCTATCTGCCTGCCTGCACTAACCATCCATCCTCCACCCATACCTGCCTATCTGCCTGACTGCACTAACCATCCTCCACCCATACCTGCCTATCTGCCTGCCTGCACTAAACCATCCATCCTCCACGCATACCTGCCCAGCTGCCTGCCTGCACTAACCATCCATCCTCCACCCATACCTGCCTATCTGCCTGCCTGCACTAACCAGCCTCCACCCATACCTGCCTATCTGCCTGCCTGCACTAACCAGCCTCCACCCATGCCTTGTGTTTTGCAGCTTTCTGAGGGAGGCTTCTCCGCCAACTTTGCGGCTCCCTTCGTAACGCCATTCCTATGCAACTCAACTGTGTTCATCACTGTGCCTGCCACCGGCAACGTGCATGAGATTCTGGTTAACTTCACCTCGGGCGTGATGAGCATGGGCAGGGTTCTCAGCTTGGGGGGTCAGCCACAGATGGCTTTGGTAGCTGAGCAGGAGAAAGCCATGGCCTGATGATGGTGGCAGGGCTGTTCAGGACGCTGCGTCCTGCGTGGGTCCAATGAGAATCTGGGATGTTTACAGCTCTCATATTAAGATCTGCTGAAGACTGCAAGCAGCCAAATTGCTTTGGATGGTGACATTGTGCTTGTGAAACATGCAGAGAGTTTGGATCACGAAAAATCAAAACGAAAAAACGGGATATGAATGTGAACTTTTGACATATTTTAAAAAACCTGCTAATAGAGCGATTAGCTTGGGCGGTAGGATGCAGCCGTTGCATGGAACTGCTTTTCTCTTCTTTGCTTCTGAGCTTAACTAGTGTCGGAGAGTTGTTTTGCTGAGAGAGCTTCACAGTTTCCTGGCTGCAGGACTGGGAGTTGTGCGTGCGCATATATTGGTTTGTTGTATAAAGCCAAACGGTGAATGGGTAATTTTCTGTGCCCCTATTCTGAATGCCTAAAATCTTACATTTATATAGTTGAGCGAGCGCATATATCGGTTTGTTGTACAAAGCCAAACGGTAAATGAGGTGATTTTCTGTGACGCTACTCTGAAGGCTTAAGATCGGCAGAAATTCGAGTGAGATTCAGGCCCAAGTGTAACTATGAAAGGAAAAACATTGGTTCCCATGAAACATCCCTTGTAACGTCCCCACTGATGTGCTTTTCCTAAGGAGTTAGGTTGTAATGGTTTCTATCGGAGTGTTCGCTTGTCACCTATGGTCGTGGTTCTGTCGGTCGTAAGCTTGTACCCAACACTCAACACCAACCACCACACACCAATGAAACATCCCTTGTATCACAACCACTGATGCACTTTTAACGGCTGCCAGCAATGGTCATGGGTCTGTCGGTCGTTAGCTGGAACCCAACACCCAACACAACCACACACCACAACCACACACCTTTTGTCCAAGGCTGACAGCAAGGGGGAAGCTGGTAACCAACACTCAACACAACCTACCAACCACAACCACACACCTTTTGTCCAAGGCTGACAGCAAGGGGAAGCTGGTCAGCTCGAGCCGGAGCGGCCGAAGCTGCAGAGGTACCACCTCACGAGCAATAGGGTGCACACATCAGCTTTCCAGGGCGATAAAAGCCTGCACTCTAGCATGACCACTGCCACTAGCAAAAGAGCCAAGGCTGCAGAGCTGCCTCTCATGGGCAATAGGGTGCACACATCAACTTTCCAGGGAACTAAAAGCCTGAAATATACCTAGCATTACCACAGCCACCTCACGAGCCAGAGCTGCAGAGCTACCTCTCACGGGCAATAGGGTGCACGCATCAACTTCCGAGGACTAAAAACGCGCAATATAGCATTGCCACTAGCAACGCAGCCGGAGCCGCAGAGGCTGCAGATCTACCTCTCACGGGCAATAGGGTGCACATATCAACTTTCCAGTTTGGGGTTGAGTTCATCAATGCTCTTTCTTTTGAAGCTGTTCCTATCACGGTTGGGCAAGTCCCTTAAGCCTACTTGGCCTACCCCTGGACTGGAACATACATACATACATCAACTTTCCAGGGCACAAAAAGCCTGCAATCTAGCACTACCACTGCCGCCACTAGCAAAACACTTCTGCTGCTCAGGTAATACAGAAGGTTGAAGCATGTCTTAGTTGCATACACCATGAATCAAGCACTTGTTCAGCCTACACCCCGCCTGAACACCCACCCACACATACCCCCCCTGACCTCCCCTCCCCCTCCCCCCCCCTCCCCCCCTCCTTCTAACACAAACCCACACAAACTTAAACCCACACACGCATACCCCCCTGACCCCCCCCCCCCCCCCCCTTCAAACACCCACCCACCCACAAACCCCCCCACACATACCCCCCCTGACCTTCCCCCCCCCTTCCAACACCCTCATTAGATGCATACACCATGAATCAAGGACTTGTTTAACCTGAAAATGCTTCAAAGCAAAGCAACAGTTGCGGAAAACAAAGCATGGAAGCTGAGTGCAGCAGAAAAGAGCAACAAATGATGTAATGGTGTGATGATGTAACAGGCCTTTGGAGCACCTTGTAGTGTGTTGACACAAGTGCAGTCTAAGGAGAGGAAGCATTACAAATCACACACACACGCACTAACACGCAAAAGCGCACACACGGACAAACACATGTAATACAGCACAGTTGTGGTAGCCAGCGGGGCTGACATAGAGGCTGGAACTGAGGCCTGAGGCTGATACTACCACTCAAGTTGCTTGGAGCCAACCCTCTGCAAACAATTGTCCTACAACCCCCTCGGGAAAAGTTGATCTTGTGGGGAAACCCCGGACACTTTTCGGGATTTCCCCAACAGTGATCGCAGGGTTGTACCGCTCGCCTTGAACGGTTTCAGTTTTGGTTTTGGTTTAGTACGGTCTCCAGAAGGTCGTCCAGTTGCGTTTGGTTGTGCTGTATCTTCGAAACCATTCAGGTTAATTAAAGATAAAAATAGGGCAGTGATCCCCTTGTATCTACGGCATGACCTTTCCCTTCTACCACCACCGAAGACACACACACACACCTGCCTGAGCGGGGCTTGATGCACATCTGAGTCTGGAATGGCTTATTCAGATGTACTACTTACTGCTATGCCCGTTGTAACGATGGAAGCCTGTCTTCTCCACCCACACACTCCTCACACATTTTGGGGTATAGACAATGGAGGTGAGTTTTGGAAGGTTGAAGGTACCCCCCCAACCACTCATATTTCTATCCCCATTCACGTAAGGTAGAAGGTTGTCATCGTGCACTGTTGCCATGATCAGCCCCATCACACGGACACTTGAGTGGCCGATGGCCACAACACACATGTACATGCAACAACATTATCCCCACCCCACCCCCCAAACGAAACATGCAACCCCTCCCATGCACTCCCCCAGGAGGTGGGCAACAGATGGTGGGACATGCAAGCACCAGGAAGTATTCGCACCTATGAACTACATTCGCGTTGTTGCTGACCTGTAGAAGGTGTTTGCTGGTAATTAGCAGTGAGGTTGACCGCAGAGGCTGCCAGAGCTGTCGCATCTTCGTACGTGATGCCTAGACGTTGGAATTCCGTCGCGTAGAGGGAGACAAAGATACCGAGAGATGGAACTAATAAACGTGCGCGTGCAAACCCAGGATTGGGATCCAGACCGGCCCAGGGCATGCAAGAGGATTAAACCCAGAGGAAGAGTCGAGGACGACATCAGCTTCGGTAAAGGAGCACAGCTTCCATTGTGGTGGGGTCCAAGACATTGTCGGATAGTGGAGCGCAAAGCGGGTGCAAGAACGTAGACGAAAGATTGCCCGCCAGTTCAACTTGGTCAGACTAAAGGGGGTCGTAGAACAATTTTAGGGTACGTTGCTGACCTGGCTGCGGACCTGGCGTGCCAGATCGGCGCGAAGTTGAACCCCCATCCCAACCCCATCCTCATACTCATACAAGTCTACAGAGACTAACCTCAGTCCTAAGCTCACACAGTTCCCACGATTAGCGGCTCTGAGTTGGGTTCAAGGGGGGTGGGGGAGCGAGAGCTGAAAAAGTGAATTTGGCCAATGAAACTGAAATTGCAGGGTCGTGCAGATGTGACATGTAGCACTCGAAACTTCTCCAAACGGGGAAGGTCAGAGGCGGATCCCTTGGCCGACCACAGAAATGAGAGGTATAATTAGGGCTGTCAATACCGTACGGTATTTTCAATTACCGTACGATATATCGTGATATACCGTACGGTATTTTTATACCCTTTCGGGGAAAAAACAGTGTAAGACCAAGGGGATATAACAGGAAATACCGTGTACACGTCCATACACTTAAAATTAAGTCAAATGGACCAATACTGAGGGAGATAGAAAAACACGGTAATATCGTGGTCTATTACCGTACGATATATCGTGATATATCGTACGGTATAAATTCCCTGACCCAGACTCAGGTGCTTCTGGCGAGAAACAAACCGCCGACCTGCCGAGTCGCAAGCCCAAGCCAAAGCCGATTTGGACCAAACACGATATATCGTACGGTAAACACGATGGACCCCCAAAATACCGTACGGTTTGCTTATTTTACCGTACGATATATCGTACGGTACACGGTAAAATAAATACCGGGCGGTATAAAGCTTGACAGCCCTAGGTATAATAATCTGATGGTAAATCGTGTTATGGTATCCTTGTGGAACACTTGAGTAGATAAGACGTCCGAGGTTGGGAGAAAAATTGAATAGGACGAAAGCACCTGATTGGTTGCCTCTCCAAGCGGCTAGGTTCAGAGGCGGGTTCAGTGGGCAACCCCAGAAATACCCGAATGAAAAAAATCTCCAGATACCCGAATGAAAAAATTTATTTTTGATTGAGGGATTAGCCTGTCAAAAATGTCCGTGTGTGTGTGTGTCCGTCACAACCTACTTTTCAGGTTTCACTTCAAATCACAAAAAAACGAAACATTATATAAGATATCCCAAATATAAGACATTTTCATTCGGGACGCGCCTCCAGGCGCCCTTTATTTTTGAAGAGGGATGAGCCCCATTAAAATGTCTGTTGGTTCGTCCGTTCGTCCGTTCGTCCTTGTGTCACCAACCACATTTTCAGGTTTTATGAAAAACATCAAAAAATTGAACATTCTATATTTTTAATGAATTATAAGACTTATTTATACCGGACAAATTCTCACCAGAGCACACATGAGCTTCGCAATTCACGAAAAGGAGCTCAGGTTGGGCCCAAAAGCTACAATTATCGGTTAACAATTTGATTTCAGGGTGTTCTGAGCTAACATTTCAAATTTGAACCTTACTAACTTAATCATGTGCATATACACAGGTCTGGGAGCAGAATTGTCGTCAAAATCCGAGGCGAAACATGTAAGCATCACAATGGACGAAACATTCCCCTAGGGCACTACAATTAGCCCACGGACCCCACCTCAGGGCCGTGCGTGGGGCAGGGGCGGGGGCCACAGGGCGGGGGCGGGGGCAGGGGCTGGGGCGGGGGCTGGGGCGGGGCCACCGGGCGGGGGCAGGGGCAAGCCACGCCACCTGCCGCTGGCCAAAAAAACCGTTCAGGAGGACGGGACATACCGTTCACGTCTGGGCTGGGCCGAAACATGCAATATCTGGTACAAATCCCGTAAAATCAACCATACACCTGATTGGCCTCATTTTTCTTGCATCAAATTCTTAAAACAAAAGTCACTCTACATACATGCATTTCATTACATTACAGAAACGTTCAATACTGCTTAAAAATCAACAACCCTTCAAAAACTCTCTTTTTCGTCACTTTATAGTTAACAAAGCTAAATCATCAATCCATTCGTTGTAATTCAATTAATTTAAAGCCTCCAGGCGCCCTTCAAAATTTTATCCTATTCGAATTGATACAATTTTAAGCAATTACATGCATTCAAATCACGTAAATTAAATTAAATGGAAAGGAATACATCGAATTAAAATAACACAACATTAAATACAATTCAATTTAATTAATATAATACATTGAATTAAGGATTCGAATAATTTCATTCGGGACGCGCCTCCAGTCGCCCTTAATGGAGTAATATTATGGAGGTGTGGGACCTAAGAGACTTAAACCAGTTAACTGGAATAAAGTGGAGAAGGTCCTATTCTCCAATCATATTTCTTTCACTATGACACCAAGTCATCAGATACACGCCCTACAGATGAAAGCTCCGGATCACAAGGAAGGAAGACTTGAACGTCCTCCTCATGGGATGAGAGTGGGAAACCTGAAATGCCTAATTACCGGTATCTCATCCGAGACCTACCATAGGTGGTGCGTAGTATGTAAATATTTAGAACTTCCTCCCACTTCCTGAAGGTGGAACTGATAGATGGGAACGTCCAGTCGTTCTTTGGAGGGATCAAGTGTGTTACCCACGTGATTCTGGAACCGTTCAAGATGAACATCATGTGGTCTTTAAATGTACTGACGAAGCCTTCCTGAATTCGAGAAGAGTATCAGACCCTGATTTTCCGATCCGACAGTTAAATGATTCCTTTATATTACCTGATGTGCAATCCAGAAGTTGAAAGTTTAGCGAAGCTTCCTCTGTTCATCTATGAATGTATGCAGAGATTGGATCAAGTATTTTTTGATAGGTACCGGAATGATAAGTTGTTTGAACGGTACTGTTTTTTCATCGTTCAGAAGAAGAGGAGGGGGGAAATATAATACAAAAAGGGATTTGTTTGCGTTTACATTTTCCTGGTTTTATTTTTCCTGCCGACTATTATGAAGACGGCGAGCAGCCAAATTGCTGGCTGAAGCTATGTAACCAAGTTGAAGTTGAAGTCCAGAAATGGAAGTTGTCATATTCAGATGGGAGAAAGTGTTTTGGAACCCTTGTGGCGCAATTCTGCAGATTACCCCTCCCAACATTGGAGAAAAAGGACACGTTTTGGCATGTCTCTTAGCAGGTTAAGCAACAAACGTGCTTGAACATTATATTGGCCTCAACATGGCTAAACAAGACTAAATTCAGAGGGGGGGGGGGGGGATACACTTTATCCACTTTTTCCAAGCAATTTTCATCTCTCGACTTGAAATACATCTTCCCAAAAGGTCCAACGCTGGCAACAAATTTGAAAGGTCCATATTTGGAATAACTGACTAGAAAGGCAGATTCCCATATTTTGCTTCAAACAGCTCCCAAATGTGAATGGTCCATATTTGGAATACAGACTAGAAAGGGCAGATCTCCCATATTTTGATTCAAACAGCCCCAAATGTGAAAGGTCCAAATTTGGAATACAGACTAGAAAGGGCAGATCTCCATATTTGATTCAAACAGCCCAAATGTGAAAGGTCCATAATTGGAATACAGACTAGAAAGGGCAGATCTCCCATATTTTGATTCAAACAGCCCCAAATGTGCAAAAATATCATGTTTCACGAGTCGTATACAAGTGGGATACACAATCGTCTCCCCAGGTGGATTTGGTTCGTTTTGACCCCGGGGCAGAATCGCGCAGTTCTGAACTTCTGACAATTAAACTTCAGGCAATGTGATGGATGGCACAATTGGATGGTGATTGATCGATTCCCTGGCTCTATATGTGCTCTGTGGAGCTCGTGGCAGTCACTAACGTACGATCGTGTACCCTCGGTACTTTCGGGCAGCTTTCGCCACAGGCCATGGCCATGGCCATGGATTTGAAACAACGATGTCAACTCTGCAAATTGCTTCGCGTTTGCTGTTGCTTTTAACGGAGACAACAGAAAAGAAAGAACCAAACGTTGGCCCAGGGAGACATGTGCTTGGTTCATGGTGCGCATGTGTTTTTATGGTCTGGCCGGACAAGGTGCAGCCAAATAGGCTAAATATACTTGCCGAACCTCAATATTGGGAAGGACTGTATACAAAGAAGCACTGGTGAATTAAACCACAACAAAAGGTAAACGACGGGGGCCCGGTATCAGCTTGAAATCACTCCGGTAGAGTGGACAGTAGATTAAAGCAGCGGAACAGACGCACCAATCTATACACGGAGACAAGGATAACGTTACAGACACAGGAGACCCATAAAGGGCACCTGTGGTGAAAGGAGGCGGTAGACAGGAACCTAACAGGGTACAGATCAGACCGGAGACGTAGGTGACAGGAAGCTGCCACTGAGTCATCTCAAGATGACTCAGTCCCACGGGAAGCTGGCTCAGGAGAGCCGATAGTTCTAAGGGAGTACATAAGTAGTCACCAAGTCATAAAACGCGTGAGAGCACCGCTATACATGCTGATACTCCACCTATGACACAGGTGACATACAATAGTACTACTCCACCTATGGCACTGGTGACATAGAACTATATGTAACAAATTAAAAAAAAAAAAAAATCAAGAACTCCGAAAAAAAAATCGAGAGAAACTTCAAATGAAACCCGAATGGTGTAAGGGAAGGTATGAAGCAAGGCAAAGAACCAAAAATTTGCCAAGTGGATATAAGAGGACAACTAAATATCAAAGTCGGGTAACAACGGTATAGAAAACCCGATCCGGGAATAGGAACCTAATGCCAATCAATGATAACTTAAAGAAACTCTAAATGTAACCAAAGAAACCCTAAAATGTAACCAAAAATTCCAGAATACATGTAACCAAAATTCTAGAATACATGTAACCAAAAAAAATTGGTTTAAGGAGAAGCATTCATTCCAAACATGCGAATGAAACGCCAGAACACCATAGGATCAAGGGGCTTGGTGAAGGGGTCAGCACAGTTGTCCTTAGTGTTAACATAGGCAACATCCACCTGGCCATCCTCCACCAGCTCCTGGATATAGTGATGGATGACATCAATGTGCTTGTGGCGAGGGAGCAGCTGACAGTCATTGGCCCAGCTCAAGGACCCCAAGTTGTCACCCTGAATGGTGACCAGGTCACAAGGCAGCCCTAGATCAATTCTCAACTTTTTCAACCATTGCACCTCCCTGGCAGTCTGAGACAGGGCCTGATACTCAGCCTCACTGGATCTAACAGCAACAGTGGGTTGCCTTTTGCTCATCCAGTTCACAAGGCAGCCTCCAGCAAGCACAGCATAGCCAGTCTGAGATCTCCTGTCAGACCCCATCATCAGCAAAGGATGAGTCACTAAAGACAGTAAAAAGAGAAACCAGGGCTGTGAGTGTAAGTGAGGCCCAGATGGGAATGTTCTCTCAAATACAAAAGCAAGCGCTTGGCTGCAGACCACAGGGGGCAGTGGGTTGAGCAGAAAACCTGGACAGGTAGCTAACAGCAAAAGAAATATCAGGCCTTGTGCAGGTAGCCAGGTACAGCAAAGCCCCCACAAGAGAGAGGTACTGGCTATTAGAGGCCAGAGGTTCTCCAGGAGGATCAGTGACAGTGCACTTGGACATGGGAACTGAAAACCTGGGCTTGGTAGCAGCAGTGAGACCAAACTGCTCCACCAGCTCAACAATGTAGGAGTGCTGGGAGAGGTCGATCTTAACACACCTGCCGTCAGAATCAAGTGTACAAGTCATGTCCAATGAAAGGAACTGGACAGGTACACCCATTTCCTTGACTTCCCACCCAGCTGCTTCCATAGCCTTGATCAGCAAGGCATACCTATGCAGCTCACTAAAAGCACAGATAAAGTCATCCACAATAGGTCAGGACATAGCTCCACCCACCAGTAGAATCCCTCCTGAAATACAGAGCAGGTTCAGCTTTGCACATGGTAAACCGTGGGCAACCAAAACCTGCTTTACATCTTTGCTCCAAGCCCTGGGTGCCTGCTTCAAACCATAAAGAGATTTAATCAGCTTGCACAGAAGGGGAACATTGTCAGGACCAAGTTCATGAAAGCCCTCAGGCTGGTAACAGAACAGGTCCAGACCAGGTTCCAGCTTGGCATTCAAGAATGCAGTCTTGATGTCCAGCTGCCTCACAAACATTTTTCTATGAGTGATGGCAGCAAGGAGCACACGAAGACCTGCTTTAGAGGAGACGGGGGCATATACATCATGGTAGTCCAGCCCAGGACGTTGCAGAAAACCACGAACTACAAAACGAGCTTTAAAACGCAAAGAACCATCAGCCCCATGTTTTCTTGACAAATAACCATCTGCCAGATAGAATCCTCTGCCTAGGAGGCTGTGGAGTGAGGACCCAAGTGCCATGAGCATGGAGGGAGGCCATCTCATCCTTCATAGCCTGCAGCCAGAGATCTCTGTCAGGTTTGGTAGGTAACATTGCAGCTTTATAAGAGAGTTCAGTAGAGGTAGAAATAAAAGCCCCCACGTACAAGCAGTGTACTTGTACATGGGCAGCGGGGATATCAGCAGTATCAGCAGTAACCGGTAATAAAGCCCAGCGCAGCACTCATGCGTGGTTGAACAAGGCCGGCCTCCTTTGCCTCTAAATCGTCGAAGCCTGGGTACACTGGAACACCCCAGCCATACGCAGTATCTGACCCGACAGTGTTCGAGGTCATCACTCACATCATCTGTGACGGCCACATCGTCGCAATGCCTGGTCCGGTATAAACCACCAGGTATAGCAGGGGGTGAAGTGATCAACAAATCCCGCGAGCTATCCGAATAGGTGGACGGGGGGTGGCGACTAGTGGACAGTGGACTGTACTAGGTTCCACTATGACCCGAGGCTGTCCTAATCCTACGACTTCACCGACGAAACGTGGCGCAGAGGAAGGCCCGGCGACCCCCTGAGATTCGAATAAATTAGAGCTTGAAGGAACATCAGACTCCCCTCTGGCCCAATGCCGCCGCACGCGATACAGCACCATCATTACCTGGCCTGGGACGCATCGTCATCCCATGACCAGTAAAGCGGTCAACAATCGGGGTTGGTAAAGGGCCCAGGACATTGTCAGTAGTATCAAGCCCTTAACCGATGATAGCGGCAGGGGTGCGAGAAAAATACTGAGATCCATCATAGGGAAAGAGCCCAGGGATACAGTTATAGCTAAACTGTTCATAGAAGAGCACATCACGACTCTCTACCACCTGGCGCAACTTCGGAACCCAAACAAAATAACCCTTACTCACCAGAGAATACCCAACCAGTCTACCAGATAACGCCCTTTCGTCAAGCTTATTGCGCTTCTTCCATTCACTAAGGTAACATAGCATGGGCACCCGAACACGCGCAATAACGATACATCAGGAGAACCCCAAAGAACAACTAATAAGGAGTCTTGTCACCCTGATTAGGCAGCCGGTTGCGTAGGTAACACGCGGCGAGGAAGGCATAGGGCCAGAAGGACTTAGTGAGCTTAGACTCCAAGTGAATGCTCCTAGCTACGTTCTGAAGGACCCCATTGTACCGTTCCACAGTCGCATTCTGCTGAGCAGTGTAAGCCATGGACAATTCATGCACAGCACCAACCGATTCTAACCAATCTCGAACCACTTCACTATAAATTCCTTAGCCCTGTCAGACCTAAGACACTTGAAAACAAATCCATGCAGCTGAGTCATCCATCTGAGGATGGTAGTTTGAACTGCTAAGGGAGCTTCATCCCTGGTTCTCAAGCACAAGACCTCAGCATAGCCAGAGTATTGGTCAGTGAGATACAGAACATAAAACTCCCCACGCAAGCCCCTAATATTAAATGGCCCATGATGTCCAAGTGAAGGCGTTGTAATGGGGCACGGATCCTAGTTTTGCTTTCTTTAGGAAAAGGGATACGTTTTCCCTTTGCCTTCTGACAAGCATCACATGGGATCTTAGACAGTCTTTGCACCTGTTGGAGAGTGAGGGGTAAGTTCTGAACCAAACCCTTCCTTACAAGGTTGTGCATGGCATCATAGCCAGGGTGACCCAGCCGCCTATGCCACAACCATTCAGGAGTGGTAGGGATCACAACTCCACCATCCTCATCAACATCAAGAGCAAAAGCTGGATAATCTTCAGCACCATACAAACGGCCACGAGGGGTGTGACAAGGCCTACATGCAAACTTGTACACACCATCACTGGAGGCAGGGAAAGACCACAGAACAGAAGAGCCCTGTGTGGCAGTACAACTAAGACTATCAAAAGAAATCTTGCAGTTGTGAGCATGGGCAACAGCATTTACTGACATGAGGTTCACCGGACAGTGTGGGATGTAGAGAACATTGGTTAAAGTGATTGGTGTTGGTAACCAATCACGACCTAACACAATAGAACCCTGACCCACAGACCGTTGAACCACACCATCACCAAATTTAACTGCTGGCCCAGTCTCAGAAGCATGAAACACAGTGAACAAAGACATATCACCTGTGATTGACATCCCAGCTCCAGAATCAACATGCCAGACACCCTCAGACAGGCTCGGGCTGCAGACATTTGAAAATTTCGCAGTGCAAGAGAAAAGGACAGAGCGTACCTCCTATTTCTTGTCCAAAGCATACCCATCAATCTGAGCCTGCAAGGAGGCCAGCTGCCGCGGAGTAAGCACACCTGGAAGGGCCAAGGCCATGGGCACCGGATTGGTAACCGTGCACCAGGCTTGGTCTTACGCAGGTGCGGATGCTTCGTGAAACAGCGATCCTCCGAGTGGGTCGTCTTGCTGAGGCATGGGCCCCAAGTGCAATCCAGACGTCGCTTGTTGGAACCAGAACCCTGAGAACCAGATCCCTGCCCACACTGAAACGCAGCATTGGCAGGAACCTGGGGAGCGTCCCGGGACCAACCAGGATGCCTGGAGTCGGACTAGGGAGAGCAATGTTCAAAATGTCGAGAGACCGATATGCCTCCAGACAAGACCAGTAATCTACAGTCTGTCTGTTAGCCAACATCATACCGTACTGGATCCGCAGCGATTCAAATCGGATCAAACGGATCCCATTCACAATGGTTTCCATGGCGTGGCGCTGAGTGACAGGATGTCCAGCACTGCGGAGGTCAGTGCACAGACTGCGAACCATGCGAAAGAAATCATCGACACGGTCAGAAGGGCCCATGTGCGCATTATGAAGTTCGATACGCATGAGAGGGACTCTAGAGGCAAGGGCATCAGACTGCGTCTTCCGGATATCCAAAAGGATATCCGAGGGGTGGCAAAGTCCTGGTATACCTTGACCATATCGTCCTCCATGTTCGCGAGCATCATAGTTAAACACATGAACTCCTGACGTTCGAGAGGCAGTGCACTGAACCCCAACAGTGCAGGATCAAACCGAGACTCACCATGAATGAGGGTGTTAGACCCAGCTCCAATCGCAGAAGGGACAGGAGCCAAGGACCTACGAATGTCCATGAAATACTCCGCAGCAAGACCAGCGTCAAGAGCGCGCTGGTCGTCTATGTTCCTAATCACAGGAATGGACCTCGCAACACTCATAAGCAGCTCGAAATCTGGGCTAACAGGACACAGAGGGACAGGCACTCGCACAAACTGATAACCAAGCTTCTCGCGATCACTACGCCTCGTACCACAAAGGAAACACCATGATCTGGGGGATACAGAATCCCAGAAGTGACTGGACCAAGAAAAGAACGACACCTGGTACCAAGCTCAGAGAAAGCCATCACTCGGCGATGCCTCAGCTTCACACTAACATTTGCCATTGTAGCCTGCATATCCATCCGACCGTACAAAGAGCGGTTCAAGGACTCACCATCCCGTCGATCCATGTTGATCAGGCGGTAGTCCCGAAGGTTCAAAGTCGGAGGAGATCCGCCAGTGAGCAGATGCTCCCAAGATGCGCAAGACCGCGTATGCAGCATAGGAGGAGGGCCAGGGGCAGGAGGCAGCTCCACCGGCGGAGGCGGAGGGGGTTCCAGGGAGGCACCAGCAGCAGAGGTGCGTGCAGAGGAAACAGCAGCCTCGCGAGAGCGAGTGTGGTAGCCAGGGAGGCCACGCTCCATGGGGGCAGATGCAGAGGAAAAAGAAGCAAAGCCCTTCAAGAAAGTGGGCTTAGCCACCTCCGGGTAAGCCGGGGGAACAGGCTCAAAGGGAGGCGCCGACGAAGGCTGAGGCTGATACACAGGCGAAAGCTCTCGATTAGGCATCTGCTGATCAGGAGGCTCATACACCGGCGAAACAGCGGAAGTCTCAAAGACACGAGTGGCAGCAGCAGATGGGGTCACACCACCGAAGTCAGCACTCGTAGCACTCTTCAAGTCCTCCTCATCATCAGTAGTAGTAGAGTAGTCTTCATCATAATTGAAAGGGACGAAAGGAGGCTGCGGGTCTGATGCACAACGGATGATCTGTGTCTGTACACAACACAGCTTCATCAGGACATCCTCAACATCAGAGAAAGGCGTCGAACATTGAGAGAAGGAACAGTAAAGTTGGAGGATTGATCGGGGGGGTTACTTCCTTGATGGCGGAAGGACCCTCCTCTCCGGCAGCAGAGGCCGCTGGCGCGCAGTCGTCTAGCCAATCTAGAGGAACCTTCACCCCCGTTGGGAGGATTCGGTCGCATCCATTGCTCACAATGACACTGCGGATCCCACGAGCCCATGAAACACCATTAAGTTTGGTAAGTTTCACAAAGCCGGCAGGAAGCCCTCGCGGAAGTTGCATTATCAAAGCAGTGGTAGTGATGAGGAGCCCAATAACCTATCAGCTTGAAATCACTCCGGTAGAGTGGACAGTAGATTAAAGCAGCGGAACAGACGCACCAATCTATACACGGAGACAAGGATAACGTTACAGACACAGGAGACCCATAAAGGGGCACCTGTGGTGAAAGGAGGCGGTAGACAGGAACCTAACAGGGTACAGATCAGACGGAGACGTAGGTGACAGGAAGCTGCCACTGAGTCATCTCAAGATGACTCAGTCCCACGGGAAGCTGGCTCAGGAGAGCCGATAGTTCTAAGGGAGTACATAAGTAGTCACCAAGTCATAAAACGCGTGAGAGCACCGCTATACATGCTGATACCCGGACAATGGTGAACAGTGCGACTGACTGACTTGTGGAGCTGCCTAGAAGCTGCCAAGAAAAGCACACAAAAACCTGATGCGTGACTACGCATTGAGAGTGGCAGGCTTGAGTGGCTTGTGCGACTGACTGACTTTGGGAGCTGCCTAGAAGCTGCCAAGAAAGGCAAAAAAGCCCTGATGCGTTACAACGCATTGAGAGTGGCAGGCTTGAGTGGCTTGTGCGACTTACTGGCTTGTGGAGCTGCCTAGAAGCTGCCAAAAACCCTGGTGCAGTGAGTGTGGCAGGCTTGACTGGCTTGTGCGACTGACTGTCTTAAAGAGTTGCCTAGAAGCTTCAAAAAAAAAAGCCGACAAGACAAATCCTAGACGTTTCGCTTGCGAAAATAAATACAAAAATCGCTTTGTAAATTGGTAGAAGGTGTTGGCTATCGTGGCACAGAGTCAAGTGCAGCAGACAGAAGCCAGGGTTTACGACATGGGCCAGTTAGGGCCAGTTTTTTTTGTCGTAGTACGGACGGTCGAGCAAACGGAAAACAGGGTTACCCTGGGGGCCCGCCCCCCAGATAGAAGGGGGGGGCTCTGCCAAAAAAGCCTGATGACATGGCATCGAGTGTGGCAGACATAACCACGTTACCAAGATTTACGATTCTTGGGTTTGGGTTCTGGCGTTTGCGGGGGTGTTTATTACTTCAGGGGATGTGGCAGTCGGGCCATCAGTCCAGCCAGAGCCAACAGTAATTCTTCCAGGTCGTCCCCAATTTGGCTGACCACGAACTCCAGGACGGCCCAACAAACCTGAGTGCATGAGGCAGGTGGTAGTGAGGTAGTAATGAGGTGGTAGTGAGGTGGTAGTGAGGTGGCAGTGAGGTAGTAGTGAGGTGGTAGTGAGGTGGTAGTGAGGTAATTGTGGGGTTGGGGGATATCTCTTTAGTCTATTTTTCTACCCCTGGACTGGACTGGAACATACATCTATATATATTTAAACATACAGGAATTCCACGAGCTGGCGCTAGCTGGCTATCTGAGCTGGCACTGGCTGCCTATCGGATTCTCGTTATTCAGGTTAGGGTTTACTGTGCGACTTCCCACCCAACTCCGCACCCAAATTTCAAAATGACAGATGCGATAAATAAGAATTGCGCGCGCGCTCATACTATATATCTGTATCCATCTTTTTCCGCATTCATTTTGAGCGCCTGTTCAGACTTACTATGGCGCTGAGACTCATCGTCTATAATCTTTTGCTTCTGGATGCCACCTTGCACGCGCAGAACCAGCCAAATGAAGGCAGAAGGGCGGCAGATACAGCCAGCCAGCGAGCCCTTCGTCAGACGAAGGGCAAGCTCTTCAGACTGACGAGGAGAGGAGCCATGCAAACTTCTTGATGCGTCCTGCTGCTCATGCTCCCTAATGCGTGCCAACGGCCCTAATGGACACGATGGCGCGCAACACCGCCAGCCAGCGCTCAAAGTGAGCTTGCCAGAGCAGGGAAGAAAGAGCCAACAATTAATTTTCCCAGCTTGGGAGCGATTGCAATTTCTTCATATCACCATGCTTCTCTTCTCTGCCTGTGAGCGTTGCCACCATTCATTTCTCACATGCGCACTTTCACGATGCAAGTGCACCACATTTGTCAGGCTTGGCAGCCAGTGGATGTGAGTAGCCATTTCCTTTCCATTCCTCGCACTTGGACGGCTCATCCTATCTATGCAATCTCTTTTCATTGTATGGATGATCGTTAAGCACGGCGCTGCGATTTTTGATTCAGCAAGTGTTAACCGGACGGAAGTCGAAGTTTTCTACCATAGAATCGGGAAACATGTCCCTGTGCAGTATACTCGGCATTCTTTGCTGTACCGAGGGCGCGGCAGAGTTGGCTGAATGAGGTATTTTGAGGTCAAAGGACAGATTCCCGGCCCAACTGCATGTAAAGAAGATGCTGCAGGCAAGTCGTATTGCGGTTGCGCGAGTCCCAGTGTTCTTAGCGAGATTCAATGGGTCGCAAGTTTTTGGTGGATTGGATCTGCTTGGTTGAATCACCCACAGGTCTGCCTTTTGTCCCCCGTAGTCTTCTTCACGATCAAACCTTGCAGCTAAAGTGGCAGGGAAGCGGTAGAGAGAAGAAGGGAAGACTGATGAGTTTTTTGTGTTGTTGTGGGGTTGGGGCCTTGGGGGGTGGACAGGGGGAGGAGGAAGAGATGGGGAGCAGACGAGTGGTGTGTTGTGGTGGTTTGTGGGTGGGTTGGTGGTGGGGGAAGGAGAGGAGGAAGGGGGCCATATGGAGAGAGGGGAGGGTGGATGGGAAGTAAGGAGGGGGGTTGGAGACAGAAAAGAGGAGGAGGCATGAAGGAGGAGAGAGGGAGGGGCAAGGAAAGAGGGGAGGAGGGACTGAGGGTTCCCTGGCGGGTCGGTCGAAGCTGTTTAATTTGCTGAGTTAGCCGTTTTAGCCGTTTTTGTGCCGTCATTGCTGTTTTTTGTCACCCTCTGTGTCTCGCAGTCTGTCCCTCGCAGCCAGTGGGAAATGCAAATAATCGCCTGGGGCAGTCGCAGCACTGTCTGGGGAATTCGGGGCATCGCCTGGGTCATTGGGGTGTGGCCGACTGGCAGCATCGTCTAGGGATTCGGAGCATCACACCTGGGTCGAATCGCTACATTACCTGGATTTGGCGTTCAGGCTGGAGGGAGGGCTGCTGGTGAGTGCAGGCGGCAGTGCGGAGAGCGGATACAGCAGGTTCCACACGCACTGCCCGGAATCACTCAGCCAGACGCAGGTGGACGTAGACGTGTAGGCGCGGACTGCTGGGGATGGCAGTAAGCAGACCAGCACGAGCAACAAGCTGCTGCTGCCGCTATCAGCATGAATAGCGGTGCTCTCGCTTGTTTTATGTCTTGGTGACTCCTTGTGTACTCCTTAGAGAACTATCGGTCCTGACAGTACTATGTCAGCTTCCTGTTGACTGCGTCATCGGTTCTTTCTGACACGCGCTGTCTAGCCTGTACCCTGATCAGGTTCCAGGCTACCGCCCTCCTTCCTCCACTGGTGCCCCTTAATGGGTCTCCTGTGCTTGTAACTTATTCTCGTCTCCGCATTTATAGATTGGCGTGCTGCACACACAAAGTCCACTCTCCGGAGTGTTATCCAAGCTGATAGGTTATACGGCCCTTCATTTACTACCACTGCTTTGCGATGCAACTTCCGCGAGGACCTCCCGCCATTTGAGAAACTCCATGACATGGATGGTCTTTCCTGGACGCGCAGGATGCGCAGTATCATTCTCAGCGATGGATGCGACCAATCTTCCAACGGAGAACGGCTCCTCTTGATGATTGGCTAGCGTTTGTGCACCAGCTGCCTCTGCTAGCGTCATGAGAGTCTTCCGCCATCGTGGAAGTAACCCCCCCCGGTCATTCCTCCATCTTCTCTTCCTTTTCCTCCCTGCGTCTGTCGCCTCCTCCTCTGTCGTAGATGACTGTGAGTGCAGACTCAAGTCGGCGACTAGCCTGGACATCGGTGGGATACCCGTCTTCGTCTGCTCGCGTCCTTGACGTCGCTAACTTTCTCCGTGTTTGAGGCTCTGCCTGCATACCGGAGGTTGCAAGCCGACAAGCTCCTGCTGATGTCTACGTCGTCTTTGCCCCTTTGCTCTGCCCATCGACGGTCGGTCTCCTGGCATGAGCTTGCGCTCTAGTGGCTCTGTCTAGTTCTGGAGAAATTTTTCGATCAAACTGGCGGATCGCCGCACTTGCGTAGGATTCGCCAGAGGAGGAGACCTACGCGTCTGGACCTGGAGATTCTGAGGTGGTAGGAAGCAGGGGGTAGTGTTGTCAGCACCACTACGGGTGCTGCTGCCCTCACCCCCCCAACCGGGTGAGTCGAGCGTTAGAGGGAGGGACTTTGGCATTGACTGATCATCGACGGGGATATTAGGGACTTTACAATGCTCGGCTCTGCTTCTTCGCATCCTAATAGCGATAAATGTTCGAATTCTGCCTTGCGATTTGCGATTTTCCTAGCCATTGGTGCGATTTCTGCACCAGGTGCGACTTGTGCACTGTCATTTTCGTCTCCTTTTTTCCCATACCTCACAATCTCGAACTTGACCTAACGCTTCCCACCTTCTGTGATCCCAGGTCTCGGCAGCGCCGGATGCTACATTTGCCCATGCTTACAGGGCAGTGCTTGCGCCGTCCTGGCCCTAGTCAGCGCCGTCACGGAGGATTTAGGCAATGATATTTGGTGGATATTTTTCTCTCTTAGGCTCCTGTGACCCCTGGGTGCGTTCCGTGGTTCGTCAGAGGTTACTACTTTGTCTTTGCCGTGCCCCTGGTTCCCCTTAGGTGTATCCTTCGCTACGTGAGTTTTGGGTTCAAGTGTTTTGAGTCTGATAGGGCTTAGGAATTTTAGTTAAGTTGGTATAGGAGGCATGGTTGATCTCGATTAGTTGGGCATGCATGAGTTGTTGATGGTGACATCTGCTCAGCATGGTGGCTAGTTGTGTTATCTTTTGCAATGGCGTGTGTTCATCTAGGGAGGACAAGATACTACTTCGGAGCTTTTCTTTGGGGTTGCATTCTGAATGTGTCGTTTGTTTGCGTTTGTCTGGTTGCCCTTGTGGTAATCTTAGTATTGGGCAGTCACGCAACAAGCTAGTTAGAAAGGCATTATTTGGTAGACTGGTTAGGTTGGTTAATTCCCTGGTGAGTAAGGTTATTATATTTGGTTTCCAATGTTGCCGCCCAGTTAAGTAGGAGTAGTGATGTACTCTTATCTCCAGTTCAGTTTCTAAACTGTCTTTCTGGGTTCTCTCCATTATGTATGGGTTCCGTGCCTTGATGGGTGCTCGTTTCTGCTTGCAGTCCTCGCTGTCGATCAAACGGTGATATTTATGTGTTACCCGGTAATTCCTAGCGCTGCTTAACAACCCAATTGTTGTTGGCTGCTGGCTGGGATGATGATTGTTGTGCATTCTAGACAGGGCCTATTTGCTGTATTGTTGTGGAAGTTTTTAGGGGGGGGGATTGATTCCAACTATAATCTTAGCCGATCCGGGGTGCAGGCCTCTCTGTGCCCACGTTTTAGGGTGAAGCTTTAGATTTTAGACAGCCTTCGTCAATTAGTGGACCTGATCAGTTCCATGACTATAGTCGCCAACTCCGACACTCTCGATGCTTCGCGGGGTGTCGACATTCGATACCTCCTTCTTTCCGGTGGATTACTACTCGGTCAATGCCCATGTGATGATGTAGCGTTTGCCGAATGGGTAAGTGATGATCTTGAACACTTGGTCTAGCGTTGATACTCTGGCGTATGGCTGGGGTGTTTACAGTCAAGCAGGATTCATTTTTATGGTGCTGTCTGGTTCTCTATATCGGTAGGGTTAACATGCCTAATTGATGCCATATTGCCTCAGCACCTCCTGAACTTGACTTATTAGTTTGTATTAGATGGTGGAAG
>JAJSRW010000033.1:0-59009 GCA_022414725.1 Microglena sp. YARC | reverse complement strand
TACGAGAGATCGACTCGGCTACAACTGATGGGTTCCTTTTTGGTTTCGCAGACGACATACTGAGCCTGAAGCAGGACTACGCGTGACAGCAACGGAGAGAAATTTTCTACCCTTGCCCCAAGGCGTGATCTGTAGCATGGCTCATACCTTTCTTTGTGAGCTATGACCAGGCAGCTTCTGGCAGCGCCAGGATGGATATTTCACCCGATGATGGAAGTTGATAGGGTTTTAGGGTTTTAGGGTTTAGGGTAGCCACAACAGAAACCAGTGAACGGTGGATGGATGTGCCATCAGGTCTTTTCTTTCGCCTTTCTCGGGGGTAGCAGCTTCTTGGCCAGCTCCCTGAGCCAGCCAATGTGCAAAAACATATTTCGCTGTTTCTAAGACGCTGACTGTGTCAGTTTCTAGATGCACTTCGTTGCTATTCGTTTGGCCCGGGTAGCAAGCAGTGGATCACACCAGGGTAGCTGAAAGCGCGCGCGGCAGCGCATTTGGGCGGCACGTCTTTTTGAGCCCATTATGTGTTCTCGCACAGTTGTTTTCAACCGTCTGTGGCGAGCCGGGCAGTTTTTTTGCGCGTTTTGCACTACAATGCGCTGAACCATTTGAACGTTATGTGCGCTTTGAAGCGCTGACCCAATTTGCACTTGAAGAGCGATGCTAGTACTCCTGATCACACACAACTTAAAAAACACTCACGTCCAACTCACGCCACACTCATATGTTAAGGGTCGATATATGTTAATATATAACAGTGATAAATATTAATTATAAAATATCAATATAATATGACGGACAAGCCTGTCCCCTCACCAGAATTTCTAAACTTATTTTGAAAAACTAATATTCTTGTGACACCATAATAATATTAGTTAATATTAGTTTTTTCAGCATAGATTTTTCAGCACTAGATTTTTTTTCTAGCAACTGGGAATTAGTTGCCGTTCCCTACTGTATGTAACACTCTCATCACCGCACCTCCAATCACTCACTCACATCTCAACACCCACGCACCTTTACCACACTTAACCTCAACTCAACCACATCTCCCATATTCACATAGAACACTCGCGCACTCATGGCCACAAATCAACCACACTCAAACCACACCGCACACCACCACACTTGACCCACACTCAACCCACACTCAACCACACTTGACCACACTCAACACACCCAACAACACTCAACCCACATCAAACCCACACTTAACCACACCCACACTCACCAGATCACACACCACCCACACTTCATAGCTTACACTTGACACTCGCTCAAACCAACACCCACTCTAAACACTCAACCACTCTCACCCACACTACACACCCAACTACCCACACTCTAACCAACCACACTCAACCACACTTGACCACACAACTTGAGCACGTCCTTCGGACCACCTCAGGCCACTCTCAGACCACACCACTCGGCTTTAACCACACGCGGGGCACAGCGGACTTTGGACCTTACAGACCAGAGGCCTACTAACCTCGGCATCTGCTTCCACCCTCAACCACCGACTTCTCACCACACGCACATACACTTGACCACATAGCACTCAACACACTCACCACCCACTCAATTCAGACTGATACACCCAGACCAAGCCCTGCGGACCAACACCAAAACACTGCTCTCGCACATACGTCTCAACGCATCGGCCGACCTCATCCACTTTAAGCATCCGGCACTCGAGCCACCACACCACGCACCATCTCACGCCTAAAACAAATCAACTCACACTTTTTGATCACCCGAACTCCAACAGTGACCGGCATACTCATACACGGTAGCACGAAACGTCTCAACCATCAAACCTACTTCACCACACTTGACCACACTCTAACACACACTCAACGCTCCCACGCTCTCAACACTCAACATCTCTCTCACCCACGCTTAACCACACACCCACACTCAACGCACACTCAGGCCAAACCACACACTAAGCACCAACCACTCTCACCCACACTCAACCACACCCACACTCAACCTCAACCCACTCTCACCCACACCCTCCAGCTCTCAACCCACCACTCACCCACACTCAACCGGCACACTTCAACCACACTCAACATACAACCACACTCAACCACACACCAACAGCTCAACACTCACTAACACTCAAACCACACTCAACACTCAACCACAATCAACAGTCACCCACACTCAACCACACCTACACACACACTCAACCACATTCAACTACACACTCACCCACACTCACCATACACACAACTAACACTTAACACTCAACACTCAACCACACTCAACACTCAACCACAATCAACAGTCACCCACACTCAACCACACCTACACCCACACTCAACACTCAACCACACTCAACCACACTCACCTACACTGACCACAATCAGCAGTCACCCACACTCAACCACACCTGCACCCACACTCAACACTCAACCACACTCAACCACACTGACCAGGATCTTGGACATGCTGGCAGAACTCCGCTTGCGCCGCAAGATTGCCCTGGCTTATGAAATAGATCCGCCTTGAATAAAGTGAGTTAGTTGACCATGGTTATGAAATAATCAATAATTGAAATGGTACCTGGCCTATGATATGATAACGCCTGGTGGGGCGTGTGTTAAGCGGAGCCCGTCGTACGCGGGTGGGGAGCGGTCTCCTACCTCAACTGGACAAGCTACTTACCATCGCGCGTTGACGACGACCTGCAACGCCAAGAGGCGCGAGGACCGGAGGGGGAGTCGAACCCCGACTCTTCATTCTTTAGCAATCTGGTCAGTCCACTAGACCATTGTAATCGCTAAAGAGGCTCACCTGGCCTAATGAAATAGATTGGCCGGACTAGAGTGGTTGTTGTTGCGAGGGTTAATGCTAAATACTCACAGAATTAAATTGTCACCTGGTTCATGAAATAATCACATTATTAAATTGTAACCTGGCGCGGCCTGGCTTCTGAAATAGACCGTCACTGATTAAAGTGGAGTTGTTGAAGCATGGGTTTGAAATTTAATCACCTTAATTAAATGGTCACCTGGCCTGTGAAATAGACAGCCTGACTTAAAGAAGGTTGTTGAGCGTGGTTATGAAATACTGGCAGAATTAAGTTGTACCTAGCTTATGAAATACTCACAGAATTAAAGTATCACATGGCCAGATCTGGCTTATGAAATAGACCGCCTGAATAATGTGAATGATGTAAGTTGTTGAGCCTGGCTGATGAAATACTCGCAGAATTAAATTGTCACCTGGTTCATGAAATAATCACGTAATTAAATTGTCACCTCGCCAGCACTGGCTTATGAAATAGACTGCCTGAATAAAGTGAGTTGTTGAGCGTGGGTTATGAAATACTCGCAGAATTAAAGTATCGCCTGGCTTATGAAATAATCACCTAATTAAATGATCACACGGCCAGACCTGGCTTATAAAAAAACATACAGACAGACACAGACAGACAGAACAGACAGACAGACCAGACGGAGACAATCAGACACACACACATACATACATACATACATGCATACATACACACACACAACCTTGAAAACAAATCCCATACCAGTGGTCAGTGCATGTCCTCCTAATCCAGGCACCTGCCATGTCCTCTGCTTCTAGACTTGGAGAGCGGTGCGCTCGGCAAGTGACCGAGGCCTTCAAGGAAGTAGACCAGTATGGAGTCCAGGGGTAGCTATATAGGCAAGAAAAAACTTGCGTGCCATTCTATACTGTACATTATTCGAACATTATTGAGAACTACATAATATCTCAAATGATTGAAAATAATGATTAATAAATAAACAACATCCCATACCAGTCAGTGCATCCTCCTAACCCTAGCATCTGCATGTTCTCTGTTTCCAGGACTTGGAGAGCGGTGCGGTCGCAAGTGACGAGGCCTTCGAGGAAGGAGGCCAGTATGGAAACCAGCATGAGGGCGTGTTGATAACAGGGAAGAAGCTGAATCCATCACAGAGAACTGAACTGTAGTTTGCATGTGAAGATTGTACGAAATGTTTTGTGCGGGTAGGTGCAGTGTATCCAGCATAACGCCCATGTCTGCAACATGAACTGCAGCCTGGCTCAAAGCCTTTCTTCGCGGTGACGACCTGCAGGAAAGTGTGTTGCTAACAGGGGAGAAGCTGAATCCATCACAGAGAGCAGAACTGTAGCTTGCATGCAGAGATTCTACAGCATGTTGCGCGCGTGCAGGTGTAGTGTGTTCAGCATAACGCTCATGGATGCAGCATGAACTTTAGTTTGCATACATGGATTATACGCAATGCCGAGCGGGTGGGCTGCAGTGCGTGCAGCATACGATCAAATCGATGCAAATAACTATAATTGCATGCAGCAGACATTGTATGAAATCTTGTGGGTGCTGGTAGGTGCAGTATGCCGGCATCACGATCGTGGATTGCAACAGAACTTTAGTTTGCAATGCAGACATTTGATGATTGATTTTTTTTGTGCGGGTGGGGTGCAGGTGGGTGCCCCAGCCAAATATACGATTGAATGCAAACATGATCTGCAGCCTGGCTCAAAGCCTTTCTATTTTGGCTATGACCTGCTATGACCTCCAAGGAGCTTTGTTGTTAAGCAGGGAAGAAGCAAGATCCATCGCAGAGAACTGAACAACCTGGTAAGTTTTGCATTGGAGATTCTACATAAGTTTTGATCTGTGCGGGTGGGTGCTTGTTGTGCCCAGCATAACGCCGATGGATTTGCAACATGAATACAGCTGGCTCATGGCCTTTCTTTTCGGCTATGGCCAGCAGGAGGTCTTGTTGTTAACAGGGAAGAAGCTAGATCCATCACAGAGAGAACATAACTGTAGTTTGCATGTTGCAATGGCATAGAATTCTAGGCAATGTTGCGAGCGGGTGGTTGCAATATGCCCGGCATCACGCTCGTGGATGCAACTTGAACTGTAGCATGGCTCATAGCCTTTCTTTTCGGCTATGACCTGCAGGAAAGCGTGTTGGTAACAGGGAAGCAGCTGTTTCCATCACAGAGAGAACAGAACTGTACTTTTCATGCAGTGATTCTACAACATATTTGCGCACATGCTCAGGTGCAGTATGCCAGCATCAACGCTCAATAGATAGGGGAACGGCAAATATGATATCACATGAATATCATATGCTGCAGGGTGACAGTCTGACTAGGCTAAAGTTACCATTTATACTCAACCCGTTGCGAAAGACAGCCTAAATAAAACCTGAAGGTCTATTTGGGACGATTCAGTCATTTGAATTGGTTGTTTGACTGCACTTTTTTTATGGCAGGAGTTATAGGACCGGCATATCAATGATTGATGCAATTTATATGATATCAGATGATATCAGACTCGCCTTTGGTCAACATCATATGATATGCCGGTCCCTACTCATGGATGCAACATGAACTGCAGCCAATAAGAGCCCAGATTGGAGCTATAAATAGAGAAAAGCTACGCCTTATGATAAGGTGTGAGGTTGAGGGGGCCTAGCCTGTTGCTTGCGCTGGGCCAATAGCCTAGGCAAAATAAATGAATACAGAAATACATGGCACGCCATATGACGAGGCGTGAGGTTAAGGAGGCCAGCCCGTTCGCTTGCTCTGGGGCAGCCCGCCATTACGGCCTAGGCGAGATAAATACAGAAATAAATGGTTTGTCTTATGGCAAGGCGTGAGATTGAGGGGGGCAGCCCATTTGCTTTGCCGCTGGGGCAACCACCATAGCGTAGGCAAGAATACATACACAAATTAAATGGTACGGCCTTCTGACGACTTGTGAGGTTGTGAAGGTTGGGGAGGGGGGGGGGGTGGGGGGGGGGGGGGGGGGGGGGGGGGGGGGGCAAGCCTGTTTGCCTTGCGCTGGGGCCAACACCATATCCTAGGCAAGATTAATACAGGAATAATTGGTACGCCTTATGACGAGGCGTGAGGTTGAGGGGAGCAGCCCGTTTGCTTGTGCTGGGGGCAACCACCATAAGCATAAGGCAAGATGAATAAAGGGAAAATAAAATGGGACGCCTTATGACGAGGTGTGAGGTTCGGGGCCTTTGGGGGGGGTAGCCTGTTTTGCTTCGCGGCTGGGGCCAACCACCATAGCATAGGCAAGATAAATAAATACATATATAAATAAATAAATAGTATGTCTTATGACGAGGCGTGAGTTTTAGGGGAACTGAACCCCAAACAATCGTTTTACCAACGGGGGCCCTGAGTTCGTGCTACAGTGATCATTTAATTATACAACTGTATACAATATAATTAAATCATCATCTCATCTGGGATGCTAATTTAATTGTGCGATCATTATCATGAAGAATGCAAGTGATTATGAATATCTGTATGGCTTCAGCCAGCAATCTAGTTGCCCGCCGTCTTTGGCACTACAAAGCAATACCAGGATAATGTAAACGTGAACAAATCAATTGAAGTGATTATGCAGGGTCAGTCCATTTCACACCAGGGTACTTCCAAAATGCGCGCGCTTTCGCGCAATGGGCGCGCTACCTTTTTGAGCCACACTGGCGCGTTTTCAAGCAGTTTTTTGGAACCCCTGTGGGCGCAGCAAGCATTTTTTTGCTTTTTTGCAACTACAAAGCGCAGTTTTTTTTTCTTTCAAGTGAGCTAAAGCGCTGGCCAATTTGGTCAATAGGAGTACCCTGTTTCATAAGCTCTCGAAGTGAGTAGTTAAATGTTTTTCACCCAGACACCCATATGCTCTGTCTTCCAACTCCACGTAAAAGGAAGGATGTCTAGGCGATCTTGATGCTTCTGAAGTCCTAACTCCGTTGTACTCCTTTGTACTTGAACTTGAAACTTTGGTTTACATAGCTTCAGCCAGCAATTTGGCTGCTCGCCGTCTGCTGTTGTAGTACGTTACATGCTGTTTTTCAGAAGCATCAGTCGCTTCATAAATAAAGTTACCCATGGTAAAAGGTTTTAGAATCTCCTCGTACGCTGAGGCTGGCTGATGGGTAGAAACATTATTTGTGAGAAACTGGAAAATTGAAACCTGAATTGGGTCGATAAAGACTCCAGCATGAATCCTGATTCCTTTGAAGGATGGAAATAACTAATACATTTTATACAAATGCGATAAGAAAACAAAATTGAATTGTCGTCCCATTTGAGATGATGATTTAATTATATTGTAGACTGGTGTAGAATAAAACTATCACCGCAGCACAAACTCAGGGCCCCCGTCGGTAAAAGAATTGGTAGGGGTTCAGATCATCAATGCTTGTTCGCTTTAGCCCTTCCTGTCACAGTTGGGCAAGTCCCTAAAGCCTATTTGGCTTACCCCTGGACTGTATCATACATACATCCGAGGTTAGAGCTGTCGAAGAGGCATTTCGGGTATGGACAGCGATCGGTACCGTAACAGTACTATCGCTTCTCTCTGCACCGTACTTTTGTCACGTGCCGGCTAAAAAAGTGATTTTCGAACTGATCGTCGACCTGATCTACGGCATCATCTGTTCGTCATCATATCATTACAGTCTGTCTGTGCGGCACCTTCGCGCCCCGCTCCGAAAGCCTTGCCGTTGAGCTTTCCCTTTCTTGTCTTGTTCATTTCTTAGCCCGGGAAAGCTTTGTCGAAGCGACAATTTTCGCGGTTTGGACGCTATCCTCTGTTGACCGGCTCGTCTCACTCCATTCTTCTTTCTGGCTCTGTCGATCAGCGTCAACTGAATTCATATCTCCCGGTGTCTCCGATGAGGTTATCACTTTTGTTGGCCTTATGCGCTGCTCTGATGGGCGGTGTGCTGGGAGAGAAGAGTTTTGAAGAGGGCTTCGAAGCCGTGAAGGATTGGGTGGTCGCCAACGGAGGAATGGTGAGCCACACGCATTCCGGTATCTTATGGTGCTGGCTAGGCAAACTGGCTAGGCAGCATGGATCAGTTTGCATGGGGTCATGGGAGTGTAGGTCAAGGTTGGATGGCTCATGATTCCTGCAGGCGTCATGGTGCATGCATGGTCGCATGGGTAGCTGACTAGCGGGTCATGGGTGGATGGCTCATTGGTGCATATGTTGTCGGTAGCTGGCCCATGGTTCGTGCATGGGTCATGATGTGTGCATGGTGGCATGGGTAATTGGATAGCGGGTTATGCGTGTGTAGGTCAAGGTTGGATGGCTCACTATTCCGCAAAGAGTCATGGTGCATGCATGGTGGCATGGGTAGCTGGCTACACGCGGGTCATGGGTGGATGGCCATTGGTGCATATGTCTTAGGTAGCTGGCCCATGGTTCATGCACGGGTCGTTTTGTGTGCATGGTGGTATGGGTAGTCGGCTAGTAGGTCATGGGTGTGTAGGTCAAGGTTGGATGGCTCACTATTCCTGCAAGAGTTATGGTGCGGTGCGGTACGGTAGCATGTGCAGTGTGATACAGGGGGGTGTGGTACGGTATCATGTTGTAAGCGCGGTACAGCGGTGCGGCACGGTAGCATTGGTAGTGGCGGTAACGGCGGTGCGGTGCGGCACGAGCATGGGTAGTTAGCTAGCAGGTCATGGTTTCGTGCATGGGGTCGTGGGTGAGTGGTGCTCATTGGTGCCGCAGGTTGTAAGAAGCTGGCCCATGGTCCATGCAGGGGTTGTGATGTGTGCATGGCTGCATAGGCATGCATGGCTGCATAGGCAATGGCCTCATGTGCCATGGGTGCATGGGTCAAGGTTGGATGGCTCATGATTCATGCAGGAGTCATGGTGCATGCATGGTGGCATCGGTAGTTGGATTGTGGTTCATGGTGTGATGGGTCATTGGTGCATAGGCTGTAAGGTAGCTGGCCCATGGTGCATGCATGGAGGGCATGAGTACTTTTGGATAGTGGTTCATAGGGTTGGATTGGTCGGAACCACCAGGCATTTGGAGGTTGGGTACTTTGCTATTGGGTTATTGGTGGATGGGTCATTGGTGCATAGGTCGTAGGTAGCTGGCCCATGGTGCAGGAATGGATAGTTGGCTATTTGGTATTTTCTGCATGTGCCGGGGGTGATGATCAGGCCTGGTGGGGCGTGGTGTTAAGGGAGCCCGTCGTGCGTGGGTGGGGAGCGGTCTCTACCTATCAACTGGACAAGCTACCATCGCGGTGTTGACAACGACCTGCAACGCCAAGAGCGACCGATCAGGCGGGGGAGTCGAACCCCCGACTCTTTATCCTCAAGCGATCTGGTCTACCACTAGACCATTGAATATCACTGAAAGGGGCTGTGTCGGGGGTGGGATAACTCATGGCTCTTGTTTCTCTAGTCTTCCCCCTAACCTTCCCCTTCCCCTTCCCCCCCCTTCCCTTCCCCTTCCCCCTTCCCTTCCCCTTCCCTTCCCCCTTCCCCCCTCTCTTTCTCCCTCCCTTCCCTTATTCCGCTCTTCTCCTCACTTCCCCTCCTCCCCCCCTCCTTCCCTTCTTCTTCTCCACCCTTCCCTTCCCTGCTCCCCTCCCTTCTCCCCCCGCCCCTCTTTCCCCCTCTCCTCTTCCCCCCCTTCCCTTATTCCTCTCCTACCCTTCCCTTCCCCTCCCGCCCTCCCCCTCCCCTTCTCCCCCCTTCCCCTTATTCCTCTCCTACCCCTTCCTTCCCCTCCCCCCCCCCTTCCCCTCTCCCCCTCCTCCCCTCCCCTCCCCCTCAGCTCCTCCCCCTCCCCCCTCTCCTCCCTCCTAACCTTGTCCCCTCCCCCTCCCCCTCCCCCTCCCCTCCCCCTTCCCTCCTCTTTCCTTATTCCCTCTACCTTCCCTTCCTTCCCCCCCTCCCCCTCCCCCTCCCCTCCCCCCTCCCCCCCCTCCCCCTCCCCCTCCCCCCTCCCCCCCCTCCCCTCCCCTCCCCCTCCCCTCCCCTCTCTCCCCCCCCTCCCCCCTCCCCCCTTCTCCCTCCCCTTACCCTCCTCCTCCTCCCCTCCCCTCCCTCCCCTCCCTGCCCCCTCCCCTCCTCCCTTCTCCCCCTCACCCTCCCTTTCCCTTATTACTCTCCTACCCTTCCCTCCCTCCCCTTGCCCCCCCCTTCTCCCCTGACCCCTCCGCCCCCCCTCCCTCTCCCCCTCCCTCCCCTCCCCCTTTCTCTCCTACCCTAATCCCCTCCCCTCCCCCTCCCCTCCCCCCCCTTATTTCTCTCCTCCAACCCCACCCTCCCTCCCCTCCCCTCCCCTTCCCTCCCTCCCCTCCCTTCCCTTATCCTCTCCTACCCCTCCCCTTCCCCTCCTGCGGCAATACCCACCTACCTCCTTATCTCACAAACAACTCCCTGGTCGCTCTCTCTGATCCCAGGTCAAAAGCAACTGTAAAGACCAACGAGAATGGGGTGCGAGGGCTGTACACCACCGAAGCCATCAAGAAGAGCGAGAGAATAGCTGTCATTACAGCAGCTAGCATCTTAAACGCAGGCAGCTCAGAGAATCACTTTACCACAACAAGTAGGTCCTTGCCCGTTCATACATGAACATGCACATCCGCACACGCACACCAAACTAGTCGCGCGCGGGCTGTCCACTGGGTCGAGTTTGTTCATAAGAACGAAAGAATAGCTGTGATAGCAGCAGCTAGCATCTTAAACGCTGGCAACTCAGAGAATCACTTTACCACAACAAGTAGGTCCTTGCCTCTGTCAACCGCCATGGTAGCTTTGTCCAGGTAAAGTAGCAGCCCGTTCTCTACCTCTGCAAGAGGGGGCTCCCTTAATACCACGCCCCACCAGGCGCTCTCATTATAGGTCCTTGCCTGTGCATACGTGAACATGAACATGTGCACATGCACACGCGCACACAAATTAGTGCGAGGGCAGTACACCATCGAGTTTGTTAAGAATAACGAGACAATAGCTGTGGTAAGAGCAGCTAGCGTTTTACACGCAGGCAGCTCAGAGAATGACTTTCCTACAACAAGTAGGTCCTTGCCTGTGTATACATAAATCATGACATGCGTGCACACACTCACACACCTACACTCTCACACACACACACATACACACACATACATACACACACACACACACTCTCTCTCACACACACACACACACACACACACACACACACATACACACACACACACACACTCACACACACATACATACACTCATACACACACATACATACACACATACACACACATACAGACACACACACACTCACACACACACACTCACACTCCTACACTCACACACACACACACACATACACACATACACACAAGTACATACACACACACATGCAAATAAAGCTATGACTAGTCCCACATCCCCACTCTCCCACTCTCCCTCTCTCACGCAAGCTCATTTACTCACACTTACACCCGCACCTACACCTACACCCACACCCACACCTTCACTTACACCCACCCACACCTACACCCACACTCATACCCACCCACCCACACGCACACCCACGCCCACATCCACACCCTTGACGGTACCTCCCACCCCACACCTCTCAGTCCTTTCATTGCTGCGTGAGCTGAAGGATCAGCACCGCCGCTTCAGGCCAGCTGTGCATGTGGCGCCTAAGCCGCATGAGCTTCTACCCACACACGTGCACACAAACACATACCACCAGTACCCACACAGATACCCACACCGACCACAAATACCCGCCCACACCACCAATACCCACTCCAATACCCACACCCACACCAATACCCACACCCACACCATCAATACCCACACCCACACCAATACCCACACCCACACCATCAATACCCACACCCACACCAATACCCACACCCACACCATCAATACCCACACCCACACCAATACCCCACACACAACCATCAATACCACACCCACACCCCACACCACAATACCCACACCCACACCACCAATACCCACACCCACACCCACACACCAACCCATACTCACACCCACGCCCACACCCCTCAGGCCTTTCAGTGCTGTGTGAGCTGAAGGATCCGCACATTCGCTTCATGCCAGCTATGGATATGGTGCCCAAGCTGCATGAGATTCTACCCACCGACCCATGCACACACACACCACCAATACCCACGCCAATACACACACCAATACCCACACCAATACCCACACCCACACCACCAAAACACCCACCCACACCCACCACCAATACCCACACTCATACCCACACACCAACCCACACCCACACACCAACCCACACCCACACCTAAGCCCACACTCACACCCAAACCCACACTTATACCCACACACTCACACCACCAATACCCACACTCATACCCACACACCCACACTCCAACCTACACTCACACCCAATCCCACACTCCTAAGTTCTTTCAGTGCTGCGGGAGCTGAAAGATCCGCACAGTCACTTCATGCCAGCTATGGATATGGTGCCTGAGCCTCATGAGATTTTACCCAACCACCCACGCACACACACACCACCAATACACACACCAATACCCACATCAATACACACACCAATACCCCCCACACACACACACCACCAATACACACACCCACACCCACACCGCCAATACCCACACCCACACCCACAACTAATACCAATACCCACACTCATACCCATACACTAACCCACACTCACAAGCACATCCACACCCCTCAGTCCTTTCAGTGTTGCGGGAGCTGAAGGACCCCCACAGTCGCTTCAGGCCAGCTATGGATATGGTGCCTAAGCCTCATGAGCTTTAACCCTCCTCCCTCCACAGACCACCAATACCCACACCCACAACATTCACCAATACACCCATCAATACACACACGCACCACCAATACACACACACATCCACACCACCAATACTCACACTCACACCACCAATACCCACCCCACAACACAGGTCACCACCCCAACACACACCAACCAACACTCACACCCATGCCCACGCCCACACTCCTCAGTCCTTTCAGTGCTGCGGGAGCTGAAGGACCCCCACAGCCGCTTCAGGTCAGCTATGGATATGTTGCCTAAGCCTCATGAGGTTCTCAATGCTTGCAACTTCCCCGACGAGTACCTGCCCTTGATGACTGAATGGATGGTGAGACAACAATGGATGGCGGTGATGAATGGGGGGAGGTGTGCGTGTGTGTGTGGGGGGTGGGTGCGTGTGTGTGGGTGCATGTGTGTGTGTGTATGTGTGTGTGTGTGGGTGGGTATCTATATATGTGGGTATATATAGTGTGGGTATATATATAGATATATATAGGAGGCCTAAAAACATACACATATATATAGGAGGCCTAAAAACATTCACATATATATAGGAAGCCTAAAAACATACACATATATATAGGAGGCCTAAAAACATACACATATATATAGGAGGCCTAAAAGCATAAAGCTAGAGAAAATACCACTTTAGGATTTGAAAAAAACATCATTGAGGGTCGCCAATCCCATTTTGATGTTGGATGGAGGCGCAAGGAGCACAATGGAGTTCACCATTCCTAACTGACTTCTAACTAAACGTCGTTCTGCGTACAGTCTTTGGTGTGACTCTCTTATGAATGGCCTCCTGAACAGCTACCCTAAGCCCTAAGCCCTAAACCCTAAACCCTAGCCCTGACTGGCCATCCATGCATCTGCTGACTGCCGGTGTCCCAGATCAAGGGTTGCCTAAACCCTAAACCCTAGACCCTAGCCCTGACTGGGCATCCATGCATCTGCTGACTGCAGGTATCCCAGATCAAGAGCCGCCAATCCCATTTCGAGCCGATGTTGGATGGAAGTGCAAGGAGCACAATGGAGTTCACCATTCCCGAGGTTATGGGCACTACAAAAGTGACGGTGGATGACTTGAAGTATGCATGCGCCCTTGTGAGTATAAAGAGTTGTTCTTATATTAGAATTTTGAAAAAAAGAAAGACCCTTCAAAAACAAATGGGCACTACAAAAGTGACGGTGGATGACTTGAAGTACGCATGTGCCCTTGTGAGTATAATGAGTCGTCCTTGTATTCTAATTTGAAGAAAACGAAGTCCCCCTAAAAGATGCTTTTTTTATTTTAGATTCATTTTATTTTTTTGTCCCGAGATTATAATTTTAAAGAAAACTAAGTCCCTCCAGATGCTGCTTTTATATTTTGTATTTTGTCTAAAAATATGGGCACTATGAAAGTGACGATGGATGACTTGAAGTGTGTATGCCCCCTTGTGAGTGCTACTAGTTTTTCTTTTTTCGTTTTTTCAATGGGCGCTCTAAAAAAGACGGTGGATCGCTTGAAGTACGCATGCGCCCTTGTGAGTGCAACTAGTTGTCCTGATTTCTTTTTTTTAATGGGCACTAAAAAGTGACGGTGGATGACTTGAAGTACGCATGCGCCCTTGTGAGTTCAACTTGTTTGTCCTTTTTTTCCTTTTTTTGTAATGGGCACTACAGAAGTGACGGTGGATGTCTTGAAGTACGCATGTGCCCTTTTGAGTGCTACCATTTAGCCCGATTTTTTTTTTTTTTTAAATGGGCACGACAAAAGTGACGGTGGATGACTTGAAGTACGCATGCGCCCTTGTGAGTGCTACTAGTTGTCCTGATTTGTGTTTCTTTTTTTAAATGGGCACTACAATAGTGACGGTGGATGACTTGATGTACGCATGCGCCCTTGTGAGTGCTACTAGTTGTCCTGATTTGTGTTTCTTTTTTTTAAATGGGCACTACAATAGTGACGGTGGATGACTTGAAGTACGCATGCGCCCTTGTGAGTGCTACTAGTTGTCCTGATTTGTGTTTCTTTTTTTTAATGGGCACTACATTAGTGACGGTGGATGACTTGAAGTACGCATGCGCCCTTGTGAGTGCTACTAGTTGTCCTGATTTGTGTTTCTTTTTTTTAAATGGGCACTACAATAGTGACAGTGGATGACTTGAAGTACGCATGCGCCCTTGTGAGTGCTACTAGTTGTCCTGATTTTCTTTTTTTAAAGTGGGCACTACAAAAGTGACGGTGGATGACTTGAAGTACACATGCGCCCTTGTGAGTGCTAGTACTTGTCCTTTTTGTTTTAATGGGCACTACAGAAGTGGCGGTGGATGCCTTGAAGTACACATGCGCCCTTGTGAGTGCTACTAGTTGTCCTAATTCCCTTTTTTTTAATGGGCGCTACAAAAGTGGCGGTGGATAGCTTGAAGTACGCATGCGCTCTTGTGAGTGCTACTAGTTGTCCTGATTTTCTTTTTTTAAAGTGGGTATTACAATTTGGACGATGATTTGGTGTACCCCTAGATCAATCGTATCACTGAAACGGGCTTAAATGGGCACTCTGAAAGTGACAACGGATGCCTTGAAGTACGCGTGCACCCTTGTAAGTACAACGAGATAAGATTTGTGGCGGAGCCCCCCCTTCTGGGGGGCCGAAGCCCCCAGGGTTACCTTGCTGTCCGGTTATTCGACCGCCCCCCCCGAGACGAAGCCTGACACGTCAGCTAACGGTCTCGTAACTATCTCGCTTCCGTTGCCACCTGTTGCTCAGTCGCGAACACTCTCCGCAAATTTTTAGCGTCGCTGCATTTTACTTTTGGGGGCTACACATAACAACTTCAACTGTTCGGGTGAATAGCCAGTCATGGGAGCTGCCTAGAAGCTGCTGGTCATAGCTCAAAAGGAAAGGTATGAGCCATGCTACCGATCATGCCTTGGGAGAGGTAAAGAATTTCCTTCCGTGCTGTCGCGCGGTAGTCCATGCTCAGGCGCAGTAGCGGTCTGCAAAACCAAAAACCCATCATAGTAGCCAGTCTCCAGTATGTACAGTGCATGTGAACGGGAGGGTTCCTCCAGCCTCTCGCCCCCTGGCAAGGCATCACAAATTAAATTTGAATTTGAGCTGGAGGGTTCCTTCAACCTCTCGCCCCCTGGCAAGGCATCACAATTTAAATTTGAATTTGAGCGGGAGGGTTCCTTCAACCTCTCGCCCCCTGGCAAGGCATCACAATTTAAATTTGAATTTGAGCGGGAGGGTTCCTTCAACCTCTCGCCCCCTGGCAAGGCATCACAATTTAAATTTGAATTTGAGCGGGAGGGTTCCTTCAACCTCACGCCCCCTGGCAGAGCGTAATGTTTTTCAATTTTCCGTTGGCCCGTGGTAGTCCGCTTCATAGAACTTGTCGTTGTTATTTTACCACTGGAACCTACCTCTCGTTTGCTCTCCTCAATCCCCAACCCTGACACCCCCACACACTTGCACTAAGCAATCCCTGAACAATCCCTAGCACCACCACCACTGGTCAATACACCACCCAAACCTGCATTCTCACACCCTTGCACACCCACACCCACACCCCCCACCGAACTGACCATCCACCAACACTTGCACCCGACCCCCCTTGCACGCACACCTTGCACACACCCCTTTTCACTGAAACACCGTGCACTGACACCCCACACCCTTGGCACCATAGGCAACCTCCCGCTATGCTTTTGTAGAAAATCTGACGCCCCACACACACACCCTGCACTGACTCCCCCGCCCCCTTCCCCCCCCCTCCCCCCCCCCCCACCGCACACACACAGTCACTCACCGCACTGACAGTCCTCTTTGCACACAGGCTCTCACGTGGCACGGCACTGCACTACCACACGCCGGAGGTCCGATACCCCCCCTCCCCCCCGCTCCCTGCACCACAGGCAACCTCCCGCTGCACTGCTTTTGTTGAAAATCTGACACCCCACCGCACACAGCGCTGAACCCCCACCACACAGACCCCACAGACACAGTGGCGCTCACGCGCGAACGCACCGCACTGACCCCCCCCCCGCCCCCCCACCCCCCGACACCCCCTCCCCACCCCCCCCGACTCCCCCTCCTCCTCCCTCACACTTACCAGGCAACCTCCCGCGTACGGGCTTCTGGAACAAATCTGAACCCCCCGCACCCCCCGCCCTGCACTGACACTTCGCCCCCACTGCACTCCTTGACCCCCCCCTTCCCCCCCCCACACTAAACAGCACTGGACCACATACACACTCAGAGACGGCACCGGCACTGCCACGGCCCTGCACTCCCGACCACACACAGCTTCACGCGACTGCAGCACCCCCCCCCTTCCCCCCCCTTCTCCCCCCCCACACACAAACACCATTGAGCACTGACGCACACACACTCACCGCACTGCCAGCTGGACGCCCGGCCAGACCCTGACCCCCTCCCCCCACACACACACACAAACACGGCGCACTGACCACACACACTCACCGCCACTGCACTGCACTGACCCCACCCTTCCCACCCCCCTCCCCCCCCCCCCCCCCCACACACACAAACAAACCGCACTGACCACACTACACTCCACACGGACTGCACTGCACTGAGCCGCTTCCCCCCCTGCCCCCCCCCACACACACAACACCGCACTGACCACACACACTCACCGCACTGCACTGCACCTGACCGCTGTGAGCCGCTTCCCCCCCCACCCCCCACACACAAACAACCGCAGCTGACGCACATTGTGGTCACACTCACCGGCACTGCACTGCACTGGACCCCCCGCCTTCCCCCCCTCGCCCCACACACACAAACACCTGCACTGACAACAACACACTCAGCGCACTGCACTGCACTGACCCCCCCGCCCGCTTCCCCCCCTCCCCCCCACCACACACAACCGCAGACCACACACACTCACCGCACTGGCACTGCACTGACCCCCCCGCTTCCCCCCCTCACACAGTCCACTGCACCACCACACACACAAACACCGCACGCACTGACCAACACACACTGCTGACTGCACTGACCCCCCCCGCTTCCCCCCTCCTCCCCCCACACAACACAAACACGCACTGACCGACACACACTCACCGCACTGCACTGCACTGGAACCCCCCCCGCTTCCCCCCTTCCCCCCACACACACAAAACACCGCACTGACCACACACACTCACCGCACTGCACTGCACTGACCCCCGCTTCCCCCCCCCCCCACACACACAACACCGCACTGACCACACACACTCACCGCACTGCACTGCACTGACCCCCCCCGCTTCCCCCCTCCTCCCCCACACACACACAAACACCGCACTGACCACACACACTCACCGCACACTGCCACTGCACTGACCAACCCCCCGCCTGCCGCTTCCCCCCCCCTCCCCCACACACACACATAAAACACCGCACTGACCACACACACTCACCGCACTGCACTGCACTGACCCCCCCGCGTTTCCCCCTCCCCCTCCCCCCACACACACAAACACCGCACTGACCACACACACTCACCGCACTGCCCACTGCACTGACCCCCCGAAACTGCTCGCTCCCTCCCCCCCTCCCCCCCCCCCCACACACAAACACCCGGCACTACCACACACACTCACCGCACTGCACTGCACTGACCCCGCCCCAGCTTCCCCCCCCTCCGCCCACACACAAACACCGCACTGACCACACACACTCACCGCACTGCACTGCACTGACCCCCCCCCGCTTCCCCCCCCCCCCCCCACACACACAAACACCGCACTGACCACACACACTCACCGCACTGCACTGCACTGACCCCCCCCCGCTTCCCCCCCTCCCCCCCACACACACAAACACCGCACTGACCACACACACTCACCGCACTGCACTGCACTGGACCCCCACCCCCCCCCCCTCCCCTACAGGCAACCTCCCGCTATGCTTCTGTATAAAATCTATCGCCCCCCCCCTCCCCCCCCCCCCCCACTGCACTGACCCCCCCCCCCCCCCACCCCCACGCACACACACACACTGCACTGACCCCCACCCCCCCCCCACCCCACCCACCCCTCCCCTACAGGCAACCTCCTGCTATGCTTCTGTAGAAATATGAATCCCCACCCACACTGCACTGACCACACCGCACACACACACACCCGCACTGCCCCCCCCCCTCCCCCCCCCCCCCACACACACACACACATACGCACTCACCACACACACTCACCGCACTGCACTGACGCCCCCCCCCCCCCCCCCCTCCCTTGCACCACAGGCCACCTCACGCTATGCTTCTGTAGAAAATCGCGCCCGTCTTGTTTTGGTTCCCATCTATGACATGGCCAACCACAGACGCAACTGCACCAACACTGTGACTGGCTATGAGGAGACTGATGAGCTGGAAATCGTCGCTGGGGAGGACCTGGGGCCTGGTGAGGAGGTGAGGGGATCGCTTGTGTGTGTGTGTGTGGATTGTGTGTGTGGGGGTGGGGGGGTTGGATGTGGGGGTGGGGTATGTGTGGGGGGGTGGGGGTGGGGAGGGTCAGGTGGGTGACAGGGGGATCTGGGGCTGGTGAGGAGGGTGAGGAGCGGTGAAGAGGGGTGGGGCGGTGTTTGGGGGGGGGGTCAGGTGGGTGAAGGGAGGATCTGGGGCCTGGTGAGGAGCGGTGAGGGAGCGGCGAAGAGGGGTGGGGCGGTGTTTGGGGGGGGTCAGGTGGGTGAAGGGAGGATCTGGGGCCCTGGTGAGGAGCGGTGGAAGAGGGGTGGGTGAAGGGTGGTGGCGGGGTGTGAGGGTCAGGTGGGTGCGTTGGGAGGGTAGGGGCGATTGAGGGGTGGGATGGGGTGTGGGGTGCATGCAGGTGATGAGCTGAGCTGAGGATGGTGGATAGGGGTGGGGGGTGGGGGGGGAGTCAGGAGGGGGAGGGGGGTGGGGGGTGGGGGGGGGAGTCGGGAGGGGGGTGGGGGTGGGGGGGGGAGTCGGGAGGGGGTGGGGGGTGGGGGGGGAGTCGGGAGGGGGCTGGGGGGTGGGGGGGGGGAGTCGGAGGGGGTGGGGGGTGGGGGGGGGAGTCGGGAGGGGGGGAGGGGGGTGGGGGGGGAGTCGGAAGGGGGGGGAGGGAGGACCACCACCACCTTCACAACAAACACACACACACACATCACCACCACCTTCACACACACACACACACACCACCACCACCTTAACACAAACACACACACACCACCACCACCTTCACACAAACACACACTCACACCACCACCACCACCACCTTCACACAAACACAAACACATACCACCAATACCACCTTCACACATACACACACTCACAACAACACCACCACCACACAAACAAGCACACCACCAACACCTTTACACAAAACACACACACACACACCACCACCACCACCAACACCTTCACACAAACAACACGCACCACACCACACCACAAACACACACACACACACACCACCACACCACACCACCACCTTCACACAAACACACACGCACCACCACCACCACCACACAAACACACACACACACACACCACCACCACCACCAAACCTTCACACAAACACACACGCACCACCATCACCAACCAACAAAACACACACACACACACCACCACCACCACCACCACCACCACCTTCACACCAAACACACACGCACCACCAACCACCACACAAAACACACACACACACACCACCACCACCACCACACCACCACCTTCACACAAACACACACGCACCACCACCACCACCACACAAACACACACACACACACACACACCACCACCACCACCACCACCCCTTCACACAAACACACACGCACCACCACCACCACCACACAAACACCACACACACACACACACACCACCACCACCACCACCACCACCTTCACACAAACACAACACGCACCACCACCCACCACCACACAAACACACACACACACACCAACCACCACCACCACCACCACCACCACCTTACACACAAACACACACGCACCACCACCACCACCACACAAACACACACACACACACCACACACCACCACCACCACCACCACCACCTTCACACAAACACACACGCACCACCACCACCACCACACAAACACACACACACACACACACCACCACCACCACCACCACCACACCACCACAAAACCACACACGCACCACCACCACCACCACACCAAACACACACACACACCACACACACACCACCAACCACCACCACCACCCCCTTCACACAAACACACACGCACCACCACCACCACCACACAAACACACACACACCACACCAACCACCACCTTCAAACACACCACACCACCTTCACACAAACACACACACACCACCACCACCTTTACACAAAACACAACACACACACACCCACCACCACCTTTCACACACACCACCACCACCTTCACACAAAACACACACACCACCACCACCTTAACACAAACACACACACACCACCACCACCACCTTAACACAAGCACACACACACCACCACCACCACCTTAACACAAACACACACACACCACCACCACCACCTTCACACAAACACACACACACCACCACCACCACCTTAACACAAACACACACACACACCACCACCTTCACACAAACACACGCACACACACACACCACCACCACCTTCACACAAACACACACACACACCACCACCACCTTTACACAAAAAACACCACCACCACCACACCACCCATCCACCACACCACACACACCACCACCATACACGCACACAAACACATGCACACATTTTCACAATCCCCCCCCCCCCACCACCACCACCACCCATCACACTCTTACACACTCTTACACACACGACACACCCTGCACGCAGATCTGCATGACGTACGGTGACCATGTGCGTGACGACAGCGCTCTGTTGAACTATGGCTTCCTACCAGACCTCGAGGACCCCCCCCGCCTGCTGCTCCAGGATCATCATCTGTTCGACGGTATTCATGGATATGGTGTTACCTCCTATGACTACGTCAGTAAGTGAAATGGGGGGCTAGCGGGGGGATGAAATGGAGTGGAAGCGGGGGGGGGGGGAGGGGAGGAAGGGGGGGGGGGGAGGGGAAGGGAGAGAAGAGGGGGGAAGGGAGGGGGAGGGGGGGGCAAGGGAAGGGGGAAGGGAAGGGAGAGAAGAAAGGGGAGGGAGGGGGAGGGGGGGGGGGGGGGAAGGAGGGAGGGAAGGGAGAGAAGAAAGGGGAGGGAGGGGGGAGGGGAGGGAGAGAGAAGGGGGGAAGGAAGGGAGAGAAGAGGGGGGAAGGCTGAGGACGAGGCGAAAGGGGATTGTGATTACCCATCCAATACTTGCCTTGCTTCTCTATCTTATCAACTTTGCCTGACCTCACTATGCTATCTCACCCATGTACACTAAGTTGGCCTCGAGGAAAACAAGGTAGAGCTGGCAAGGCTTCAGAAGCTTGCTGGGTCCCTGTCTGAGGACGAGGCGAAAGGAGATCGTGACAACCCATCCGATACTTGCCTCACTTCTCTATCTCGTCGATTTGCCCGACCTCACTCTGCTACCTCACTTGTGTACGCTCAGTTGGCCTGGAGGAAAACAAGGTAGAGCTGACAAGACTTCAGAAGCTTGCTGGGTCCCTGTCTGAGGACGAGGCGAAAGGGGATCGTGACAACCCATCCAATACTTGCCTCACTTCTTTATCTCATCGATTAGCCCGACCTCACTCTGCTACCTCACTTGTGTACGCTCAGTTGGCCTGGAGGAAAACAAGGTAGAGCTGGCAAGCCTTCAGAAGCTTGCTGTATCTATTGCTGAGGACGAGGCGAAAGGGGATCATGACTACCCATCCAATACTTGCCTCACTTCTCTATCTCATCAATTTGCACGACCTCACTCTTCTACCTCACCAATGCACACTCAGTTGGCCTTGCAAAAGGTAATGATAACGCCTGGTGAGGCGTGGTGTTAAGGGAGCCCGTCGTACGAGGATGGGGAGCGGTCTCCTACCTCAACTGGACAAGCTACCATCGCGGTTGACGACGACCGGCAACGCCAAGAGCGACCGAAGGAGGAGTCGAACCCCCGACTCTTCATTCTTAAGCAATCTGGTCTACCATTAGACCATTGTAAATCACTGAAAGAGGCTGTTGACCTTGCAGACATCCAACTGGAGCCGGTCTGACCTGGCTTCACACTTCACTACCTAATCAATGCCCCGCACTCTCTCCTAGACCCCATCAACTTTGCCCGACCTCACTCTGCTACCTCACTTGTGTACGCTCAGTTGGCCTGGAGGAAAACAAGGTAGAGCTGGTAAGGCTTCAGAAGCTTGCTGGGACTATTGCTGAGGAGGAAGCAAAAGGGGATGGGGACTACCCATCCAAGGAGCCGGGCACTGACAAGTAGGGGTCGTCTGTGTCATATAATATTAGTGAATGAAGAATATTTTATAATATTATATAATATAAGTCAGACGAGCCATTTCACCAGGATTTCGATTTTATTTGAAAAACTAATATTTTTGTGACACTGCAATAATATTAGTTGATATTAGTTTTTCAAACACTAATTTTAGTCGCCATTCACTACTGACAAGTAGGTCATTCTTCTTCAAAAACTTGACGGTGTTCAGCCGCCGCACTTATGTGGTGATGGTGGTGGTGGTGGCAGTGGTGGTGATGGTGACAGTGGTGACAGTGGTGGTGGTGGCAGTAGTGGTGGTGACAGGTGTTGGTGGTGGTGGCAGTGTTGGTGGTGGTGATGGTGGTGGTGATGGTGGTGACAGTGGTGGTGGTGGTGGTGGTGGCATGCGCGAGTGCGCATATGCATGTGCATGTTCATGCATACACAGGCAAGGACCTATAATTTGACAAGTAGGTAGGAAACGGCAATATGCTATTCAGGGTACTTCAAATTGCAAAATTGGCCAGCGCTTTAGCGCACTTGAATACAAAAAAACTGCGCTTTGTAGTGCAAAAAACGCAAAAATTGCTTGCTGCGCCCACAGGGAGTTGCAAAAAACTGCGCTTAAAGCGCAGAGGGGGTCAAAAAGTCAGCGCTCAAAAGCGCAAAAGCGCGCACTTTGAATTACTCTGATGCTATCATGTCATCATGTGATATCATATGATGCCGGCAGTCTGACTCGGCTAAAGTTACAATTTATTTACAATGTCATATGATACAACTTGTGTGATATCATGTGATATCATACTCGCCTTTGGTCAACATCATATGATATCATACTCGTCTTTGGTCAACATCATATGATATGCTGGTCCCTACAAGTAGGTGCTGGTCCCGTAACGTAATTTTGCAGTCTAGGGGTAATAAGAACGCCTGGAGGGGCGTGGTATCAAGGGAGCCCCGTCTTACGGCGGTAAAGAACGGGCTGCTACTTTACCTGGACAAAGCTACCATGGCTGTTGACAGCGACCACAAACACTAAAGCCCAATCGTTTAGATTCGAACCCCGCACCTTCTTGTTTCTTCGAGCTTTGTCATTGAGCCATTCGTTGAACACTAACGCCTAACCCTAAAACCTAAAAACCTATGCCCTGACATGCTCATGATCAAACCCTAAACCCTAAGCCCTCTCTCACGCTGCCCTTCAAGATCTACGACATGCTCATGACCAAACCCTAGACCCTAAACCCTCTCCTATGCTGCCCGTCAAGATCTACGTCATGCTCATATCCCAAACCCTAAATGCAACCCTACTGCTGCCTTTCAGGATCTACGCCATGCTCCTGAACTGAACTATAAACCCTAAACCCTGTCCTACGCTGCCCTTCAAGATCTACAACATGCTCATGTCCAAAACCCTAAACCATAAACCCTGTCCTACATTGCCCTTCAAGATCTACGACATGCTCATGTCCAAAACCCTAAACCCTAAACCCTATCCTACACTGCCCTTCAAGATCTACGACATGCTCATGTCCAAAACCCTACATCCAACCCTACTGCTGCGCTTCAGGATCTACAACATGCTCGTGACCTAAACCCTAAACCCTTCAACCTTAAATCCAATCCTACTACTGCCTTTCAGGGTCTACGACATGCTCATGACCAAAACCCTAAACCCTAAACCATTCAACCCTAAACCCAATCCAACCACTGCCTTTCAGGACCTACGACATGCTCATGACCAAAACCCTAAATCCTTTAACCCTTAACCCTTTAACCCTAAACCCTTCAACCCTAAACCCAATCCAAACCCTGCCTTTCAGGATCTATGACATGCTAATGACGTTGCGTGAAAGTCGGAAGAAGGCGGTGGCAAGCGAGATCACGCGATGCAAATTGGTGAGCCCTTTTATGTGTGTTACAGTCCAGGGGTAAGCCAAATAAGTTAATATTTTTAGCCCTTCCAATCACGGTTGGGCAAGTCCCTTTAGCCTATTTGGCCCACCCCTGGACTGAAACATAGATACATACATAGATACATAAATACATGCATTGGATTTTTTTACATACATACATGGACAAACATACATTAACATACGGTACATACATTGATATTGTTACATACACACATTGACATACATACATGAACATACACACATTGACATACACACATTAACATACATACATTAACGTACACACATTGACATTTTTACATACAGACATTAACATACACACATTATTATTATTACCGTAATAACCAAGAAGAACCAAAAGTGGGGGAAACTGCTGTGCCCTTTACACAACCCCGCAGGCCATCAAGGGACACGAGTACAGGCAGCGCACCATTTAATATTTATTTATAACACGAATGATTATTTATTATTATTACCGTCATAACCAAGAACCAAAAGTGAAAACAAAAACTGCCGTGCCCTCTCCACAAACCCCGCAGGCTATCAAGGGATATGAGTACAGGCAGGAGGTCGATCCTTACGATGAGGAGGATGAGTATCTGGATGAGGAAGAGGAGGACGGCGATGAGTATCGAGACGAGTTGTAATGCCACCGTTAATTTGGACTGGCTAGTCGTGATAAATAAATAGTGCGAGGCGTTAGGTTGAGGGGGGCAGCCCTTTTGCTTGCACTGGGTCCGACCACCAGGAGGCATGGTACATATAGGGCTGGTGTAGATTGGATTGCATTTTACATGGCATTTCTGTTAAATCTGGGCTGCTCAACGTCTTTTAATTTACAATGGTGATGATAACGTTGACATTCTTCTGGTAATTGTTTTATTGACGAAGACGGCGAACAGCCAAATTGCTGGCTTGAGCCATGTAACCTAGTTCAAGTTAAAGTGCCCTGGATTTGATTTTAAACTAGGTTACGGTACATTGCTCTAGCCTGCTAGCCGTCTTTTTCAGAGACGACACCTTTCGAGGCAGATGTATTAACAATGTTTTTACTCAGTCTACTGTCTCCAACCTGGACTTCGGTTGTCTTTAACCTGTCTACCATAGTCCGCATAGAATGCTCCCTGGTTTCTGTGATAATAAGAAAACTGCGTTTTTGTGTGAGAAAGGTTTTTCACCCCAGGAGGTGGGTCTCCCTAAACAAACCAGCGACAACGAGGACCCAGTTTGAATGACGTTACAGACTCCTACAAAAGAGTAGGCGCACTATGATCTATATACCGGTATGGGACCGCTGCGTAGTTAATCATGGGGGACTTGAAATTGTCAGACAGTAGTGAGTCAAGAGTTGGCTAAAGAACCATGTAACGATTCAAGTTAAATCTCTAAATGCCAGCGTGCAATGTTTGTCCATAGCTACGGGATAGCCCTCAGGGGTGTCCAGGACGCTGCGTCCTCTGCCGTGGACGCTACGTTAAAGGGTCCTCTGCATCGCAGGACGCAACGCGAGGAGGGTTCGTTGACCAGGAGAAAAGGTTATTTTTGCCGCAGGACGCGGGCTACCGTATACAATTGGTTGCGTCTCAGGCAGCAGAGCTGTGATTCCTCCTGAAGTACCCAGGTTGGGATCAGGGGGCATAAGAATTCCCCAACCAACCTTTATCAAGCATCGCCTCACACAGCCATACCCAACCTGCTTAGTATGCTCCCTGGTTTCTGTGATAGGAACCAAGTGATAAGTTGTATATGTGTACATATATGTATGTCCGGTATATCAGATCAGTGTGGTGTTGACTTATCTCACACCCTGCCTGTGTACGTAAGTAATTTACTATCCAGGGGGTATACCAATTAGGCTTGCCCAACCGTGCTGTCAAGAACCGTGCCAACATCAGACACGGCGCTGTATCGCGCTGATAACCCAAACAGCGTGATAATAGTGCGCTAATAGCAAAAGCAACGATAGTAGTGGAATCAGCGCATACTTGAAAGCCAAGTTAATCGCATGGGGGGACTTGATTTGGGGGGACGGTGATCAGCCCAGAGTTGGCTGAAAAAACATTTTACAATTCAAATACTCAAGCTGCTAGAATGGGCAGTTAGTATAGCACGACCTCAGCCCCCCCGTCAGTAAAACGAGTGTTTGGGGTTCAGTTCATTAGTGCCTTTTCTTTTAAAGCCCTTCCTATCACGGTTGGGCAAGTCCCTTCAGCCTATTTGGCCTACCCCTGGACTGCAACATACATCCATAGTGCCCAAGGGCTCCACGCCAAGACACAGGAATGCACTCATGCAGCTCATAGCTTTTCTTCTCGGCCACGAGCAACACCTCCTAGACAGCTCCCCTGATCGGCTATTCAGCCAAACCAGCACAACCTGGTTTCTTTTTATTTTTTTAGTTGTGGTATTTCACTCCAGGAGGGGGGTCTCCCTACACAAACCAGCGGCACAGAGGATTCAGTTCGAATGGATTTGCCACTCCTAGAAATGAGTCGGCGCACTGGTGACAACCAGGGTATTCAAAGTACAGTACAGTACAGTAAAAGGTTCGAGAGAGTAGTGAGCGTAAGAAAGCCGCCTAGGGATTGCTATGAGAAAGAGACCGCTCACTATGGGACTTCTGAATTAGAGGGGTCAGGGTAATTCATAGGGCGCGCTTTTGCGCGCTGACTTTTTGAACTTCTCTGCGCTTTGAGCGCAGTTTTTTGCAACTCCCTGTGGGCGCAGCAAGCAAATTTTCGCTTTTTGCACTACAAAGCCCAGTTTGTTTGTTTTCAAGTGCGCCAAAGCCCTGGCCAATTTGGCAATTTGAAGTACCCTGGTGAAAACATCAGCTTTTCGTAACTGATGGAATATTTAGGTTACGCACCATGCCTGGCTCTGGGAACTGCCTAAATGGGGCTAAGATAAGCTGAAAAGAAGAGCCTTGGTGCAGCTGCATTAGAGTTCGAAAGTTGGAGCTTGGACTCCAGTTGAGGCTTCGTTCAACATACGGGGGACCTGTAGCAACAAACACAGGAAATTTGATCAGTATACATTATTATTATTATTATTATTACTATTATATATATATATATATATATATATATATAAAGAAATCATGGTCGTGGTCGTGGTGGTGTCATCATCGCGTACCCACGTGCCATGGGCGTGCGAAGTGTAACCGACTTGCAACCGAATTTCCGTACACCTAAGTCTTCGCCCAGCGATTTCAATTGCCGAAACAGCAGATGCGCTAAGCTATGCGCGCGCTCATTTCATGTCCACAACTGCCTCCCATACTGTGACTGCAAAGAATTGCAATGAAATGAGTGAGGAGATCCTCTCCTCGGAAGTCATTTGCTAACCCTCAGATCGCTTTGCACGGCGCTCGGAATATTAGTTTTCAGTGTATTGCTTCTCGGAGCGACCTGCGGCTCATGCCCTAGAACTTTCACTTCGGCTCATGATTCGGCTGGCCCTTGACTTTCACTTGGCTCACGCATGCGCACTTCTTTCTTCATCTCAGCATTACATTCGTCATCGCATTATGCTATCACATAGCCTGAGTCGCTACCACATCGCCTGATTCGTGATTGGAGGTAGTTGACTTCCATTCTCCAGCCTTTCTGCAGGCTCTATTGATACATTCATCTTGCTGCGAGCTTAGACACTGGCGCGGCTCATGGTATCTCTGCACGATCGAAGGCCCTGCAACCCTGTGACGTTCTTCCGCCGTCTGACTTCCTTCTTGCTGCGTGCTCCTTGCACCGCGTGCAATACCTCTTCAAGATCTTCCCCCACACCCCACACCACTCACACCCTGCAACGATAAGGTTATTTTCGCGCTGAGCTGTAGCGAGTGCGTAACAGAGTTGACCGAGCGAAGGCCCTTTCGGGAAACAGCTTGCACGCCCAACCAGGTATCTATGCGCGAAGAGGAAGCTACAGGTAAGCCCCTTTGCTCTCGCGCAATTCCGATCTTTCAAGCTGAGTCTGAAACTGCGCAGACGTTCGTTTGCAATTTCCAAAAGTCTTCGCATTTCCGCGTCGTCTGACGAAACGTCCAAACGTCTGCGCGATTTCGAACTCAGCTGAAAACATCATAATCGCTTCTGTTAAACCCATCTGCTAAAGTGGCCGAGAGAAGATCAGATTAATGGGAACGGAGAAGCAGGGAAGTGCGTGTGTGTTGGCGGGTAAAGGGGTGAGGCAAATTTGAGATTGGACCTGGATCGAGGTTTGGGCAGATTGGGGACTGTGTGTGTGGGGGGGGGGGATGCATGGGGAGGGATTAGTGTGTGGGTAGTTGGTGCTAGGGGAGGGGGGGGGGGGGGGGGGGGGGCAGATGCGTCAGCATTTGAAGTGGGGGAAACATGAATGACTGTGTTTATGAGAGGGGCGGAGGTGAGGACATGTGAAGCCCATTCTGTAACCCAGCCCCACGGGCACCCTATTATGACTGGGGTAGGGGTGATGTGTGTCTGTGTGGCCACCGGCCACACGGGCTACCGTACTAGCATATATATCTATATATATAAAGAAATCTTGGTCGTGGTCGTGGTGGTCGTGGTGGTGTCATCATCGCGTACCCACGTGCCATGGGCGTGCGAAGTGTAACCGACTTGCAACGACTTTCTGTCAAACCCACTCGCAACACCCCGCCAGCGAAATTTTCAAATACCGAAACTGCAGATGCGCAAAGCTAAGCGCGCGCGCTCATTTCATCCCCACATTTGCCTCCCATACAATGACTGCAAGCAATTTAGATCCAGAAGATCCTCTCTTCGGAGGTCATCTGCTGACCCTCGCTTTGCATGGCGCTCAGAATAATCGTTTCCGTTCATTGCTTCTTCACGGAGCATGCGACCATGAAGCATGCCAACGGTCCTAATGGACAGGAGAGCCCGCAACACCGCCAGCCAGCGCTCAAAGCGAGCTTGCATGAGCGAGGAAGCAATGGACAGAGCCAACAAGCGTCGACGTGATGCCCGCGCTGCCCGACCCCAGGAGTTACGCCAGACTTATAATCAATCCAGTCCCCAACAACGCGATGCCATGCCTCAGGAAGAACGCGAAGCTACTAACCAAGCCAGGCGAGAAGAGTATGCTACCCAACCTTGGGAGTTACGCCAGACTCATAAAGACTCATAATCAAGCCAGGCCTTCAGATCGTCATGCTTTTTTCTCCGTCTGCGAGCGTTGCCACCATTCATCTCACGCATGCGCACTTTTGCTAGCCATCGCATCGCATTCGTCGTGGTTGGCACCCAGCTGTTGCGATTATTTGACTTTGTTCAGATCGCCATGGCCATTTCGTCCTCCTGCACACTCTCGCGCATGCCACGCTCATCCCATTTTTGGAAGCTCTTTTCGTTGTATCGAATATCGTGGGAACGTTGCTGCGATTTTTGCTACTCCGGGTGTTGACCGAGCATCGACTGGGGCACTGCACGAGAAGAAGAAGCTGCAGGTGTATTGCCATGCCATTGCAGGAAGAGATTGTGTGTGCGTGTTGGTGGTTGGGGGAAGGGATGGTGGTGGGAGAAAGGTGAGAGAAATAGAGTGTGTTTGGATGGGGTGGGGTAAGGGGTAGGGAGAGGTCGGGGGAAGTAGGGGATACTGTGGGTCTGGATGGGGGGGGGGGGGGGGATGCGTGTATGCGAGGGTGGGAGGCCACAGCTGAAGCAGAAGGGTAATAGGTTGAGAGAAGAGGTGTGCGTGTGTGGGGAGAGGGAGGGGAGCGTCGAGCGAGGGCGGAGATGGCTGATATCTTGACTGTGTGTAAGGGAGAGGGGGGGGGGGGGGGGGGGGGGGGGGGGGGGGGCATGCAAGGGCGTTACCCGTTATGTAACCCATACCAGACTAGGACCCATGACCTGGGTGGGAGGATTGGGGTGGGGGGGTGGCCACCGGCCACACGGGCTACCGTACTAGTATATATATATATATATATATATATATATATAATTTCGAATATTGGAGCTTGAGCTCTGGTTGAAGCTTCGTTCAGAACACAGGGGACCTGTAGCAACAAGCACATGAAATTTGATAAATCGTATTTTGGGGTTGAGAATTTAGATGTTGACAAAACATGTAAGCACTGGAGTTCCCAAGAGCACCTGAATGGGATTCCTAACATTCAAGCACTACAGACCTCAAGAGCACCTGAATGTGAATCCTTACATGCAAGGCACTAGAGACCTTTTGAGCACCTCAAAGTGTTTGCTTCATCAATGCTTTTTCGATTGGAGCCCTTCCTATCACGGTTGGGCAAGTCCCTGAAGCCCATTTGGCCTACCCCTGGACTGAAACATACTAACATACATTGCGTTATCATTACTCACTAGATCCTTGTATGGGTCTTCCTAACGCTTCTAACCGATTCCAATTCCTCACGCTTCCAACCAATTCCAACCACCACGCATGCATTCACTCATTTCTACCAGGGTACTTCCACTGACCAAATTGGCCAGCGCTTTAGCACACTTGAAAAAAACAAAACTGTGCTTTGTAGTGCAAAAAGCGCAAAAATTGCTTGCTGCGCCCACAGGAGGTTGCAGAAAACTGCGCGTTTCGCGCATTGGGGCTCAAAAAGGCAGCGCGCCCTTGGAGGTACCCTGATCTTGGACGTGTCCCACTCACCAGGTCCTTGTACGAGTCCTCCTCACACTTCCAACCAATTCCAACCACCATGCATTCCTACTCCTCGCGCTTCCAACCAATTCCAACCACCACGCATTCCTACTCACCAGGTCCTTGTACGGGTCCTCCTCACGCTTCTCCAGAAGATAGCTGCAAGCAAGGTTCAAGGTGTGTGTGTGTGGTGGTTCAAGGTGTGTGCGTGTGGTGGTTCAAGGTGTGTGCGTGTGGTGGTTCAAGATGGTGGTGGTTCAAGGTGTGTGCGTGTGGTGGTTCAAGGTGGTGGTTCAAGGTGGTGGTGGTTCAAGGTGTGTAGTGGTGGGCGGGCAGTCTCGCGGTTGCCCTGCTGAGGGGAATGCGCCAGAGCATGCTAATTGGGAGCAGCGCATCAAGGTGGTGGTGGTTCAAGGTGGTGGCGTGTGGTGGGTGGCGGTTTCAAGGTGTGTGGTGGTGGTTCAGCAGGGAGTTTTTGGCGGAGCGCAAACAAATAACAGGAGGGCTGCAAACAGGCTACACAAGTGTTTGTGTGTGTGTGTGGTGGTTCGGCAGGGAGTTTGGGCGGAGCGCAACAAATAACAGGAGGGCTGCAAACAGGCTACACAGTGTTTGTGTGTGTGTGTGGTGGTTCGGCAGGGAGTTTGGGCGGAGCGCAACAAATAACAGGAGGGCTGCAAACAGGCTACACAGTGTTTGTGTGTGTGTGTGGTGGTTCGGCAGGGAGTTTGGGCGGAGCGCAACAAATAACAGGAGGGCTGCAAACAGGCTACACGGTGTGTGTGTGTGTGTGTGTGTGTGTGTGGAGGTTCGGCAGGGAGTTTGGGCAGAGTGCAATAAGTAACAGCAGGGCTGCAAACAGGTTGTTGAGTTCTGGTTTGGGGTACAAGGTGACATGGTGGAGGATGGGCATACACACCCGACCGCCTTACACACCATCAGGTTTACATACGTCATACACGCACCAATCTGACATACGTCATATACACTCGACCCCCATACACGCCGTACACACCCGACCGCCATATACATACCTGTTTGACACACGCCATACACACCCGAAGCCCATACACGCCATACACACACCAGTTTGATTGGTCTTGGGATGGCGCCTCACATCTCCTGTAGGGCGCCTACTTTTTTGTGGGAATGGCCACATATGTTGGTTCACTTGATCCTCCGTGCCGCTGGTTTTGTGTAGGGGAATCCACCTCCCTGTCTTTATCTTCACATCACAGCCCCCCCCCCCCCCCCCCCCCACCCCCCCCCCCCCCACACACACACATCCCCTCCACATACACACTCACTCACGCCACAGATACACCCATCCACACAAAGGTGCTACTGATGCCATCTTCGAACCTTTTCAGTCTTGATCTTCACATACATAGCCTGAGCTGCCTCCCCCCCCCCACCCACCCACACACTCGACACCACCCAAGGCCCTACCTGATGACCCGTCTTAGACCCTCAGACAATTCATCTCACATCCATAGCCTGAGCTCCCCACCCACCCACCCACCCACCCACCCAGGCCCTACCTGATGCCTGTCTTCAATCTCAGTCTTGATCTTAACATTCGTAGCCTGAAGCTGCTCCCCCCCCCCCCCCCCCCCCCCCCCCCCCCCCCCCCCCCCCCCCCCCCCCCCCCCCCCCCCCCCCCCCCTCCCCCCCCCCCCCCCCCCCCCCCCCCCCCCCCCCTCTCCCCCTCCACCCCCCCCCACCCCCACCCACCACACCAAGGCCTTACCTGATGCGTCTTAACCTCAGTCTTGATCTTCACACACACACACACACACGGTGAGCACGCACATACAAACACACCCACCCACAAACACAAAGGCCCCTACCTGATGCCGTCTTCAATCTCAGTCTTGATCTTCACATACATAGCCTGAGCTGCATCCCTGTCTTTCAACATCTCAGGTGTGGTCTGAATGGGCTGCTGGAACTTGTAGTACAACCTGTGCATAGTGGATGTATGTTGAAGTACAACCTGTGTATAGTGGGCGTATGTTGTAGTACAACCTATGTATAGTGGGCGTATGTTGTAGTACAACCTGTGTATAGTGTATGAATGTTGTAGTACAACCTGTGCAAAGTGTATGAATGTTGTAGTACAACCTGTAGTACAACCTGTACTACATTGTACAACCTGCACTACTATGTTGTAGTACATGTACAACATTGAACCTGACTTGGTGGATAAAAACTCCAGTATGAAGCTGGTCATGAATCCTGATTCCTTTGAAGGATGGAAATACTTAATTCAATTTATAAAAAAATGCGATAACAATCGCACAATTAAATTATCATCCCAGCTGAGATGATGATTTGATAATATTGTAGAATTAAATTATCACTGTAGCACGAACTCAGGGCCCCCCGTCGGTTAAAAACCAATGCTTGGGGCTCAGTTCATCAGTGCTTGTTCTTTTTAAGCCCTTCCTGTACGGTTGGGAAGTCCTTTTAGCCTATTTGGCCTACCCCTGGACAGTAACATACATACAAACATACTGTACAACCTGTGCATAGTGTATGCATGTTGTAGTACAACCTGTGCATAGTGTATGCATGTTGTAGTACAACCTGTGCATAGTGTATGCATGTTGATGTTGTACAGTAAACCTGTGCATAGTGTATGCATGATTGTTGTACAACCTGTTGCATAGTGTATGCATGTTGTAGTACAACCTGTGCATAGTGTAGTCGTGCATGTTGTAGTACAACCTGTGCATGTGTGATGAATGATGTAGTGTATGAATTGTTGTAGTACAACCTGTGGCATAGTGTATGCATGTTGTAGTACAACCTGTGCATAGTGTGATGCATGTTTGTAGTACAACCTGTGCATGAAAAGTGTATGCATGTTGTAGTACAACCTGTGCATAGTGTATGCATGTTGGTAATGCATAGTGTATGCATGTTGTAGTACAAACTGTGCATAGTGTATGCATGTTGTAGTACAACCTGTGCATAGTGTATGCATGTTGTAGTACAACCTGTGCATAGTGTATGCATGTTATAGTACAACCTGTGCATAGTGTATGCATGTTGTAGTACAACCTGTGCACAGAGTATGCATGTTGTAGTACAACCTGTGCATAGTGTATGCATGTTGTAGTACAACCTGTGCATAGTGTATGCATGTTGTAGTACAACCTGTGCATAGTGTATGCATGTTGTAGTACAACCTGTGCATAGTGTATGCATGTTGTAGTACAACCTGTGCATAGTGTATGCATGTTGTAGTACAACCTGCAGGGCAGTCGCTGAGAACACATGTAGGTTTTGTACAACGTGTCGCAATTCCGTCATTCCGTGCAAATAAACACCACTGCCACCTTCCAGTCCAGTGCCACGTGCATAAGACACATGGAACATGCCCCAAAACCTCGTAATAAGGCATACTATTTATTTCTTTACCATGACTGCTACCATCCTCACCTGGCGGGCTGGTTGACCCACCACAGGACAAACAAGTGCAAATAAACACCACAGCCACCATCTGCACCTGGCAGGCTGGTTGACAGGCTGGCAGGCTGGTTTACCCAACACAGGACAACCAAGTGTAAATAAATACCACTGCTGCCATCCTCACCTGGCAGGCTGGTTGAACGAGACCAGAGGCATGCCCCACAAGTCCTCGTTGTCTTGCTTGCCCCTTGTTGACTCCTTCGCGTGCACTGCGCACACCTGTTGGGATAGGGAGGAGCGCAGGAAGTCGCCCCACCCCAGGAAGGGCAAGCATCTCCTTGGCATCCAGCACCTGGTTCAAGCTGTCTTCCAGCTGCAGTGCATATGTGTGTGTGTGGTGTGTGTGGCGGGGGGGGGGGGGGGGGGGGGGGGGGGGTGAATATGAGGCAGTGTGTGTTGTGTGTGCAACCAGCATCCTGGTTCAAGCTGTCTTCGGCTTGCAGTGCATATGTGTGTGTGTGTGTGTGTGTGCGAGACGAAGTGTGTGTGTGTGTGTGTGTGTGTGTGGGGGGTATGTGGGTGTGGGTGAATATGAGGCAAGTGTGTTTGTGTGTGCATCTAGCACCTGCTTCAAGCTGTCTTCGGGGCTGCAGTGCACATGAGGATGTGTGTATGTTTGTTGTTTATGTGTGTGTATGTGTGTGCATGTAGGACCTGGATCCAGCTGTCTAGGCTACAGAGGATACAGTGGGCGTCCCGCCCCCCCCCCCCCCCCCTCAAATATTTGCAGCGAATATAGGGCGTGTGGCTTTGGATTTTGTGTGTGTGTCTTGTGTATGTGTGTATGTGTGTTGGTGTATGTGTAAGCATCTAGGACCTGGTAAAGCTGTCATCAGATACAGATTTGTGTGTATGTGTGTTTGTGTGTGCATGTAGCACCTGGTTCAAGCTGTCCTCGCTGCTAGTGCTATGTGTGTTGTGGGGTGGGTGGGGTGGGGTGGGGGGGGGGGAGTGGTGTGTGTTTTTGTGTATGTGTGTGCATGTAGCACCTGGTTCAAGCTGTCTTCGGCTGCAGTGCATATGATGCATGCATGTGTGTGTCTGTGTTGTCCTGTGCTTGTGTGTCTGTGCTTGTGTGTGTGTGTGTAAGTGTGTGTGTGTTGTCGCCAGCACCTGCTTCAAGCTGTCTCGGCTGCGGTGCATATGATGCATGTGTGTGTATGTGTGTATGAGTGTTATGGAGCAACTTGTTTTAAGTATGTGTTCCTGCAAGGTCCCTGCTTCAAAGCCCTACTTACCGCCCATACCAGCAAAGGGAAATACCAAGCTCTACTTGTACCCTACCAAGCCAACTTGTCGTTCTACTTGCTCCAGCTACAAGCCCTGTTTGTCCCTGCTAAACGCGACTTTTCAGGTGCACGAGTTGTGCTTCCCAGGCGGACCAGCTGACAGCAATGCATGTTATGGCAGTGAAGGTCAAGGAGGCCCCCCTTGCTTTCGAGCTGTCCCTTTCTCAGACGCAGGCAGGGACAGCAGGCTTTGATTTGGATGATGATGGCACTGACGTTCGATGCAAGGTTTTTTCTTTGATGGGATGTGAAAGTTTTTTTTTTTCATGTTTGTCCCTGCTACAAGCCCCACTTACTGCCGATACCGGCAAAAGGAACAATCCAAGTGCATGCTGTGCTGATCAATTCAAGTACGTGCTGTGCTGATCAATATAAGGACATGCTGTGCTGAGATTGAAGGCAAGGTCCTGCTTCAAAGCTCTACTATACCGCCGATACCGGGCAAAAGGGAACAATCCAGGACCTACTTGTCACCACTATTTGTTCCAGCCACAAGCCCTATTGGTCCTCCTACCAAGCACTGTTTGTCCATCTACAAGTCCTACTTTAGCCAATTCCGGCAAAGGGAACGGTCCAGGACCTACTTGTCAACCCCTATTTGTTCCAGCTACCAAGCCTAGTTGTCCCTCCTACCAAGCCCTGTTTGTCCATCCTACCAAGTCCTACTTACCGCCAATTCCGGCAAATTAAAGGGAACAATCCAAGTGCATGCTGCGCTGACAGATTCAAGCACACATAAGTTGCTATAATATGGAGTAACTTGTTTTATTATGTGTGATTGCTAGGCCCCTACTTACCGCCGATTCCGGCAAAGGGAACAATCCAAGCGCCGAAGCGAGCTGCCAGTCGCACAAATTCTTGCTCTGCTGGCCAAACCAACTTGTACTTCTCGTCTTTGCACTTCAGTGCCTCACGGGCACCGCCAGGGTACAGCAGTACAGCATCCCCTTGAGACAGAAGCCTGCATCACGAGATAATAGGGACCGCAGTGCACAGGTCAACAAAATCACGTACACAAAGAGTAAAAGACACGTGACCCCGCTCCACCATGCACACTCACACACCGACCGCCTACCCCCGCACCACTACTGTTTTTGTTTTGTGCAACGCGTCGCAAATTGAGTGACTCAGTGCAAACCCAGTGCGACGAGCTGCCCTTCGGCTGTTGGCTGACGTGTCAGGCTTCCTATCTGTCAAACTTCGGTCACACAAACCAACAAACAGCCAACAGGGTGACCTGGGGGTCTCCCGCCCTCCAGAAGGGGGCACCGGAAAAAAAAAGGCCCCCCCCCCCCCCCCTAAAAAAAGGCAGTGGAAAAGGGAACGAGATCTACGCAGCGTCGGAAAGCGAAGTTATAATTTGGCGGAGAGGTGTTCGCGACTGAGCGGCAGGTGGCAACGGAAGCGAGTTAGTTATCAGACCGTTGGCTGATGTGTCAGGCTTCATCTCGGTCAGACGGACTGACAGACAAATGGGGAACCCTGGGGCTCCGCAAAAGTGAAAAAAGCCCCCCCCCCCCCCCCCCCCCCCCCCCCCCCCCAAAAAAACAATAAAAATGACAAAAAGTGCTATCCACCATGTGCACCAAGATCATTTATTTGGTACAATGTGTACCAGGAAGATAACGAGTGCATGGGGTGCAGGAGACCCCAATTGATCCCCCCCCCCCCCCCCCCCCCCCCAACACACACACACACCACCACACATCACACACACACACGCATACACCGCACACACCCGCACACACACCATCATACACCACTACCCACCCCCACCACACACCACCAACCACCACTCACTGGTACATGTTCTTTCCAGACACAGGCGTGGCTCCGTAAGTCTCAATGAAGCCGCCAAATCCACTGTCGGGGAGAGCCTACAAATGGTGGCACGTGTGTATGTATGTATGTATTTATGTAGGGTATGTATGTATGTATGTATGTATGTATGTGTGCATGTATGTATGTATGTATGTATGTATTGTATGTATGTATGTATGTATGTATGCATGTATGTATGTATGTATGCATGTATGTATGTGTGTATGCATGTATGTATGTATGTATGTATGTATGTATGTATGCATGCATGCTGGATGTATGTATGTATGTATGTAGGGTATGTAGGGTATGTATGTATGTATGTATGTATGTATGTATGTATGTGTGTATGCATGTATGTATGTAGGGTATGTATGTATGTATGTATGTATGTATGTATGTATGTATGTATGTATGCATGTATGTATGTATGTATGTATGTATGTGTGTATGTATGTATGTAGGGTATGTATGTATGTATGTAATGTATGTATGTATGTATGTATGTATGTATGTATGTATGTATGCTCCATTCTGCTTGTTGAAATGGGCATACTTGCTTACAACTAATAACGTTTAAATGCATGCAGTGGTTATACTGATGATGTTGTTTTTATTTGTGTTGTTAATGATGACATCGGCGACAGTGATGGTGGAGGTGCTGTTTATGTTGAAGATGTTGCGATGGTGATGACGATGCTGATGATGGTGGTGCCTATGGTGGGGGGGGGGGATTCGGCTCACCATGGTCCACGAGTGAGCAAGCCCCGTAGTTTACAGCTTTCTCACATTCACACCAGCACCCACCCACCCACCCACCATTTTTGACTGCATGGGCTAATGCAACCCTTGTACTCCTGTGTGTGTGTGTGTGTGTTAACTCACCATGGCCCATGGGTGAGCAAGACCCCTAGTTGACAGCTCACCCACGTTCATGCCAGCACCCACCCACCCACCATATTTGACTGCATGGGCTGCATGCAACTCTGTACATGTGTGTGTTTGTGTGTGTGTGTGTGTGTGTGTGTGTGTGTGTGTTTGTGTGTGTGTGTGTGTTTGTGTGTGTGTGTTAACTCACATGGCCCATGAGTGAGAAGACCCTAGTTGACAGCTCAATCACGTTCATGCCAGCACCCACCCACCCACCATATTTGACTGCATGGGCTACATGCAACCCTGTACTCCTGTGTGTGTGCGTGTGTGTGTGTGAGTTGACTCACCATGGCCCATGGGTGAGCAAGACTTCCAATTTACATCTCTCTCTCATTCAAGCCAGCACCCACCCATCCACCCACCATGCTAGACTGCAGGAGCTGCATGAATGTGAGGAGCTGCATGAAATTCTGTAATTCTGTGTGTTTGTGTGTGTGATTGTGTGTGTGAGAGTTGACTCACCATGGCCCATGGGTGAGCAAGTCCTCTAAGCAAAGTATCCTGCTGCGTCATGAAGTCCTCTAACATGAGGCCCATGTCCAGGGCCAGCAACTGCAAGGGGGGTGAATCAGCAAGCGGAAATAAGCGGGAATGTAGGATCCATATGGAAATATGATATTTAGGTATATTTATATGTATGTGTATATATATACACATATAAATTGGTGTATTATATTATTTATATATTGGTACATTATGTATATATATTATATATCTACGTACATGTATATATGATATATATACATACATATATAACAGGAGGCCAGTTTCTTCAATGATATCATGATTGAGCTTATCTGGACTGGTCACTCTTCAGCAAGTCTCTTTCAGCCAAAAGGGGCTAGCAACTGCACGGGTGGTGATGCAGCAAGCGAAAATAAGGAATGTCCGATCCATATGTATAGATGATGTAAATGAATATATATGAATATATGCTATGTAACAGGAGGCATATGGATTCTACATTCCCACATGATAATATATTATGTAACAGAAGGAAATATGATATATATTTATATATATACTATATATATATATATATATTGAATGAATGAATCAATAATACGCCTTGCTACGAGGGGTGAGGTAAAGGGGCAGCCGTTTGCTTGCATTAGGGGCAACAGCCAACCCATGAATGATATCATGCACTGACCTGACGGTTTCCGATGAACATGTGGGGGGAATATCCAATGTCACACAGCGTCCAAGCACCTTCATGAATTATATCTATATATATACTACACATATCTACATATCTAACTATATATAGGTACTTATCACATCTACCTACTACTATGTATATAAACCTATTAGTAGATATATACATACATACATACATACATATATATATATACTACATATATACATATATACACATATATATACATATATATACTATATACATATATAATATATATATATATATATATATATATGTATATATATATATATTATACTTATCTACATCTACCTACCTACCTATATATATATATTATATATACATACATACATACATACATACATTATTATATATACATATATATATACATACATATATACAATATATATATACAGCATATATATATACATATATATATACTATATATAGTATATATACTATATACCTACACATATGTACCTACCTATCTATCTATCCATCTATATGATATCAGTACTGACACTGATTAGTGTTTCCGATGACCTTATCGGGGGGGACCATCAATGTCACCAGCTTCCCAACCACCCTTCATGAATCTATATCTACATCTATACTTATCTATATCTATACCTACACATATCTACATCTACCTATATATACCTACACATATCTACATCTACCTATATATACCTACACATATCTACATATACCTATATATACCTACACATATCTACACATCTAAATATATGTATATATACTTATCTACATCTACCTATATCTACCTACACATATGAACCTATCTATCAATCTATATCTCACGCACTGACCTGATGGTTTCCGATGAAAACGATGGGGCGACCATCCAAAGGCACACCGCCCAGGCCCTTCTGGAAAATGCCGTCCTCGCTAGTTGAGAAGTAGACTGGGCTGCACAGTGTTCTCAGTGTCCCCATACCAGCGGCTTCAGAGGCGATTTCAAGCTGGGTGTGTGTGGGGAGGGTGGGGAGGTGTGGGGAGGGAGGGGATTACCGATTGAGATAGGAGCTTATATGGGGAGAAGCATGTCCCTGTCCACATACCAGCGGCTTCAGAGGCGATTTCAAGCTGTGTGTGGGTGGGTGAGGGGGGGGGGGTATGGGGGGGGGGGGGGGGGGGGGGGGGGGGAGAAGAGCATAGATAGGGAGAATAGAAAGGACGCCACCCACACCACGCACATCCTATCCACCCACACTCTAAGACACACATAATGCACTCCTCACTAAAGAGGAGTGGACGAGCTGCACAGTGTTCTCACTGTCCCCATACAACAGCTTCAGAGGCGATTTCCAAGCTGTGTGGGGGAGGGTGGGGAGGAGTGGGGAGGGTGGAGAGGGGTGGGGAGGGGTGAGAGGGAGGTGGAGGAGGGTGGAGGAGGGTGGGGAAGGGTGGGGAGGGAGGGGTGTGGGGAGGGTGGAGAGGGTGGGGAGGGGTGGGGAGGTAGGGGTGTGGGGAGGGGTGGAAGAGGGTGAGGAGGGGTGGGGAGGGAGGGGTGTGGGGGAGGAGAGGGATTGCCGATTTGAGATAGGAGCTTATATGATAGAAAAGCATGTCCCTTCCACATACCACCCAAACAAAGACCACACAGCCCCCACCAACCACGCCCACACCACACACCACACACATAATGCACCTCCTCACTAGAGAGGAGTAGACTGGGCTGCACAGTGTTCTCGCACTGTCCCCATCCTTACCCCCACACCCACATACCCACCGCAGACACACACCATCCCTACACACCACACCCCACACACATGACTACACACACATAATGCACTCTCACTAAAGAGGGTAGACTGGACTGCACAGTATTCTCACTGTCCCCATACCAAATGGCTACTGTCGTGATCTCAAGCTGGGTGAGTGAGGTGGTGAGGGGTGGGGGAGGAGAGGGTGTGGTTGAGGAGGGGTGTGTCAAGGGGTGGTGAGCGAGTGGGGGGTGAGGGGTGTGGGGAGGGCTGGGGAGGGGTGGGCTTACGGAAAGAGATAGGAGCTTACCCCACTGCACAGTGTTCTCACTGTCCCCATACCAACGGCTTGATGTCGTGATTTCAAGCTGGGTGGAAACAGGAGGATTGTTGGAGATAGGAGCGTAAATGGGGAGAGAAGCATACAAGGGACAAGTTCTAAGAGCGTGTCGCAAGCGACACGGAAAATCGCTTTAGCAGTCACTGGCAGGGAGTTTCGAAAGTAGTGGAGAAAGTAGCTACTTGTAGCTGAATAGAGCTACACAACATTGACGGAACAACTTTTGCGAAGGATCTTGACCGCTGCGATGCTGATAAATCTAGTCATGCGCACCCCAACTCTGAGCAAAATGTTTTAGTGCGGAGGTGGTCGGAACTCGTTCAAAACGCCTGGACATTGTCGGACAGACGGACACGGCGGAAGAGAGAACACGGGGGGAACTTGGGGCTTCAGTCCCGGGACCCTGGGGGGTCCAGAGGGGACTAAGGCGAAAAGGGCATGACTGAACACATTGCTCTTTGATGTGTCTAACTGACTAACTATTTATATTACATCACTGATAGACAAATGACTGACTGGCTGACAGGAGGGATGGGAGAATCGTTGTGGGGACGCAAAATGGGAGAGAAGCATAAACATGGAAAAGAGCATGACTGCACACATGCGACGTGATGTGTCAAACTGACTGACTGACTAACTGACTAAATCACTGACAGACTAAATGACTGCCTGCATAGAGGGAGATGGGATTATTCGAGTGGAACGTTTGTTGTGGGAAGCAGTGGCGAAGGCAGCACCACTAGTTGTCAGCATCTGTGTAGTGCGTATGTAAACATGTACGTGTGCTGTCTGGCTTAACATAACTTCTCATCACCTCGACGAGTGGGCCCGTTCAATGGGGAAGCAGTGCCAAGGCGGCCACCACTAGTTTGTATGCATGTTTGTTTTTGTACAATTGTATGTGAGGTATGTTTGTTTGTACAAATGTGTGTGTGTGTCTGGCTCATCATACCTCCCTGACTCACGACAAAGCGCAGGCTGATGTAGGCAGCAAGACAAAGGCCGCACCACTAGTTGTCTGACCATGGTGGTATGTGTGTATAAATGTGTGTATGTGTGTATAAATGTATGTGTGTGCTGTCTGGATGAACAAACTCCCTCTCCTCACGACGAGTGGCCCGTTCGATGGGGGTAGCCGTGCTGTAGGCGGCACCACTAGTTGCCTGCATCTGTGTATGTGTGCATGTATTTATGTACATGTGCATTGTGCTGTCTGGCCAATCATAACCCCTCGCTCATTACAAGCGCACATTCCATGGGGGCAGCAGTGCCAAAGGCGGGACCACAAGTTGTCTGCATCTGAGTATGCTTGTATATAAAAATGTATGTGTGTATATCTGTCTGAACGAATGCTAGAATATGTGTGTGCTGTCTAGCTCATCATAACTCCCTCACCTCACGACGAGTGGCCCGTTCGATGGTGCAGCAGTGCGTAGGCGCACCACTAGTTGCCGCTTCTTGAGACATCTTAGGGCTTGGACCAGAGCCGTTCCCGTTACCTGGCTGGTAAAGTCATCGCTATCTGAGGAGATGCTGCTGGTCGACTTGGTCCTCTGGTTGGAGAGACGCTTGACTGGTGTGTAGAATCCCTGCAAGGCGGAGGTGTGTGTGTGTGCGTGTGGTGTGTGTGTTGTGTGTGTGGGGGGGGGGTCATATACCGGACATCGTTGGTCAATGAACAGTTGACTGGTGATGTAGAATCCCTGCAGAGGCGGATGAAGAAATCCAAATGATGGTAAGATGGCTAAAAAGAAAATGACAGGCACTGCCAGATGGCTTTTGAAGGGCTGGTTAATTAAGCGTTATACCTCCTAGGGCATCACGGGATCAGAACTGAATGGCCTCAGTGGCAGAGCAAAAGGGAAATATCGAGGCAGGTGCGGGGTTCGAACCCCCTTGAGTGCGCTTGGGCCTGTCCGCAGGGTCGTCGACTGACACGGTAACTGGTATCTAGATCGATGTTGCTCGAGCAGCGGCATACTTACGATCCGGTTCTCTTAATCCCACTGGGCACGTCCTTTGAGTCATCGTGACAATTCTGGATGTGTTAAATGTTAATTTTGTTTTTTACCTTAGGCTGTACTTGGGATGCAGTCTTCTTTGCTGTTTCTCATGTTGTCCTTGAACATGCTAAATCTGGAAATGCATGCTTCTTAAGCTGTACCCAGACTCCCGATCCCCCACTCCGCCCCGCCCCACCCAAATCAAACTGCCCTGACATCCGTGTTACAGAATAGTTGAAAACCCTCATGTAGGTCAAGTAGACGGGTGATATTCCCCCCCCCCACACCCCCAACACACACGCCCCCTCCCTACACCCCTGCCCAAAAACACACAAGCCTTCACCCCCCCCTCCCTCCCCACACACAAAGCCCCTTACATCCCCCCCCCCCCCCTCTCCCCAACACACAACACACGCCCCTCCCTACATCCCTCACATCCCTTCTACCCCCCCTCCCCCCCCACACGCCCTCCCTCTCCCCCCCTCCCCCCCCCCCCCTCCCCCCCCCACCCCCCCCCCCCCCCCCCCCCCCCCCCCCCCCCCCCCCCCCCCCCCCCCCCCCCCCCCCCCCTCCCCCCCCCCCTCCCCTACACACAACCCCACCTCCCTACACCCTACCTCCCTCCCCAACACACACACAAGCCCCCCCCCCGCCACCCTCTCCCCCCACCCCTCCCCAACATAACACATATGCCCCTCCCGACATCCCTTACAGCCCATCTACTTGCTTAGGTATCCCACCTCTCGTGCAGAATTGGTCATCAGGTCAGACTCAGCCTCCAGCCAGCATCGGCATGGCTCCTGAGGGGAGTGTGCGAACCTGTGGGGATGGGTAGGTTTGGGTGGACAGTCACACATGTTAATGCTTGGTTAGGATTGATCGGTTTGGGTTGGTTTGGATCCGCCTGATTCTGTTATTATGACATAGTTCAATTTTGGTTTGTTTCATTTCATTTTGTTACGTTTGATATTGTTAATGAGAGACTCAAGTTATGCTGCATTTCTTTCCATTTTTCCCCGTTTGATATTGTTTATTAGATAGTTTAGTTTTGCTTTGTTACATTTCATTTTATTACGTCTGACTTTGCCAGTGGCTTCATTTTATCAGTGGCTTTCAGTCACAAATGGGGGATCAGGGTAATTCAAAGCGCGCGCCTTTTGCGCTATTGAGCGCTGATTTTTGACCCCTCTGTGCTTAAGTTTTTTACAACCCTTGTGGGCGCTGCAAGCAATTTTTGCGCAATTTTGCGCTACAAGCGCAGTTTTTTTGTTTTAAAAGTGCGCGAAAGCGCTGGCCAATTTGCCATTTGACAGCCTGGGGTGGACTGTAGGCACATAGGGGGATTTTTTTCTGAGAAGACTAGAGCGCGTCGCAAGCGATGCAGATAAAATGGCGTCATGTACGGCACCCAGAATCCAGTGCAGCGGACTGAAAAGCTAGGTTTCAACAGGGCCAGGGCCCAGTTAGTGGCAGGGTTACGTGCGGACGACACGACAGACAGACAGACAGACAGGACAAAGGGGTGCCTCTGGGGCTTCCCCTTCAGAAAGAGCCTCTGCCAACTAACTGGTTGGCTGGATGATTGGAACCAATGTCTATAGGTTAGGAGTGGATTGTTTGAAAACTGATGTACAGGTGGATGTCCTGCAAAGGGTGTCTTATAGGTGGTGGATTGCTTTGAAAACTGGTGTCATACAGGTTGGCATGGATTGTTAAAAGTGGTGTCCATATAGGTTGGGTGGATTGTTGATAAACTGGTGTCATACAGGTTGGCGGATAGGCCGTGGGGTATTAGACCCCCCCCCCTCCACACCGACCTCCCCCCCCCCAAAATAGAGCCGCCTGTCAACGGGGTTGTGACACATTTCACATGGCATTTCTACACTATCATTTGTAGCAACGCGTTGCCATTCCGTCGCTGCATAGCGATGCTTATGGATCCGGCTAAACCAGTCAGAAATGCCCCCAACCCCCCAGGCTCGGCGCTTTACGGGGACAGCGCGTCTCACTGGGGACGCACCGAGTCGCTAAATTTGCGACGAGTCGCACAATAAAAGGCCAGGCAGGGTAGGCAGCCCAGCCCAAGCCCAGCCCTCAGGTTGTAGAATTCTTCAACCTTTCTGCAGACTACCACTCTCCTCCCTTTCACATATGCAGCACCACCAGGTCATGTATTCAATATTATAGTACATCTACTTATAACATGGCGTGCATCGTCAACCTGGCATCTCTTCAAGCTTCCTTGCAGACTATTACTCTCCTCCCTCTGCGGCACCACCAGGTCCCACATTCAAATATTCAAATATTCTAGTTTATCTACTTAAAACATGGCGTGCATGTCACCTGGCATCTCTTCAAGCTTCCCTGCAGACTATTACTCTCCTCCCTCTGAGGCACCACCAGGTCCCACATTCAAATATTCAAATATTCTAGTATATCTACTTATAACATGGCGTGCATGTCACCTGTCATCTCTTCAAGCTTCCTTGCAGACGTTCACTCTCCTCCCTCTGAGGCACCACCAGGTCAAATATTCAAATATTCTAGTATATCTACTTATAACATGGCGTGCATGTCACCTGTCATCTCTTCAAGCTTCCTTGCAGACGTTCACTCTCCTCCCTCTGCGGCACCACCAGATCCTTCATTCAAATATTCTAGTATATCTACTCATAAGATGGCGTGCATGTCACCTGGCATCTCTTCAAGCTTCCTTGCAGACGTTCGCTCTCCTCCCTCTGAGGCACCACCAGATCCTTCATTCAAATATTCAAATATTCTAGTATATCTACTTATACAATGGCGTGCATGTCACCTGTCATCTCTTCAAGCTTCCTTGCAGACGTTCACTCTCCTCCCTCTGAGGCACCACCAGGTCAAATATTCAAATATTCTAGTATATCTACTTAAAACATGGCGTGCATGTCACCTGTCATCTCTTCAAGCTTCCTTGCAGACGTTCACTCTCCTCCCTCTGAGGCACCACCAGATCCTTCATTCAAATATTCTAGTATATCTACTTATAACATGGCGTGCATGTCACCTGGCATCTCTTCAAGCTTCCTTGCAGAAGTTCGCTCTCCTCCCTCTGAGGCACCACCAGATCCTTCATTCAAATATTCAAATATTCTAGTATACCTACTTATACAATGGCGTGCATGTCACCTGTCATCTCTTCAAGCTTCCTTGCAGACGTTCACTCTCCTCCCTCTGAGGCACCACCAGGTCAAATATTCAAATATTCTAGTATGTCTACTTATAACATGGCGTGCATGTCACCTGTCATCTCTTCAAGCTTCCTTGCAGACGTTCACTCTCCTCCCTCTGCGGCACCACCAGATCCTTCATTCAAATATTCTAGTATATCTACTTATAACATGGCGTGCATGTCACCTGGCATCTCTTCAAGCTTCCTTGCAGACGTTCTCCTCCTCTGAGGCACCACCAGATCCTTCATTCAAATATTCTAGTATACCTACTTATACAATGGCGTGCATGTCACCTGGCATCTCTTCAAGCTTCCCTGCAGACTAACACTCTCCTCCCTCTGAGGCACCACCAGGTCCCACATTCAAATATTCTAGTATATCTGCATATACAATGGCGTGCATGCCACCTGGCATCTCTTCAAGCTCCCTTGCAGACGTTCACTCTCCTCCCTCTGAGGGACCACGAAGTCCAGCTGCCCTGAGAGCAGTAGTGTGTGCTGCGTCACCTTCCCCAGGACCTTGTTCACAGACTTCGCTCCCTGCTTCATTAAACAAACCAAAAAACTACTGCAAAGGTAGTTGAGCCCTCCCACCTGGCATCTCTTCAGGCTTCCTTGCAGACTATTACTCTCCTCCCGCTGAGGCACCACCAGGACCTACATTCAAATATTATAGTAGTATACTATATCTACATATACAATGGTGTGCAAGCTCACCTGGCATCTCTTCAAGCTCCCTTGCAGACGTTCACTCTCCTCCCTCTGAGGGACCACGAAGTCCAGCTGCCCTGAGAGCAGTAGAGTGCGCTGCGTCACCTTCCCTAGGATCTTGTTCACTGACTCCGCTCCCTGCTTCAGCAGTCGCAGCCTCCACGCAAGCACGTCTGGGGGCAGCACCTCTCTGAGGACGTTCATTCGGGCAGGCCCTTCGGCAGGGAGTAGCATGACCGTCACGACGGCCTGGTTGGTAGAGACTTGTTGGTGCGCACGCCATGCATAGCGCTCCCTGGCCAGTGGGTTGCAAAGGATGGGGGCCAGGCCGATGGGGAGGAAGTTATACAGGACAGCTGGGGAGGGGGGACGAGGGGCGAGGGGTATGTGGGTGAGTATGTGGCTGTGTGGGTGGTAGGTGTGGGTGGGTAGAGAATGTTGGTGGTTTGTGGGTGCCGGTGGTTATGTGTGTGTGGGTGTGTGTGGTATGTGTGTGTGGTGTGTGTGGTATGTGGGTGAGGGTGTGTGTGGTATGTGGGTGAGGGTGTGGGTGGTTTGGGTTGGTGCGTGAGTACGTGGGTGTGTGGGTGGTAGGTGTGGGTGGGTGAGAGACTTGTTGTGCACACCGTACATGGCGATGGCCAGTGGGGTTGCAAGGATGGGGGCCAGGCCAAGGGGGGAGGAAGACGTACAGACAGCTGGGGAGGGGGGACGAGGCGGGGGGTATGTGGGTGAGGGTGTGGGTGGTATCTGGTTGGTGGGTGGGTGGTATGTGGGTGTGGGTGTGGTCCCTACCACTCTACAAACCGCCACCCTCTCCTCACCTAAAACATATCAAGCAAATGTGTAAGCTGATCAACACCTGGATGAGATGCGGCCAATGGCCCTACATCACTACACCAGCAAAGGTAATACGCCTTACCCCACCCCACCCCACTCACCCTCCACCCTACATCACCCCTCTTTTTACCCCAAACATACAAAATGAATATGTTGATCACAAACCTGGCAGGGATGTGGGCAAAGGTCCTACATCACTACACCAGCAAAGGTTACAACTTCTTTATCCCCCCTCCCCCCACACACACACACATCCCCCTCCACCACACACACACACAACCCCCTTTCTTTTCAGCCCCAAACATGCAAAGGACAAGTCTTGGCGCGTCGCAAGCGCATGCGGGAAATTGGCAGAGAGTGTTGGGTATCAGAGCGAGTTGATCACTCACCTGGCGATTTGACGTTTTCTTCAGTGTGTAATATACCATACGCCACGATTTGACGGGTGCTTTTGAGAACAGTACGGTATAAACATTTCAAAGCTCACCTGGCAGGGATGTGAGCAAAGGTCCTAAGTCAGGCCAGGCGCTGCTGGAGTAGTTGGTCGCAGGGTTGACCAGAATAATCCTATCAACCTCAGGCATCTGCTGGGCGAGTGCCAGGCACATCAAGCTACCGGAAAACATGTAAAAACTCATAAAAACCACCAGAAAACTCAGAAAAGCCGCCTGAAAACATATTCAAACACATGAAATCGGGTGTAAAACTCATAAAAAGTCACCTGGCAGGGATGTGAGCAAAGGTCCTAAGTCAGGCCAGGCGCTGCTGGAGTAGTTGGTCGCAGGGTTGACCAGAATAATCTATAACCTCAGCATCTGCTGGCGAGGCGAGTGCCCAGGCAATCAAAGCCACCAAAGGACTCGCCGAGCAGGTAGCTGGCCTTTCAGGGGCAACTGAGAATCTCTGCCTGAGCATGGGCCTGCAATTTGGGAGGAAATACTTAGTCAAGTGGTGTTGGTGGTGTTGGTGGTGTTGGTGGTGTAGATGGTGGTGATGGCAGTGGAGGGCGTTAGATCTTAATAGACCTTTAGGTACACAGGCCTTTGGGCGGGGGGGGGACTGTGAAATCTCGCCTGGAGCATGGCCTCGCATTTGGGAGGAAGCACTTAGTTAAGTGGTGTTGGTGTGTTTGGTGGTGTTGGTGGCGTGTTGGTGGGTGTAGTAATGGGTGGTGATGGTAGTGGAGACGTTAGAATGACCTGTAGGTTTACACAGGCCTTTGGGTGGGTGGGTGGGTGGGTGGTGGGTGGGGGGAGGGGGGGGGGAAGTGAAATCTACGCCTGGCAGCATGGTTTGCATTTGGGAGAAGCAGTTGGTTGAGTGGTGGTGGTGGTAGTGGTGTTGGTGTTAATTGTTGGTGTTGGTGTTGGTGTGGTGTTTGGTGTGGTGCGTGTTGGTGTTTGGTGTTGGTGCAGTGTTGGTGTTTGGTGTTGGTGGCTGGTGTTGGTGTGGTGTGTTGTTGGTGGCGTGTTGGTGTGGTGGTGTTGGTGTGGGTTTTCGTCTGGTGGTGTTGGTGGTTGCTTGTGTTGGTGATGCTGTTGGTGGGGTAGTTGTGTTGGTGTTGTTGGCTGTTTGGTGGTTTGGTGTTGGTGTTGTGGTGTTGGTGCTTGGTGTTATCGGTGCTTGGTCTGTATGCGTGCTTGGTGTTGCTGGTGTTAGTGTTGTTGGGTGTCTGTTTGGTGTTTGGTGTTGTTGGTCGTTGGTGTGGTGGATAGTGTTGTTGGTGTTGTTGGTGTTGGTGTGATTGGTGTTGTTTGTTGGTGTTCGGTGTTGTTGGTTGGTGTTGTTGGTGTTGTTGGTGTGTTGGTGTTGGTGCCATGTTGGTGTGGTCGTGGTGGCGGAAGTGGCTGCGGAACGACCTGAAAGCAGGTTGATTAGGTCTTTTGGGCGAACTGTGAAATCTCCGCATGGAGCATGGCCTGCGATTTTGTGAGGAAGCACTTGTTGAGTGTGGTGGTTGTGGTGATGGCGTTGGCAGTGGAGACCGTTAATATTTACCTGTCGGTACACAGGCCTTTGAGCGGCGGGGGGGGGGGGCGGGGGGGGGGCGGGGGGGGGGGGGACTCTGCCTGGAGCATGCCCTGCATTTGTGGAAGCACTTAGTTTAGCTTGGTGGCAGGGTGGGGGAGTGGCGGAGGAGCGTCTTGTCAAGTAGGTAGAGAGGCCTTTTGGGGGGGAACTGGGAAATCTCCTCTTGGAGCATGCCCTGGTGGTGGTGGCGGAAGTGGGAAAGGGACGACTAGTCAAGTAGGTAGACAGGGCCTTTCACTGAGAAATCTCTTCCTGGAGCATATGCCCTGCATTTGTGAGGAAGCACTTTGTTGAGTGGTGCTGGTAGGCTGTGTGGTGGTGTTGGTGGCGTTGGTTTGTATAGAGGGTTGTGGTGGTCTGGCAGTGAGACGTAGAATGACCTGTAGGCCTACAGGTCTTTTTGAGGGCGACCTGGGAAAGGAGGGGGGACAGCTAGCACCACAAGCCAGATTCTCCTATACCTAAACTCCTAATTACCTAAGCCCTAAACCCGAGGAGATCTGGCTTGTGGGTGCTAAGCTCACTGGGTGCATACGACTTCCCCACCCCTGAGAAATCTCTGCCTTGGTGAATGCCCTGCATTTTGTGAGAAAGCACTTTGTTCAGTGGTGTTTGGTGGTGTTAGCGATGGTTTTGGTGTGTTACTGGCTGGTGTTGCATGGCGGCAAAGCTGGCAGAGGACATGACTAATCAAGAGGACTGACAGCCTTTCGGGGAGGTTAATTGGGAATCTCCTCCTGTAGCCCTGCCATGCAGGACTTGGAGGAAGCACTTTGTTAAGTTGTGGTGGTGGTGGTCGGTGGTGTGTTGGTGGAGTTGGGTGGACGGTTGTTTGTTGGAGTTGTAAGTGGTGTTGTTCGGTGTTGGTGGAGTTTGTTGTTGGTGGTGGTGGTGGTGGTGTTGGTGGAGTTTGCAATGCATGTTTCATCAAAATAGACCAGTCGGCAAGTGGCTCTCTGAAACTGGAGGGTGTGAGGCAATGGGAGATTGTATTCACACCAGCTCTTGACAAATATATATCATCAAATTATAAATATGATCACAATAGACTATGAGCTCACACTCAGCTTGACATTGGGCACCAGGCTCTTGAATATACTGTGCATCATCAAATTATAAATATGATCCATAGACATAGAGCTCACACTCAGCTTGACCAATTGGGCACCAGGCTCTTGAATATACGTACAATCATCAAATTATAAATGTGATCACAATAGACTTGAGCTAACCCAGCTTGACCTTGGGCACCAGGCTCTTGAATATACCGTATATCATCAAACTATAAATGTGATCACAATAGACTATGAGCTCACACTCAGCTTGACCTTGAGGCTACCAGGCTCATTGAATATACCGCATATCATCCCAAATTACAAATGTGATACAATAGACTATGAGCTCAATCACTCAGCTTGACCTTGGGCACCAGGGTAATTGAATATACCGCACATATCACAATCTATAAAAATGTGATCACAATAGACTATGAGCTCACACTCAGCTTGACCTTGGGCACCAGGCTCTTGAATATACCGCATATCATCAAATTATAAATGTGATTCAACAATAGACTATGAGCTCACCACTCAGCTTGACCTTGGGCACCAGGCTTCTTGAATATACCATATATACATTCAAATTAATAAATACAATGATCACATAGATGTGAGCTCACAAGAACGGCAAGCAGCCAAATTGCGAAAGACGGCGAGCAGCCAAATTGCTGCTGAAGCCATGTAACCAAGTTCAAGATGAGCTCACCACTCACATTGACTTTCAAGACCAGGCTCTCAAAGCCAGACCTGTCCTCAGGAGGGATGAACAGCGCATGCAGGTCAAAGTTCTTGCACAGCTCTGGAAACTGGCGGTAGCCGAAGGTGCGAGACCACGCTCTCGTACCACTCATTCCAGGTAAGTAAATGAGGAAAGGGAGCTCCAGCGGTTATCGGCAGGGAGGGTCATGGCAGCAGCAACCTCCGCTGACGCCACCATGTCCTGGGTGGATGGTCGTCTAAACTTTGAGATGCGAGAGATTTCTGGCTTGTAAATACGGGTCGGGGGGGCCTGAGGGAATGTACAGATGAGGGATGTACAGCCATGAGGGACGTACTGAATAAGAGATATATGGCTCTGTAAATACGGGGCCCGAGGGGTGCCTGAGGGACGTACAGATGAGAAGAGCCGTGAGAGATTTATGGCTTGTAAATACGGTCCGGGGGGCGCCTGAAGGGATGTAAGATGAGGATGAACAGATGAGAGATTTCTGGCTTGTAAATACGGGGTCCGGGGGGGCCTGAGGGATGTACAGATGCAGGAATGTAGCCAGATGAGAGATTTCTGGCTTGTAAATAGGAGTCCGGGGGGGCAGAAGGTAGGATGTACACATGAGGGATGTTACACACAACCACAGGGTATGCACAGGATGAGATGTACACATGAGGGATGACACATGAGGGATTACACATTTGAGGGATGTACACATGGGGATGTACAACTCATAGGGGTATGTAAAATGAGGGATGTACAGAGCATGGTGATGTACAGGGATTGAGTCAGGGATTGTACATGAGGGATGCTTCGATGAGGGATGTACACATGAGGGATATACAGATGAGGGATGCACAGATGAGAGATGTAAAGATCAGGGATGTACACATGAGGGATGTACAGATGAGGGATGTACACATGAGGGATGTACAGATGAGGGGTGGACAGATGAGTGATGTATAGACATGCAGCCGTGTGGACATATTTTTAGTTATCATGCCTTATGAACACCATTTTTTGTCTTTGTACCTTATCAGTACCATTTTTAGTCTTTGTACTTTATCAGTACCATTTTTAGTCATCGTGCCTTATGAACAACATTCTTAGTCTCATACATCACATACCTGCTGTTTTGTGAATGCACGCGATATTTCCTCAGAACACCAAATAAAAAACAGTTTGTTGAGCAGTTAACTATTTTACCTGATTGTACTCAAGGACAAATAAAATGCAGTTTGTTGAGCAGTTAACTATTTTACCTGATGTGTACATATTTGGACAAATAAAATGCAGTTTGTTGAATTATTTTTAAATTTCAACTCATAAGCAAATAAAATGCAGTTTGTTTCTTGTCTTTCGTTCTTTCACCCATAAAAAAAACAAAGGCCCCCTGAGTCACGGCTGACTACGCTCTATCCCCACCTCCCTTGCTGTTTACATTGCACTTGCCACGCCAATAGCATCGGAAGCCAGCGGCGCCCCCCCACCCAGCAGCCCCTCACCACCACCACCACACACTAACACACACAACCCCACCCACCTCGCCCCCCACCCCGCCCTCAAACTGACCCACTGACTTCAACCCACACTTCAAACTGATTTCTCTCCCCACACCTACGAACATACGTACCTTTGAAATCTGATGGTCATACAGCATGATTAAGGGCCTGCCTGATTTCATCCCCCCCACCCCATGCCCCCCCCCCCAACACACCCCCACTCCACACACGACACACAACCATACGTACCTTGAAAGCTGATGTCATACAGCATGGCCTGCTGATTCATCCCCCCACCACCCCCATGCCCCCCTCCCCCCCACACACACCCCACCACCCACACAACACACAACCATACGTACTTTGTTAAAGCTGATGTCATACGCATATAAAGGGCCATATTTAAGGGCTCTGCTGATTTCCAATCCCCCACCCCCATGCCCCCCCCCCCCACACACACACACCCCACCCACCCACACCACAACCATACGTACCTGAAAGCTGATGTCATACAGATATTAAGGGCCTGCTGATTCTATCTCCCCCCCACCCCATGCCCCCCCCGCCCCCCCCCACACACACACACCCCCACCACCACACCCACACACACAACCATACGTACCTCGAAAGCTGAATGTTCATACAGCATATTAAGGGCCTGCAGATTCATTCCCCCCCACCCCCATGCCCCCCCCCCAACACACCCCCACCACAACCCATACCTTGAAAGCCGATGTCCGTACACACTTAAGGGCTTTCTGATTATCCCCCCCCCCCCCATGCCCCCCCCAAGCCACACACCCACCCCACACCACACAACCATACGTACCTTGAAAGCTGATGTCATACAGCATATTAAGGCCCGCCCCCCTCCCCTGCCCCCCCCCCGCTGATTCATCCCCCCCCCCCCCCATGCCCCCCCCCCCACACACACACCCACCACCACCCACACACACAACCATACGTACCGTTGAAGCTGATGTCATACAGATATTAAGGCCTGCCTGATTCATCCCCCCCGACCCCCATGCCCCCCCACACACACACCACCCACCACACAACACACACACAACATACGTACTGAAAGCTGCAATGTCAATACAGCATATTAAGGGCTGCTGACTTCATTCCCCCCGCCATTCCCCCCGCCCACCCACACACCACCCCACCACACACACCACACAAACATACGTACCTTGAAAGGCTGATGTCATACAGCTATTAAGGGCCTGTCTGATTCATTCCCCCCGCCACACCCACACAACCCACCACACACCACACAAACATACATGAAAGCTGATGTAAGTAAGGGCCTTGCTATTCATCCCCCACCCATGCCCCCCCCCACACACACACACCACACACACACACACACAACCATCAAACCTTGACTGAATATCATCACTTAATTAAGGTCCTGCTGATTCTTCCCCCCCCCATGCAACCCCCCACCCAACCCCCACCACAAAACATACCACCTTAGAAGCTTATGTCAAACAGCATATTGCAGGGCATCTGAGGTCTTAGCAGGGGCGCGGAGTGCGTCTTGAAGAGATACCACCACACTGACGGAATCAAGACGGGAGTCAACTCATCCTCGAACATGGTTCACGCAAGAGGACCGTGGGCAAGCTGCTCCTGTACTGGAGGTGTGTGCGGTGATCAAGGGGTGTGAGGTGATCCTTGTAACGGGGTGTGGGGGTAAGGGGGGTGACGGGTGCTCCTTGTAACTGAGGGTGTGGGGGTGTAAGGTATGAGGTGCTCCTTATAACTGGAGGGTGTGGGTCGTTAATTGTGAGGTTGCTCCTGTGTAACTGGAGGTGTCGTGTTTAAGGGTGACGGGGTGGCATCCCTTTATGACTGGAGGCTGTGCGTGTGTTAGGGTGGTCGCAGGGTGCTCCTTTAACTGGACGGTGTGGGGCTGTTGAATTGAGGCGTGCTCCTTGGTAACTGGAGGGTGTGCGGTGTAAGGTGTGAGGGCTGCTCCTTGTAAACTTGAGAAGGCTGTGGCGGATGTAAGGGTGTGAGGGTGCTCCTTGTAACTGGGGGTGTGGTGTTGTAGGTTGCTGCAGGTTGCTCCTTGTAACTGGAGGTGTTGTGTCTAGGGGTAGTGAGGGTGTGAGTGCTCCTTGTAAACTGGCGGGTGTGGGGTGTAAGGTGTGAGGCGATGCTCTCGTCATACTGGAGGGTGTGGTTTGTTAGGGTGCTAGTTGCCTCCTTGTAACTCGGAGGTGTGAGGGGTGTAAGGTGTGAGTGGTGCTCCTTGTAACATGGAGGGTGGTTGTTATAGGGTGTGAGGTGCTCTTGTAAACCTGTGAGGGTGAGGCATTAGGGTTGAGGTGCCTCCTGTAATGGGGTGTGGGTTAAGGGTGATGTGCCCTTGTAACTGGAGGGTGGGGGTGTAGGGTGTGGGTTCTCCTTGTAACTTCGGAGCGTTGGGTGTAAAGGGTGTCCTTGTAGACTTGAGGAGTGTGGGGCTGAAGTGTGAGGTGTCGTCTGCTAATGGAGGGTGGGTTGTGTTGGGTGATGAGGATGAGTCCTTGTACTGGCATGCGTGTGCGCCAGGTGTAAGGCGTGTGATGGTGCGCCTTGTAATGGACGGGTGTGGGGGTGTAAGGGTAGTGAGGTGCCCTTGTACTGGAGGTTGGTTGTGTTAGGTGTAGCTGCTCTTAGTACTGGAGGTGTGGGCGGTGAAGGTGGGGTGCCTCCTTGTACTGGGGTGTGGGTTGTAAGGAGTGTGAGGTGTCCTTTAACTGGAGTTGTGGGTGATTAGGTTGAGGTGCCCCTTGTAATGGAGGTGTGGGTGTAAGGGTGTGGGGTGGCTCCCTTTAACTGGAGGGTGTGGGGGATGTAAGGTGTGAGGGTGCTCCTTTGTAACTGGAGGATGTGCGGGGTGTAAGGGTGCTGAGGTTGCTCCTTGTAACTGGAGGAGATATGTTGGTGGGGCTGTAAGGGTCTCTGTGAGGGTGCTCCTTGTAACTGGAGGGTTGTGGGGTTGGTAAGGGGTGAGGTGCTCCTTGTAACTGGAGGGGTGGGGGGTGTAAGGGTGTGAGGGTCTTCCTTGTAAACTGGGAGGGTGTCTGGGGATGTAAGGTGTGAGGGTGCTCCTTGTAACGGAGGGTGTGGGGGGTATAGGGATTTGTGAGGGTGCTCCTTGTCTTGGAGGGCTGTGGTTGTCGTTAGGGTTCTGTGGAGCGGTCGCGCGCGCGTGCTCTTCGTAACTGGAGGGTGTGGGGGTGTAAGGGTGGAGGTGCTCTATGTAACTGTTTGAGGGTGTGGGGGGGTAGGGTGTGAGGGATGCTCTCTTGTAACTGGAGGGTGTGGTTTGTGTTAGGGTGTGAGCGGTGCTCCTGTAACTGGAGGGTCTGTGGCGGGTGTAGGTGGGGACGTGCCATGTGTGAGGGGTGCTCCTTGTAACTGGAGGGTGTGGGGGTGTTAGGGTGTGAGGGTGCTCCTTGTAACTGGAGGGTGTGGGGGTGTAAGGGTGTGAGGGTGCTCCTTGTAACTGGAGGGTGTGGGGTGTAAGGGTGTGAGGCGGTGCTCCTTTGTAACTGGAGGTGTGGGGGTGAAGGGCGTGTTGTGAGGGTGCTTCCTTGTAACTTGGGAGGGTGTGGTTGTGTTGAGGTGTGAGGGTGTCCTTAAATGGAGGTCGGTTGTAGGGGTGTAAGGGTGTGAGGTGTGCTCCTTGTAAACTGGAGGGTTGTAGGGGGTGTAAGGGTGTTGAGGGTGCTTCCTTGTAACTGGAGGGTGTGGTTGTTAAGGGTTGAGGGTGTGGGGTGCTCCTTGTAACTGGAGGGTGTGGGGGTGTAAGGGTGTGAGGGTGCTCCTTGTAACTGGAGGGTGTGGGGGTGTAAGGGTGTGAGGGTTTGTCCTTTGTAACTTGAGAGGGTGTGGTGGTGTTAGGGTGTTGAGGGTATGCTCCTGGTACTGGAGTTGTGGGTGTTAGGGTGTGAGGGTGCTCCTTTGCTTAATGAGGGGTGGGGGGTGTAAGGGTGTGAGGGTGCTCTTGTAACTGGAGGGCTGTGGGGTGTAAGGGTGTGAGGGTGCTCCTTGTAACTGGAGGGTGTGGGGGTGTAAGGGTGTGAGGATGCTCCTTTGTTAACTGAGAGGGTGTGGGGGGCTGTAGGGTGTGAGGGTGCTCCTTGTACTGGAGGGTGGGTTCTGTGTATAGGGTGTTGAGGGTGCTCCTTATAACTGGAGGGTGTTTAGGGGGGTAAAAAGGTGTGACGGTTGCTCCTTGTATGGAGGGTGTGGGGGTGTAAAGGGTGGTGAGGGTGCTCCTTTGTAACTGGAGGGTGTGGGGGTGTAAGGGTGTGAGGGTGCTCCTTGTAACTGGAGGGTGTGGGGGTGTAAGGGTGCTCCTTGTAACTTGGTAGGGTGTGGGGGTGTAGGGTGTGAGGGTGCTCCTTGTAACTGGAGGGTGGTGGTTGTGTTAGGGTGTGAGGGCTGCTCTTTAACTGGAGGGTTGGGGGGGTGTAAGAGGTGTGAGGGTGTCCTCTGTAACTGGAGGGTTGTGGGCTTGCAGGGTCGTGAGGGCTGCTCCTTTTAAATGGGGGTGTGGCGGGGTGTAAGGGTTGTGAGGGGTGCTCCTTGTAACTGGGAGGGTGTGAGGTTGTGGGTGTAAGGGTGTGAGGTTTGCTCCTTGTAACTGGAGGTGTGGGTGGTGTAAGGGTGTGAGGGTGCTCCTTGTA
>JAJSRW010001465.1:0-39562 GCA_022414725.1 Microglena sp. YARC | reverse complement strand
CTAGTTAGAAGCCTTAAGTCTCAAAGGACTTGCTAGTAAAGCCCTAAAGTCTCAAAACTGCTAGTAGAAAGCCCTAAGTCTCAAAGGACTGCTAGAGAAGCCCTAAGTCTCAAAGACTGGGAGTTTTAGAGCCCTAAGTCTCAAAGACTGCTATAGAAGCCCCTAAGCTCAAAGACTGCTATGTAGAGCCCTAAGTCTCAAAGACTGCTAGTAGAAGCCCCCCTTAAGTCTCAAAGACTTTTGCTAGTAGAAGCCCTAAGTCTCAAAGACTGCTACGTATCACCTGGGTGCTAGTCAATGACAAAATGTAAAACTTAAGGCAAGTCTGAATTTGTATATCGGGGTGGGTGAGGGTGCTACAGTGGTTGGCCCTAGAAAAAGCAAACGGCTGGCCCCCTCAACCTCATGCTGCTAAATCAAGGCGTTACTATTTATTATTGCTTGAGGGTGCTACAGTGGTTGCCCAGTGGAAGCAAACGGGCTGCCCCCTCAATCTCACGCTCGAAAAACAAGGCCTACTACTTATTTATTTATTGAGGTGCTGACAGCAGGGCCCTAGGAGTCACTTCTGGGTGTGTGTTGTGGGGTATAGGTAGGTGTGTTGGGGGGTGTGTGGTGGTGTAGGTAAGTGCGGGCGTGTTGTGTGGTGTTGGTGTGTTGGGTGCTTTGTGTGTGGGGGGGGGGCGGGGGAGGGGTCGAGAGGGAAGGGTAGATTAAGTGAATTGTGCGTGTTGTGTGTGTGTGGGAGGGGGGGGGGTGTTAGAGTAAGTGTGTGTGTGTGCAAAAAGCTGATAGTAACAGCCCAATAAGGCTGCTAGTAGCACCTTGGTGCTATGTAAAGACACTTCTTCATTCCTTAGAATATCCCTGATGGATGGAGGGATTGTGTGTATCAGAATGTGAGGTTTTCATTTGCGATTTTGTCTTGGTTGCAAAGGGACTGTCGTGCTGACAGTGATCTGGCAAATGATGATGCGATGATTGCTGATTAGTGATTGATGCCAGTGATGCCTTGACAATGATGATGGCAAGGGGTAAGGCGGCAGGATGGCTGACAGTGATGCTAAGCAGTGATGACTGATAGTGATGATGGCAGTGATGCTGACAGTGATGCTGGAACTAGTAGAAGCCTAAGTCTCAAAGGACTGCTAGTAGAAGCCCAAGTCTCAAAGACTGCATAGGAAGCCCTAAGCTCAAAGACTGCTAGTAGGCCCTAAGTCTCAAAGATGCTAGTAGAAAGCCCTACTCAAATACTCTAGTAGAAGCCCTAAAGTCTCAAAGACTGCTAAGTAGAAGCCCTAAGCTCAAAGACTGTAGTAGAACCCTAAGTCTCAAAGACTGCTAGTAGAAGCCCTAAGTCTCAAAGACTGCTAGTAGAAGCCCTAAGTCTCAAAGACTGCTAGTAGAAGCCCTAAGTCTCAAAAGACTGCTAGTAGATAGTCCCTAAGTCTCACAAAGACTGCTAGTAGAAGCCCTAAGTCTCAAAGACTGCTAGTTAGAAAGAACCTAAGTCTCAAAGACTGTAGGTAGAAGCCCTAAGTCCAAAAGACTGCTAGTAGAAAAGCCTTAAGTACTCAGAAGACTGCAAGTAGAAGCCCTAAGTCTCAAAGGACTGCTGAGTAGAAGCCCTAAGTCTCAAAGACTGCTAGTAGAAGCCCTAAGTCTCAAGGACTGCTAGTAGAAGCCTAAGGCTCAAAAGACTGCTAGTAGAAGCCCTAAATCTCAAGACTGCTAAGTAGAAGCCCACTAAGTCTCAAAGACGTGCTAGTAGAAGCGCCTAAGTCTCAAAACTGCAGTAGGAAGCCCTAAGTCTCAAAGACTGCTAGTAGAAGCCCTAAGTTTCAAAGACTGCTAGTAGAAGCCCTAAGTCATCAAAGACTGCTAGTAGAAGCCCTAAGGTCTCGATAAAGGAATGCTAGTAGAAGCCCTAAGTCTCAAAGACTGCTAGTAAGAATCCCTAAGTCTCAAAGGGACTGCTAGTAGGAAGCACCTAAGTCTCAAAAGACTGCTAGTAGAAAGCCCTAAGTTCAAAGACTGCTAGTAAGAAGCCCTAGTTCTCAAAGACTGCTAGCTAAGAAGCCCTAAGTTCAAAGACTGCTTATTAGAAGCCCTAAGAACTCTCAAGACTGCTAGTAGAAGCCCTAAGTCTCAAAGACTGGCTAGTAGAAGCCCTTTAAGTCCTCAAAGACGCTGAGTAGAAGCCCTAAGTCTCAAAGACTGCTAGTAGAAGCCTAAGTCTCAAAGACTGCTTACTATCACCTGGGGGCTATGTCAAGACAAAAGTAAAAGACTTTGTAGGGGGCAAGTTCTGAATTGTATTCTGGGTGTGTTGAGGTGCTTTACCAGGTGGTTTTGGCCCTAGGAAATAAAGCAAACGGCTGGCCCCCTCAAACCTCATGCCTTCGTAACAAGCGTACTATTATTATGCTTGAGGGGCTTACGTGGTTGCCCCCAGTGGAAGTCAAACGGCTGGGCCCCCTCAATCTCACGCCTCGAAACAAGCCTACTAACTTATTTATTTTATGAGGGAGTGTACAGCAGGGCCTTTAGGAGTCACTCTGGTGTGCTGTGCGTGGGGGTATAGGGTTAGGTTGTTTGGGGGGTGTGTGGTGGGACGGTTGTAGGTAAGTGCGTGCGTGTTAATGTGTGTGTGTGTGGGGGGGGGGGGGGGGGTGGTAGGTAAGTGTGTGCGTGTTGTGTGTGTTGTGCTGTTGGGGGGGGGGGGGGGTTGTTGGTAGTTGCCTGATGTGGTCAAAAAGCTGAATAGTAACAGCCCAAAGCTGCTAGTAGCACCTTGGTGCGTACTGTAAAGACACTTCTTCATTTCCTTAGAAATATCCCTGATGTGATGAGGGTGTTATCAGAATGTGAGGTTCATGCATTTCTTGTGCAAGGACTGTGTGCTGACAGTGATGCTGGCAATGATGATGGCAAGTGATGCTGGATAGTGATATGGCAGTGATGCTGACAATTGATGATGGCAAGGGGTGCAAAGGGGAGGATGCTGACGAGTGATGCTTGCAGTATGCTGATAAGTTGATGGCATGCATGCTGACAGTGATGCTGAAGTAGAAGCCCTAAGTCTCCAAAGACTGCTAGTAGAAGCCCTGAAGTCTCAAAGGACTGCTAGTAGAAGCCCTAAAGGTCTACAAAGACATGCTAGTAAGAATCCCTAAGTCTCAAGACTGGCTTAGTAGAAGGCCCTAAGTCTCAAAGACTGCTAGTAGAAGCCCTAAGTCTCAAAGACTGCTAGTAGAAAGCCCTAAGTCTCAAAGGACTGCCTAGTTAGAAGCCCTAAGTCTTCAAAGACTGCTAGTAGAAAGCCCTAAGTCTCAAAGACGTGCTAGTAGAAGCCTAAGTCCAAAGACCTAGTAAGAGCCCTAAGTCTCAAAGACTGCTATAGAAGCCCCTAAGTCTCAAAGACTGCTAGTAGAATCCCTAAGGCTCAAAGACGCTAGTAGAAGCCCTGAAGTCTCAAAGACTGCTAGTAGAAGCCCTAAGTCTCAAAAGACTGCTAGTAGAAGCCCTAAAGTCTCAAAGACTGCTAGTTAGGAAGGCCCTAAGTCTCAAAGACTGCTAGTAAGAAGCCCCTAAGTCTCAAAGACTTGCTATTTATAGCCCTAAGTCTCAAAGACTGCTTAGTAGAAGCCCTAAGTCTTCAAAGACGCTAGTAGAAGCCGCTAAGTCTCAAAGACTGCTAGTAGAAAGCCCTAAGTCTCAAAGACTGCTAGTAAAGCCTTAAGTCTCAAAAAGGAACTGCTAGTAAGAAGCCTTAAGTCTCCAAAGACTGCTAGTAGAAACCCTAAGTCTTCAAAGACTGCTTAAGTAGGAAGCCCTTAAAGTCTCAAAAGACTGCTAGTAGAAGCCCTAAGCTCAAAGACTGCTAAGGTAGAAAAGCCCTAAGTCTCAAAGACTGCGAGTAAGGAAGCCCTAAAGTCTCAAAGACTGCTAGTAGAAAGCCCTAAGTCTCAAAGACTGCTAGTAGAAGCCCTAAGTTCAAAGCGCTAGTAGAAGCCCTAAGTCTCAATAGACTGCTGAGTAGGAAGCCCTAAAGTCTCAAAGAACTGCCTAGTAGAAGCCCTTAAAGTCTCAAAGACTGCTAGTAGTAAGCCCTCAAAGTTCCTCAAAGACTCATAGAAGCCCTAAGTCTCAAAGACTGCTAGTAGAAGCGCCTAAGCTCAAAGAACTGCTAGTAGATGCCCTAAGTCTCAAAGACTGCTGACTATCACCTGTTCTATGTCAAAGAACAAAATAAAAAGACTTGTAGGGCAAGTCTGAAGTTTATATCTTGGGTTTTTGTTGTGCAGTGGTGCTACAGTGGTTTGGCCCTATGAAGAGAAAGCAAAAACGGGCTGGGCCCCCTCAACCTTCATGCTCGTAACAAGCGTACTATTTATTTATTGCTTTAGGTGCTACAGTGGTTGCCCCCAGTGGAAGACAAACGGGCTGCGCCCTCAAATCTCACGCCTCGAAACAAGGCCTACTACTTAATTTATTTATTGAGTGCATACAGCAGGGCCTTAGGAGTCACTTGCTGGCGTGTTGTGTGTTGGGGGGGGGGGGGGGGGGGAACGCGGGTTGTAGGTACAAGTGTGTGTGTGTGCAAAAAAGCTGGAAGTACAGCCCAAAGGCTGCTGTACACCTTGGTGCATATGTAAAAAAAGAACACTTCTTCATTTTTCCTTAGAAATATCCCTGATGGATGGAGGGTGTATCAGAATGTGAGTTCATGCATTTGCTTGGTGCAATGGGACTGTGGTGCTGACAGTGATGCTGGCAATGATGATGCCAGTGATGCTGATAAGTGATGATGGCAGTGATGCTACTAATGATGATCGGGCAAGGGGTTTTGCAAGGGGCAGGATGTGACATGCATGCTGGCAGTGAATGCGATAGTGATGATGCCAGTGATGTTGACCAGTGATTGCTGACTAGTAGAAGCCTGACTCTAGTAGAAGCCCTAAGTCTCAAAGACTGCTAGTAAGAAGACCCTAAGTCTTCAAAGCCCTAACTCAAAGACTGCTCCAGGTCCTAAGTGCTAGTAGTAAAGTCTTCAAAGACTGCTAGTAGAAGCCCTAAGTCTAAAGACTGCTAGAAAGGCAAAGACCTAAGGTCTCAAGACTTGCTAGTAGAAGTCTTCAAGACTGCTAGTAGAAAGCCCTAAGTCTCAAAGACTGCTAGTAGAAGCCCTAAGTCTCAAAGATGCTAGTAGAAGCCCTAAGTCTCAAAGACTGCTAGTAAAAGAAGCCCGAAGTCTCAAAAGACTGCTAGTAGAAGCCCTAAGTCTCAAAGACTGCTAGTTAGAAGCCCTAGTCCAAAGGACTCCCTAGTAGAAAGCCCTAAGTCTAAGACTGCTAGGAGAGCCCAAGCTCAAAGACTGCTAAAGAAGCCCTAAGTCTCAAAGACTGCTAGTAGAAGCCCTAGAGTCTCAAAGACTGCTAGTAGAAGCCCCTAAGTCTCAAGACTGCTAGTAGAAGCCTAAGTCTCAAAGCTTGCTAGATAGAAGCCCTAAGTCTCAAAGACTGCTGCCAGTAGAAGCCTAAGTTCCAAAGACTGCTCTTTAAGTCTCAAGACTGCTAGTGAAGCCCTAATCTCAAAAGACTGCTATAGAAGCCCTAAAGTCTCAGAAGCTGCTAGTAGAACAGCCCTTAAGTCTTCAAAGACTTGCCTAGTAGAAGCCCTAAGTCTCAAAGACTGCTAGTAGAAGCCCTGAAGTCTCAAAGCACTGCTAGTAGAAGCCCAATAAGTCTCAAAGACTGCTCTAGTAGAAAGCCTACAGTACTCAAGACTGCTAGTAAGAACCTAAGTCTCAAAGACTGCTAGTAGAAGCCCTAAGTCTAAGACTGCTCAGCTAGAAGCCTACATCTACAAAGCCTGCTAGATAGAAAGCCCTAAGTCTCAAAGACTGCAGTAGAAGCCCTAAGTCTCAAAGTACTGCTTAGTGTAGAAGCCCTAAAAAGTCTAGCACTGCTTAGTAGAAGCCCTAAGTCTCAAGACTGTGACTACACCTGCGGTGCTATGTCAAGACAAAAGTAAAGACTGTAGGCAAGTCTGAGTTGTATTATCTGGGTGTGTTGAGGTGCTACAGTGTTTGGCCCTAGAAAAAGCAAAACGGCTGGCCCCTCAACCTCATGCCTCCGTACAAAGGCTACTATTTAATTATTATGCTTGAGGGTGTACAGTTGTTGCCCCAGTAGCAAACCGGGCTGGCCCCCTAATCTCACGCTCGAAACAAGGCCTACTACTTATTTATTTTGAGCAGGTGCTACAGCAGGGCCTCTAGAGACTTCTGGTGTGTGTTGTGTGTGGGGGGGGGGGGGGCGGGGGGTTGTAGGTAAGTGTGCGGTGTGCAAAAAGTGATAATAACAGCCCAAAGGCTGCTAAAGCACCTTGGTGCTATTAAAGACCTTCTTGATCTTCCTTAGAAGATATCCCTGATGATGGAGGCTGGCATGTATCAGAAATGTGAGTTCATGATTTGCTTGGTTCTGCAAAGGGACTGTCAGGTAGCTGCAGTGATGCTGCAATGCATGATGGCAGTGATCTGATAGTGATGCATGCAGTGATTGCTACAATGATGATGGAAAGGGGTGCAAGGCTGCAGGGATGCTGACAGATGCTGGCTGCAAGTTGATTCTGGTAGTGATGATGCAGTGACTACGTGATGCTGACTAGTAGAAGCCCTAGTCTAGACTGCTAGTAGAAGCCCTAATCTCAAAGACTGCTAGTAGAAGCCCCTAAGTCTCAAAGACTGCTAGTAGAAAGCTAAGTTCAAAGAGTAGAAGCCCTAATTCTCAAGACCTAGTAAGCCCTAATCTCAAAGACTGCTAGTAGAAGAAGCCCTAAGTCTCAAAGACTGCTAGAAGCCCTAAAGTCTCAAAGACTGCCTAGGAAGCCCGAAGTCTCAAAAGACTTGCTAGTAGAAGCCTAGTCTCAAAAGACTGCTAGTAGAAGCCCTAAGTCTCAAAGACTGCTAGTAGAAGCCCTAAGTCTCAAAGACTGCTAGTAGATAAGCCCTAATCCAATAAGACAGTAAGTAAGCCTAAGTCTCAAAGACTAGCTAAGCCCTAACTCAAGGACTGCTAGTAGAAGCCCTAAGTCTCAAAGACTGCTAAAGAACTGCTAAGTAAAGCCCTCAAAGCTGCTAGTAGAAGCCTAATTCCAAAGGACTGCTAGTAGAAGCCCTAAGTCTCAAAAGAAGACTGCTAGTAGAAGCCCTAAGTCTCAAAAGACTGCTAGTAGAAGCCCTTAAGTCTCAAAGACTGCTAGTAGAAGCCCTAAGTCTTCAAAGACTGCTAGTAGAAAGCCCTAAGTCGAAAGACTCTAGTAAAGCCCTTAAGTCCTCAAAGACGCTAGTAGAAGCCCTAGTCTCAAAGACTGCTAAGTAGAAGCCCTAAGTCAAAGACTCCTAGTACAAGCCCTAATCCTCAAAGACTGCTAGTAGAAGCCCTTAGTCCAAAGCCCTAGTAGAAGCCCAAGCTTCAAAGACTGCTAGTAAAAGCCCTAACTCAAAAGCTGTAGTAGAAGCCCTAAGTCTTCAAAGAGCTACTATCACCTGGTGCTAGCCAAGAACAAAAGTTTAACTTGTAGGGCAAGGTCTTGAAGTTGTAATCTGGTGTGTTGAGGGTGCTACACGGTTGCTAGAAAAAGCAAACGGGGCTGGCCCCCGTAACCTCATGCCTCGTAACAAGGCGTACTATTATTTATTGCTTGAGTCTCATAAGTGGTTGCCCCCATGGAAAGCAAACGGGCTGGCCCCCCTCAATCTACGCCTCGAAATAGCCTACTACTTATTTATTTATTGAGGTGCTACAAGCAGGGCCCTAGAGTCACTTCTGGGTTGTGTTGTGGAAGGGCGCGTATAGGTAGGTGTGTGTGGGGGTTTGTTGGGGGTGGGTTGTTAAGGTCAAGTGCGTGCGTCGTGTTGTGCAGTGTGTGGTGTGGGAGGCGGGGGGGGGGGGGGGGGGTTGTTGGTAAGTGTGTGTGTGTGCAAAAAAAGCTGATAGAACAGCCCCAAAGGCTGCTAGTAGCACCTTGGTGCTAGTATAAAAGACCACTTCTTCCATTTCCTTAGAAAATATCCCCTGATGGATGGTAGGGTGTATCAGAATGTAGGTTCAGCATTTGCGTGGTGGCAAAGGACCTTGGTGCTGACAGTGATGCTGGCAATGACTGATGCAGTGATGCTGATAGTGATGATGGCAGTGATGCTGACAAGAATGATGGGCAAGGGTGAAGGGGCAGGGGATGCCAGTGATTGCTTGGCAGTTATTCTGATAGTGATGATCAGTGAATGCTGAAGTGACTGACTAGTAGAAGCCCTAAGTCTCAAAGACTGCTAGTAGAAGCCCTCAAGTCTCAAAGACTGCCTAGTAGAAGCCCTATTAAGTCTCAAAGAACTGCTAAGACTGCTCAAAAGAGTAGTAAGCCCCTAAGTCTCAAAGACTGCTAGTAGAAGAAGCCCTAAGTCTCAAAAGGACTGCTAGTAGAAGCCTAAGCAAAGACCTAAGAAGCCCTAAGTCTCAAAGACTGCCTAGTAGAAGCCCAAGTCTCAAAAGAGCTAGTAGAAGCCCTAAGTCTCCACAAAGACTGCTAGTAGAAGCCCTAAGTCTCAAAAGACTGCTAGTAGAAAGCCCTAAGTCCAAAAGTCTTAGTAGAAGCCCTAAGTCTCAAAGACTGCTAGTAGAAGCCCTAAGTCTCAAAGACTGCTTAGTAGAAGCCCTAAGTCTCAAGACTGCTAGTAGAAGCCCTAAGTCTCAAAGACTGCTTAGTAGAAGCCTTAAGTCTCAATAGGGACTGCAAGTAGAATCCCTAATCTCCAAAGACCGCTAGTAGAAGCCGCTAAGTCTCATAGAGCGCTCCCTAAGCTCGAAGACTGCTAGTAGAAGCCCTAAGTCTCAAAAGACTGCTAGTAGAAGCCTTAAAGTCTCCAAAGACTCTAAGCCCAAGTCTCAAAACTGCTAGTAGAAAGCCCTAAGCTCAAAGACTGCTAGTTAGAAGCCCTAAGTCTCAAGGACTGCTAGTAGAAGCCCTAAGTCTCAAAGACTGCTAGTAGAAAGCCCTAAGGTCTCAAAGACTGCTAGTAGAACCCCTAAGTCTCAAAGACTGCTAGTAGAAACCCTAAGTCTCCCCAAAGACTAGAAGTCTCAAAGACCTAAGTAAGAAGCCCTAAGTCGTCAAAGACTGCTAGTAGAAGCCCTAAGCCCAAGTCTCAAAGACTAAGTAACTACCAGCCTACTGCTAGTTAAAGAAGCTCAAAAGATAGAAAGCCCTAAGTCTCAAAGACAAAGACTGCTAAGCCAAGAACCACTATCACCTAGTTGCTATTCTGTAGAAGAACAACTGCTAAGAAGCCCTTAAGTCTCAAAGACGCTACTATCACTGGTAGGCAAGTCTGAAGTTGTATATCTGGGTGTGTTGAGGGTGCTACAGTGGTTGCCCTAGAAAAAGCAAACGGCGCTGGCCCCTCAACCTCATCGCCTCGTAACAAGGCGTACTATTTATTTATTGCTTGAGGGTCTACAGTGGTTGCCCCCAGTGGAAGCAAACGGGCTGCCCCCTCAATCTCACGCGCTCGAAACAAGCCTACTACTTATTTATTTAAGGTGCTACAGCAGGGCCTCTAGGAGCACTTCTGGTGGTGTTGGGGGTATAGTAGGTGTGTTGGGGTGTTTGTGGGGTTGTAGGTAAGTGCGTGCGTGTTGTGGTGTGTGTGTGGGGGGGGGGGGGGTTGTTAAGTGATGTGTGTGTGCCAAAAGCTGATAGTAACAGTCCCAAAGGCTGCTAGTAGCACATTGGGGCTATATGTAATGACACTTCTCATTTCCTTGAAATTATCCCTGAGGATGGAGGGTTATCAGAATGTGAGTTCATGCATGCTTGGCAAGGGACGGTGACAGTATGCTGCAATGATGATAGCAGTGTGTGATAGTGATGATGGCCATGATGCTGACCAATGATGCATGGCAAGTGCAAGGGCAGGGGATGCTGACATTGTTATGTGCAGTTGATGCTGATAGTGATGATGCGATGCTGACAGTGATGACTGCCCTATACTTCAAAGAGTAGAAGGCCCTAAGTCTCAAAGATGCCCTAATCAAACGACGCTAGTAGAAGCCCTAAGTCTCAAAGACTTGCTAGTAGAAGCCCTCCGCAAAGGCAGAAAGCGTCTCAAAGACTGCTAGTAGAAGCCCTAAGTCTCCAAAAGACTGCTAGTAGAAGCCCTAAGTCTCAAAGACGCATGACCCTAAGTCTCAAAGACGTAGTAGAAGCCCGAAGTCTCAAGACTGCTATTAGAAGCCCTAGTCTGTAGTACGCCCTACCCTAGCTCAAAACTATTATAGAAGCGAATCCAAAGACGCAGAAGCCCTAAGTCCTCCAAAGACTGCTAGGAAGCCCTAAGTAAGACTGCTAGTAGAAGCCCTAAGTCTCAAAGACTGCTAGTAGAAGCCCTAAGTCTCAAAGACTTGCTATAGTAAGCCCAAGTAGAAGGCTGAGAAGGCTGTACAAACTGCATAAGCCTTCTCATCTTGTTAATCCCAACAGACTGATAGAGGTAGTCTCCCGACTCATAAGTAAAAGACTGCTAGTAGATTTAAAAAGAGCCAAAGACTAAGTCTCCAAGACGCTAGTAGCAAGAACCCTAAGTCTCAAAGACTGCTAGTAGAAGCCTTAAGTGCTTGTAGTAGAAGCCCCTAAGTCTCAAAACTGCTAGTAGAAGCCCTAAGTCTCACAGACTGCTAGTTAGAAGCCCTAATCTCAAAACGGAGAAACTGCTTAGTAAGAAGCCCTAATAAAGTCTCAAAAGACTGCTAAGAACCTAACTATAGTCAAGCTAAGTCCCAAGACGCTAGTAGAAGCCCTAAAGTCTCAAAGACCTAACTAGTTAAAGATCCTAGTTACAGCCAAAGCTAGAAGCCCTAAGCTCGACTGCTAGTAAAGCCCTAAGGCTCAAAGACTGCTAGTAGAAGCCCTAAGTCTTCAAAGTAGACTAGTGCCTAATCAAAGACTGCTAGTAGGCCCTAAGTCTCAAAGACTGCTATGTAAGAAGCCCTAAGTTCAAAACGCTAGACTGCAGGGAAGACGCTAAGACAAAGACTGACTAGTCTAAGTCTCAGACTGGTAGAGTCTGACTGCTACTATCACCTTTGGGTGCTATGTCAAGACAAAAAGTAAAGACTTGTAGGCAAAGTCTGAAGTTGTATATCTGGGATGTGTTGAGGTGCACAGTGTGCCTGAAAAAGCAAAACGGCTGGCCCCTCAAGCCTCATGCTCGTAACAAGGCGCCTGAGTCTACAGTGGTTGCCCCCAGTGAAGCAAACGGCTGGCTCCTCAATCTCACGCCTCTCGAAACAAGCTACTACTTATATTATTTATGAGGTGCTACGCAGGGGCCTCTAGGATCACTTCTGGCGTGTGTGGGGAGGGTATAGGTAGGTGTGTGGGGAGTTGTGGGTGAGTGTAGTAAGTGCGTGCGGTGTGTGGTGTGTGTGTGGGGGGGGGGGGGGGTGGGGGTAGGAGTGTGTGCGTGTTGTGTGAGTCGTGTGGGGGGGGGGGGGGGGGGGGGGGCGGGGGGGGGGAGAGGGGGGTAGGTAAGTGTCTGCCTGCAAAGCTGATAGTAACAGCCCAAAGGCTGCTAGTAGCACCTTTTGCATGTAAAGACACATCTTCATTCCTTAGAAATTATCCCTGATGATGGAGGGTGTATCTAAGAGGTCATGAACCTGTGGGACTTCCAGTGCAAGGATGCTGGCTGACAGTGCATGCAATGATGATGCATGATCTGATAGTGATGATGCAGTTGATGCTGACAACAATTTATGACAATTGCAAGGGCAGGGATGCTGACAGTGATGCTGGCAGTGATGCTGATAATATGATGGCAGTGAGCGGACAGTGATGCTGACTAGTAGAAAAGCCTATATATACCCTAAGTCCTCCAAGACAAGAATCCCTAATTCTCAAAGACTGCTGCTAGTAGTCTCAAAGACCTCTAAGAATAGCACTAAGTTCTCAAGATCAAAGTAATTAACAACTCAAGACTGGCTAGTAGATCCCTAAATAAGTCTCAAAGACTGCTAGTAGAATCCCTAAGTCTCAAAACTGCGACTAGAGAGACCTAACTCAAAGACTCAAGTAGAAGCCCTAAGTCTCAAAGACTGCTAGTAGAAGCCCTAAGTCTCAAAGACTGCTAGTAGCTAAGCCCTAAGTCTCAAAAGAGGCTGAAGCTCAAGACTGGCATAGAAGCCCTAAGTCTCAAAGACTGCTAGTAGAAGCCCTAAGTCTCAAAGACCTGCTAGTCCGAAAGAAGCCCTCAAGTCTAAGCCAAAGACTGCTAGTAGAAGCCCTAAGTCTCAAAGACTGCTCAGTAGAAGCCCTAAGTCTCAAAAAAAAGGACTGCTAGTAGAAGCCCTAAGTCTCAAAGACTGCTAGCTAGAAGCCCTAAAGTCTCAAAGACTGCTAGTTAGAAGGCCCTAAGTCTCAAAGACTGCTAGTAAGAAGCCCTAAGTCTCAAAGACTGCTAGTAGAAGCCCTAAGTCTCAAAAGACTGCTAGTAGAAGCCCTAAGTCTCAAAGACTGGGCTAGTAGAAAGCCCTAAGTCTCAAAGACTGCTAGTAGAAGCCCTAAGTCATCAAAGAACTGCTAGTAGAAGCCTAAGTCTCAAAGGAACTGTCTCAAAGAGCAGTAGAAGCCCTAAGTCTCAAGACTGCTAGTAGAAGCCCTTAAGTCTCAAAAGACTGCTAGTTAGAAGCCCTAAGTCTCAAAGACTGCTAGTAGAAGCCCTAAGTCTCAAAGACTGCATAGTAGAAGCCCTAAGTCTCAAAGACTGCTAGAAGCCCTGTCAGAAGCCCTAAGTCTCAAAGACTGCTAGTAGAAGCCCTAAGTCTCAAAAGACTGCTAGTAAAGCCCTTAAGTGCAAAAGACTCAAAGACTGCTAGTAGAAGCCCTAAGTCTTCAAAGACTGCTAGTAGAAGCCCTAAGTCTCAAAGACTGCTAGTAGAAGCCCTAAGTCTCAAAGACTGCTAGTAGAAGCCCTAAGTCTCGATAAGACTGCTAGTAGAAGCCCTTAAGTCTCAAAGACTGCTCAGTAAGTCTCAAAGACTGCTAGTAGAAAGCCCTAAGTCTAAGCCCTAAGTTCTCAAAGACTGCTAGTAAGAAAGCCCTAAGTCTCAAAGACTGCTAAAGTCTAGAAGCCCTATTCTCAAGAGACTGCTAGTAGAAGCCTAAGTCTCAAAGACTCTAAGTCTAAGACTGCTATGTAGAAGTCTAAGCCCTAAGTCTGCTAAAGACTGCTAGTAGAAGCCCTAAGTCTCAAAGACTGCTACTATCACCTGGGTGCTATGTCAAGACAAAAGTAAAGACTTGTAGGGCAAGTCTGAAGTTGTATATCTGGGTGTGTTGAGGGTGCTACAGTGGTTGGCCCTAGAAAAAGCAAACGGGCTGGCCCCTCAACCTCATGCCTCGTAACAAGGCGTACTATTTATTTATTGCTTGAGGGTGCTACAGTGGTTGCCCCCAGTGAAGCAAACGGGCTGGCCCCCTCAATCTCACGCCTCGAAACAAGGCCTACTACTTATTTATTTATTGAGGGTGCTTACAGCAGGGCCTCTAGAGTCACTTCTGGGTGTGTGGGGGGGGTATAGGTAGGTGTGTGTGGGGGGTGTTGTGGGGTGGGGTGTAGGTAAGTGCGTGCGTGTTGTGTGTGTGTGGGGGGGGGGGGGGGGGGGGGGGGGGGGGGGGGGGTAGGTAAGTGTGTGCGTGTTGTGTGTGTGGGGGGGGGGGGGGGGGGGGTGTAGGTAAGTGTGTGTGTGTGCAAAAAGCTGATAGTAACAGCCCAAAGGCTGCTAGTAGCACCTTGGTGCTATGTAAAGACACTTCTTCATTTCCTTAGAAATATCCCTGATGGATGGAGGGTGTATCAGAATGTGAGGTTCATGCATTTGCTTGGTGCAAGGGACTGTGGTGCTGACAGTGATGCTGGCAATGATGATGGCAGTGATGCTGATAGTGATGATGGCAGTGATGCTGACAATGATGATGGCAAGGGGTGCAAGGGGCAGGGATGCTTGACAGTGATGCTGGCAGTGATGCTGATAGTGATGATGGCAGTGATGCTGACAGTGATGCTGACAATGATGATGGCAAGGGGTGCAAGGGGCAGGGATGCTGACAGTGATGATGGTAGGGACAAGGGACAGGGATGCTGACAGGGATGCTGACAGGGACACGGGGCAGTGATGCTGACAGTGATGATGGCAGTGACGCTGACAGGGACAAGGGGCAGTGATGCTGACAGTGATGCTGACAGGGACAAGGGGCAGGGATGCTGACAATGATGCTGGCAGTGTTGATGGCAGTGATGCTGACAGGGACACGGGTTTAAAACCGAACCAAACCAAACCAAACCAAACCAAACCAAACCAAACCAAACCAAACCAAACCAAACCAAACCAAACCAAACCAAACCAAACCAAACCAAACCAAAACCAAACCAAACCAAACCAAACCAAAAACCAAACCAAACCAAAACCAAACCAAACCAAACCAAACCAAACCAAACCAAACCAAACCAAACCAAACCAAACCAAACCAAACCAAACCAATCCAAGCCAATCCAAACCAAGCCAAACCAAACCAAACCAAACCAAACCGATCGAAGTCAAACAAAGTTGAACCAAACCAAACCAAACCAACAAAAGCCAACCCTATCCAACCCCCTGTATAGAATGGAAAGACTCCCTTGGACCTCATCCCCTCGGGCGCCAAACACCAAACCTTGAGAGGTTTGGTCTCAGCGGCAAAAGCCTCCACCGCTCCCCCACCCCCCCCCAGCAGCAAATGCGAGAAGCATTCCTGGCGCAGGAATGCCTGCTGAGGTTGCCGCTCAGATGAGCGCCATGGCCCTCAACTACCCTCACACTCAATCTTCAAGCTCTTCAGCCACTGCTGCTGGCCCCCCTCACACCAGCGTACTGCCTCAAGGGGGGCAACACGTACCGTACAGGTACACACACCAGCCCCAACAAGCACCCCCACCAGCACAGCAGGCCCCCTCCATGTACCCACCAGTGCCAACTGGGAGCTGCGTCATCCCACACCAACAGGGACCCTACACCCCTGGGTACGGGGCCCCCCAGGCTCCTAGTGCTGCCCAACAGGGACCGTACCCCCCTGGGTACGGGCCCCCCCAGGCTCCTAGTACTGCCCATCAGGGACACCACCCCCCTGGGTACGGGGCCCCTCAGGCTCCTAGTACTGCCCATCAGGGACCCTACCCCCCTGGGTACGGGGCCCCCCGGGCCAGTGATGGGGGGGCGGATATCCATCCTCCCCAACCTTCACCAGGGACCCAGCACACGCAACCTGCCCTGGCAGCCTATGGGGCACAGTGGCAGCAGCAGGTAGAGGCCGTCAACGCAGTCAATCAGCATGCAGGGCAGCCCATGCAGCCACCTTCCTCGCAATACACTGCAGCACAAGCACAACAAGCGGCTCAACAAGAAGCTGTCCAGCAAGAGGCACAGGTATTGGATGATTGCTTTGCTCTTATATTACAAATAAGTATTACCCCCCCCCCCCCCCCCCCCTGCAGGAGGAAGAGTAGCAGGAGGAAGAGATACTGTTGTATTAAGAATGAGTTTAATCCCGCACTCCCCTTTTAAATGTACCCCCCCACCCCCACCCCCGCAGGAGGAAGAGAAGCTCTTGTATTAAAAATAAGTATAACCCCGCACTCTCCTTTTAAATGCACCCCCCACACACACGCCACCCCACCCACCCGCAGGAGGAAGAGAAGCTCTTATATTAAAAATAAGTTTTACCCCCCCACCCCCCCATGCAGGAGGAAGAGAAGTCCTCAAATCCGCTTAAGTTCTGGAATCGGAAGAAGAAGGACTCCCCGAAGGGCACCTCAGACGGAAAACGTGCAGACTCACAAGCAGCGCTCACCAAACCAGCAGAAGCAGCAGCAGCTCCCCTGGGCAGTGGCAGTGATGGTGGTTGGGGGGACGATGCAGAGACCGACTGGAGGGGACCTTCAGGTGCTCATTTTTTAATTTATTTATCTTTTTAATTTAATTTAATTTATTTTTATTTTATTTTTGGCAGAGCCCCCTCTTCAAGGGGGCAGGATCCCCCATGTTGATCCATTTGTCCGTCCGACCGACCATCCATCCGTCTGACCGCAATGAAGCCTGACACGTCAGCCAACAGTCTCATAACTAACACGCTTCCGTTGCCACCTGTCGCTCCCTCGTGATCACTCTTGGCAAATTTTTAGCGTTGCAGGCGACGCTGCATTGAACTTGTTTGTTGTGAAAGGATTGTTTCGACCAGGAGTAGTTGTGACCAGGAGATGGGTCTCCTTACACAAACCAGCGACACCGAGGATTCAGACTGATTCTTCTTCAACACTTTTTATGTTTTTTTTTTGCTGCACGTAAAATAGCACACCACAGAACAGTGATCATCTCATTAGCAGTACACCACAAAACAGTGACCATCTCCTTAGCAGTACACCACAAAACAGTGACCATCTCATTAGCAGTACACCACAAAACAGTGACCATCTCATTAGCAGTACACCACAAAACAGTGATCATCTTATTAGCAGTACACCACAAAACAGTAACCATCTCCTTAGCAGTACACCACAAAACAGTGACCATCTCATTAGCAGTACACCACAAAGCAGTGACCATCTCCTTAGCAGTACACCACAAAACAGTGATCATCTCATTAGCAGTACACCACAAAACAGTGACCATCTCCTTAGCAGTACACCACAAAACAGTGACCTTCTTATTAGCAGTACACCACAAAACAGTGACCATCTCATTAGAAGTACACCACAAAGCAGTGACCATCTCATTAGCAGTACACCATAAAACAGTGATCATCTCATTAGCAGTACACCACAAAACAATGACCATCTCCTTAGCAGTACACCACAAAACAGTGACCTTCTTATTAGCAGTACACCACAAAACAGTGACCATCTCATTAGCAGTACACCACAAAACAGTGACCATCTCATTAGCAGGACACCACAAAACAGTGATCATCTCATTAGCAGTACACCACAAAACAGTGATCATCTCATTAGCAGTACACCACGAAACAGTGGCCATCTCATTAGCAGTACACCACAAAACAGTGACCATCTCATGAGCAGCAGTGTCACCATTAGTGCTTTAGCATTATTTGGCAACTCGAGATGTCCAGCTATCGAATCTTAGGTACTTCTACCCAGATATATACAATAGTTCCAGACTACCCTGCTATACTCCCCCCCTTCTTTTCCAGTGTATTGTAGTGTTTTAAGTTTTGAATTGGGCGTATTGAAAAGGTAACTTGAGATGTCCAGTTACCGAATCTCAGGTACTTCTACCCAGATATATACACGAGTACCAGTCAACCCTGCTACACTCCCCCCCTTCTTTTCCTGTGTATTTGTGTGTTTTAAGTTGTGAATTGGGTGTATTGAAAAGGCAACTCGAGATGTCCAGTAACTGAATCTCAGGTACTTCTACCCAGATATATACACGAGTACCAGTCAACCCTGCTACACTCCCCCCCTTCTTTTCCTGTGGATTTTTGTGTTTGGAGTTGTGAATTGGGCGTATTGAAAAGGCAACTCGAGATGTCCAGTAACTGAATCTCAGGTACTTCGACCCAGATACATGCACGAGTACCAGACTACCAGGCAACCCGCAGGGCCATGAGTGTTAACCATGCTGAGCAAGTGTTCAAAACATCTCACACTTGTTCAACTTGTTCAAAACATCTCACACTTGTTCAAATTGTTCAAAACATCCCACACTTGTTCAAATTGTTAAAAAAATCTCACACTTGTTCAAATTGTTCAAAACATCTCACACTCGTTCAAATTGTTAAAAACATCTCAAGTTTTTGTAAGAGTTTGTAAGCCCCTAGACGTGCACCCTACAACGTGAGCCTTGAACCCTGAACCCTGAGCCCCACAACCTGAGCCTTGAATCCTGAACCCTGAACCCCACAACCTGAGCCTTGAACCCTGAACCCTGAACCCCACCTGAGCCTTGAACCCTGAACCCTGAACCCCACTACCTGAGCCTTGAACCCTGAACTCTGCACCCTAAACCCTGAACCCTTGTACCTTGCAGAGCCTCCATTTATTCTCTTGCTGCTGCTGCTGCTGCTGCTGCTGCTGCTGCTGTCAAGCCACACACATACCCAGGCCCAGGCCCTCACCCTCACACACAGCCAGACCCACACAGATACCAACACCCTCACCCTCGCCCTCGCATACGCTCTCAACCTCACCCTCACCGCCTTGACCCTCAGGAGCTCCCTTAGGAGCCCCCTCTTCAATGCCGCCCCCATGTGTATCCATTTGTCCGTCCGACCGACCGACCATCTGACCGTGATGAAGCCTGACACATCAGCCAACGGTCTCGCAACTAACTCGCTTCCGTTGCCACCCGTCGCTCCCTCACATCGACTCCATCACGCTGTCCCCCCCCCCCCCACACACACACACACACACACACACACACACATACACACACTTGCAGAGCCTCCATTTCTTCTTCTTCTGCTGCTGCTGCTGCTGCTGCTGCTGCTAAGCATCTTAACCGCATATGTACACACCAGCAACATCAGGCCCCACAAGACCAGGCATTCCCATCAGGGCATCACCCAACCACCCAACCATCACCCAACCACCCAGTCGCTCACCAGCAACATCAGGCCCCACAAGACCTGGCATTCCCATCAGGGGATCACCCACCACTCACCCAACCAGCCAATCACCACCTAACCACCCGCAGAGCCTCCAATTTCTTCTCCTGCTGCTGCTGCTGCTACTGTGAAGCAACTCAACCCTGCATTGATACCGTCTTCCTCACCGTTCCTTCACTGTTTGATGCCCTGAACCCTAAACCCTGAACCCTAAGCAAGAAGTGACCCCCTATCCACAGAGCATCCATTTTCTTCTTCTTCTTTCTTCTTCTTCTTCTTTCTTCTTCTTCTTCTTCTTCTTCTTCTTCTTCTTCTTCTTCTTCTTCCTCTTCTTCTTCTTCTTCTTCTGCTGCTGCTGCTGCTGCTGCTGCTGCTGCTGCTGCTGCTGTCCAGCCACACACACACCAGGCCCAGGCCCACACCCTCACACACAGCCACACACACACCCAGGCCCAGGCCCACACCCTCACACACAGCCACACACACACCCAGGCCAGGCCCACACCCTCACACACAGCCACACACACACCCAGGCCCAGGCCCACACCCTCACACACAGCCACACACACACACCCAGGCCCAGGCCACACCCTCACACACAGCCACACACACACCCAGGCCTAGGCCCACAGCCACACACACAGCCACACACACACCCAGGCCCAGGCCCACACCCTGACACACAGCCACACACACACCCAGGCCCAGGCCCACACCCTCACACACAGCCACACACACACCAACACCTTCACCCTCGCCCGTGCATACGCCCTCAAACTCAACCTCACCGCCTTGACCCTCCCTCACATCGACTCCATCACGCTGTCACACACACACACTTGCAGAGCCTCCATTTTCTTCTCCTGCTGCTGCTGCTGCTGTCAAGCAACTCAACCGCCTGGGCACACTTGTACGGATGGAGCAGTCAGTGCAGCCAGCGGCTCCCCAGGTGGCGCCTCCCCTTCAACAGCAGTACAGCGGCCCAGCAGGAAGGATGTACACTGCCGAGGTACAACGACAAGATAGATAAAACCGAATAAAATATCAACGTAATAAACTGACTATGAATGAAGTATATTACGTTGATGGCTAATAAAATTAATTCATGATGGTTGCAGATAGCACTATGGATTGTGCACTTCTATGTGGGTGCTAAATCAAGGATTTCCCCCCCGCTATATACAGCGATCGCTAGTTTTAACCACGTTTTAACCTGCGTTTTAGCGTTATAAAACAGCTATGTACAGCGATCGCTAGTTTTAACCACGTTTTAACCTGCGTTTTAGCGTTATGAAAAAACCAAGTACAGCGATCGCTAGTTTTAACCACGTTTTAACCTGCGTTTTAGCGTTATAAAAAAGCTATATACAGCGATCGCTAGTTTTAACCACGTTTTAACCTGCGTTTTAGCGTTATAAAAAAGAAAACATTATTGGCCCTAAATGGCCCTCAAAAGCTATGAAAGGCTACAAAAGCTGTAATAAGCAACAAAAAGCACTAAATCGCTGTCCCTGAGGGAGACCTAAAACCATAGAGCTAGAAAAAACCCACTTTCAGATTTGAAAAAAGAATCCCTGTGCTGGATACCAAAATATCGGAAGGCAGCAGTGGATGGTAGATTGGGATGGATTGGGATGGCAGATTGGGATGGCAGCAGTGGATGGTAGATTGGGATGGCAGATTGGGATGGATTGGGATGGCAGCAGTGGATAGTAGATTGGGATGGCAGATTGGGATGGATTGGGATGGCAGCAGTGGATAGTAGATTGGGATGGCAGATTGGGATGGATTGGGATGGCAGCAGTGGATAGTAGATTGGGATGGATTGATTTTGTGAGTTGGATTTTCAGCCAACTCTGGGCTGCTCACCGCCCAATGCCAAGTTCCCCTGTTCGACACAGACACAGACGCACACACACAGACACGCAAATACACACATACACACACATACATACACATACACATACACACACAAACACTCATACACACACAAACACTCACACACACCCACACACACACATACACGCACACACACACACACACACACACACACACACACACACACACACACACACACACACACTCATACACACACACTCATACACACACACACACACACACACACACACACACACTAATAAACACACATACACACAGATAGATAGGATTGATTTTATGACATGGCTTTTCAGCCAACTCTGGACTGCTCACCGTCCAATGCCCAGTCCCCCTGTGTGACACAGACGCACACACACACACGGACATACATACATACACACATACATACACAAATACACTCTTACACACATACACACACACATTCACACACACACATGCACTCACACATACACACACACACACACACACATACTCGCACACCAACCTGCCCCCCAGTAGCTGATGAGTTGTAATGAAAGATTTGCGGAGAAAAGGACTCCCCCCCCCCCACACACACCCTAACACCATCTCTCCCCCCCCCCCCCCCCCCCCCTACACACAAACACTCCGACCTGCCCCCCCAGGAGCTGAAGAGTTGCTGCGGAGGATTTGCGGAGAGCAACAAGTTAGGCGAAGGAGGATTTGGGGCTGTGTACCGCGGCCACTTGGACGGCATTCCTGTGGCTGTCAAGGTGATACATTGTTTTCTTTATTTGTTGTTTGGTCGCACCGAGTCGCTCACTTTGAGACTACCCCCCACCCACACACCCACACACACACACACACACACACACGCACACACACACACACACACACACACACTTTGAGACGTGTCACACGTGTTTGTTCACGCGTCACACAAAACAAAAACAGTGCGGTACTGTTTTTGTACGGTACCGCGGCTACTCGGACGGCATGCGTGTGGCTGTCAAGGTGATTTGTTCATTTTATTATATGATTCGATAAAATGTCTAGGTGATTTGATCACTATTTGTATTGACAGATTAATGACTGCAACATGCTACGTATCTGTGGTACCATGTGCATTGTGTGTGCAATTGAATGGACGGTGTGAGCTTTGATCGGATGTTGAAGCAACGGCGAGAGACACAGTAACCATTCAGTTGCTCCATTTGCGACATGTCGCACAATACAAAAACAGGATGTGTACCGCGGCCACTTGGAGGGCAAACCCGTGGCTGTCAAGGTGATACAATATTGTATTTATTTGTTATCTTATCTATTTGTTGCTCAATTTGCGACACATCTCATAAAATAATAGACTGTGCACTGCGCCTTGTTGGACAGCATGCCTGTGGCTGTCAAGGTGATACAATATTGTATCTATTTGTTGCTCAATTTGCGACACATCTCATAAAATAATAGACTGTGCACTGCGCCTTGTTGGACAGCATGCCTGTGGCTGTCAAGGTGATACAATATCTTATCTATTTGTTGCTCAATTTGCGACACATCTCATAAAATAATAGACTGTGCACTGCGCCTTGTTGGACAGCATGCCTGTGGCTGTCAAGGCGATACAATATCTTATCTATTTATTGCTCAATTTGCGTCACAGCGCACAAAATAATAGACTGAGCACTGCGCCTTGTTGGACAGCATGCCTGTGGCTGTCAAGGTGATACAATATCTTATCTATTTATTGCTCAATTTGCGACACATCTCATAAAATAATAGACTGTGCACTGCGGCTTCTTGGACAGCATGCCTGTGGCTGTCAAGGCGATACAATATCTTATCTATTTGTTGCTCAATTTGCGTCACAGCGCACAAAATAATAGACTGAGCACTGCGCCTTGTTGGACAGCATGCCTGTGGCTGTCAAGGGGATACAATATCTTATCTATTTATTGCTCAATTTGCGACACATCGCACAAAATAATAGACTGTGCACTGCGGCTTCTTGGACAGCATGCCTGTGGCTGTCAAGGGGATTTGTTCATTATTGTTTTGTGATTTGATGAAGGTGATGTGTTCATTATTTGTTGGTGATTTGATCAAATGTCAAGGTGATTTGTTCATTATTGTTTGGTGATTTGATGAAGGTGATTTGATCAAATGTCAAGGTGATTTGTTCATTATTTTTATTTATGTGTTGCTCAATTTGCGACACGCCGCACAACATAAACAAGGTGTGTACCAGGGTACCTCCATGGACCAAATTGGCCAGCGCTTTAGCGCACATGAAAAAATGAAAACTGCGCTTTGTAGTGCAAAAAGCGCAAACATTGCTTGCTGCGCTTACAGGGGGTTGCAAAAAACTGCGCGGAACGCGCAGTGGGGTACAAAAAGGCAGCGCGCCAGCGCGCAAAAGTGCGCGCTTGGAAGTACCCTGGTGTGTACCGCAGCCACTTCGACGGCATTCCTGTGGCTATCAAGGTTATACATTATTTTTAATATATGTATAATAAATATAACATTTTATTACAAGGCGTGGGGTTGAGGGGGCCAGCCCGGTTGCTTGCCCTGGGGCCAGCCACCAACTCACCATTTAAATATATACATAGAACATCTCATTACGAGGCGTGAGGTTGACCGGGCCAGCCCGGTTGCTTGCACTGGGGCCAGCCACCAGACATTATTTTCCTTTATCAGAGATCTTGGATAAGCGAGCGCATCCGTCTACACACTCTCACACACACACACATCCCCCCTCCCCCCCCCCCCCCCCCCCCCCCCCCCCCCCACACACACACACACACACACATCCCCCTCCCCCCCCCTCCCCCCCCCACCACCACACACACACATCGTGAATAAGCGAGTGTATACGTCAAAACCACCTTTGTAATGAAAAGGGCTAATATTGAGCTAGCATAAAATACGTTTTCATCATGGCTGGAAGCGAGTGCTTTGGTGTGGAGTCTCAGTGTTTGTGGTGTGTGTGTGGTACTGGGGGGGGTGGGGGGGTGGGGGGGTCTGGGGGGTGTTGTGGGAGATGATTAAGGCAAATTTTGAGCTAGTATGAAGTAAGCGTTCAGCATGGCTGGAAGGTGAGGGCTTGGGTGTGGAGTGGTGTGTGTGGTGTGTGCGTGTGGTGATGGTGGTGGTGGGTCTGGGGGGTGTTGTGGGGGATGACAAGGGCAAAAATATTGAGCTAGCATGAAATAAGCGGTTCAGCATGGCTGGAAAGGTGAGGGCTTGGGTGTGGAGTCTTTACGTTTGTGTGTTTGTGTGCATGTGGTGGTGGTGGTGGTGGTGGTGGGGAGGGGGGGTATGGGGGGTGTTTTGGGGGTGAAAAGGGCAAAATATTGAGCTAGCATGTAGTAGCATGACATATGTATAAGAGATTGTGAATAAGCGAGCGAATCCGTCTACACCAACTTTTAAATGAATACATATTTTCAGTGTGGCTTTAACCGCACTAATGAGTGCCAATTAATATTCATTTAATGCTGATTAATTCCAATGACTTTAATGGATAGTAAAGACTTTAATTGTATATACTTTAATGAAGACAAATTTCCAGTGTGTCTTTAGCCACACTAGTGCATGCTGATTCATTTAAAAAAAAAAAAAAAAAAACTTTAGCCACATTTTTAGCCACATATTTTTAGCCACACATTGTTAGCCACACATTTTTAGCCACACATTTTTAGCCACACATTGTTAGCCACACATTTTTAGCCACACATTTTTAGCCACACATTTTTAGCCACACTTTAGCCACACTTTAGCCACATTTTTAGCCACATTTTAAAGAAAGTCTTTAGCCACACTAGTGCATGCTGATTCATTTCAAAGAAATCAAAAGCTAAGAAAGCTAAAAACACACTCCCAAGACTATCCCCACCACCTCCCACCCACCACCACCGCGACCACCTGCCCACCCACCCACCCACCACCTCATACCCACCTACCTACCATCAATTTATTGTAGATAATAGCTAATGTATGTATGGTACAGTCCAAGGGTAGGCCAAATAGGCTGAAGGGACTTGCCCAACCGTGGCAGGAATAGTAAAGCGCTTAAGCGCGGCATTGCCGTACAATGGGATGTAGTGGGAGGCTTTGGGGCCGTGTACCTAGAAAACAGCAGTATGATATCATATCATTATCAATGTTAATTACTATCAAGGTTGTCTATTATTTAGGTTATTTATTATCAAGGTTGTTTATTATTAATATTATCTATTATCAAGGTTATTTATTACTTACATTATTTATTCTCGAGATTATTTATTTTTAATGTTATTTATTATCAAGGTTATTTATTATTTATATTATTTATTATCAAGGTTGTTTACTATCTAGGTTATTTATTATCAAGGTTGTTTACTATCTAGGTTATTTATTATCAAGGTTATTTATTACTAAACTTATACATTAATTTAGTGTTTTATACAGGTAATTTATTTTCCAGATTGTTGCTTATTATCTAGATTATTTATGATCACTGTTATTTATGGTCAAGGTAATTTATTATCAAGGTCTGTCAAGGTTGTTTATTATTTAGGTTACTTATTAATTTTTGTTAAGGTGGGAGGCATCCTGTCAACAAGCGCGTCCACCTCACAAACACCGACAAGGACACTGATACAAACACAAACACTGATAAACACAAACACTATACACATAAATACAAACACTGATAAATACAAACACAAGGACACTGATACAACACTGATACAAACACAAGGACACTGATACAACACTGATACAAACACAAGGGCACTGATACAAACACAAGGACACTGATACAACACTGATACAAACACAAGGACACTGATACAAACACAAGGACACTGATACAACACTGATACAAACACAAGGACACTGACACAAATGCACAAACACAAGCACAGGCAGGAGCACAAGCATACACACAATGACAAACAGAAATCAGACCTAAAGACATAACAAATACAAATACAAGCACACGCACAAAGAGAGATCAGACATAAATACAGACTTAATGCAAACACAAACACAAACACAGACACAAACACCCCTCGCCCACCCCTCCCCCCCCCCCCCCCCCTCCCCCCCACCCCCCCCCCCCCCCCCCCCCCCCCCCCCCCCCCCCCCCCCCCATGTCCACCCCCATCCCCTGCCTCCCCCCTGTCCCCCCCCTTCCTGTTGAGAGCAGACCATGGCCCAAGGCCACCCACCCCCTGTCCACCCCCCACCCCTGTTTGAGAGCAGACCATGGCCCAAGGCCCCCCTACCTCTGCCCCCCAACCCCTGTCCACCCCCGCCCCTGTTGAGAGCAGACCATGGCCCAAGGCCACCCACCCCTGTTGAGAGCAGACCATGGCCCAAGGCCCCCCTACCCCTGCCCCCCAACCCCTGTCCACCCCTGCCCCTGTTAAGAGCAGACCATGGCCCAAGGCCCCCACCCCCTGTCCACCCCCTGACCACCCCCCACCCCTGTTGTGAGCAGACCATTGCCCAAGGCCCCCCACCCCCTATCCACCCACTGTCCACCCACTGACCCCCCACCCCCTGTCCACCCCCACCCCTGTTGAGAGCAGACCATGGCCCAAGGGCCCAACGCGATGCAAGGGTTCCAAGAATTTGCAGCTGAGGTCGCCTTACTGGGTCGAATCCACCATCCTCACATTGTCCTTCTCATTGGAAGCTGCCCTGAGAAGGTGAGTTTTTGCTGAGTAGAGCAGTGTGGACTTCATTGATATGTATATAAATATATATATATGCAAGCACCTTGCGCAAGTTTAAACTTACCGAGATTTTTACCAAGATGTTTACCGAGATGAAGCCAGACACGTCAGCCAACTGTCTAATAACTTACTGGCTTCGGTCATCTCCATCGTTGCCACCTGTCGTTCCGTTGCCGACACTCTCCACCAAGTTTCCGGGTCGCTTGCGCTGCATAGGACTTGTTCAGTAAGAGGGCTGTGAATTTTGCTCAGGCCCTGGGGTTCTTGCTGGGTGATCCCTCTGGTCTGACAACCAAGCCTCATCAGAGGAGGCACCCAACTGGACTAGCGTGTTGCAGCCATGTGATACAGGGTTGCAGCCATGTGATACAGGGTTGCAGCCATGTGATACAGGGTTGCAGCCATGTGATACAGGGTTGCAGCCATGTGATACAGGGTTGCAGAAGCCCTTCAAGGATAGGCTGAGGGATGTTTTCAGCACCTTCATGGTGGAGAAGCACAGGCTGATGATAGCTGCCAATGTTCCAGCCAATGAGATGAGGGTCGATCTCCGATTGTCCGTGATCAAACTCTTGGCCCTACTCTTCCTTGAGGCTGCAGTTTATGTTGTGCATTAGTGTCTATACGTGGAGAGGAGCGGACAACCTAGCTGCCCAAGGATACACATGTCTCCGTATTGAATACGGCAGTCTGATGATTGCACTATGCTGTATTGACGAGTGTAGTGTAATAGTGTCTAAATGTGAAGAGGAACCAATCAACCTAGTTGTCCTTCTGATTCTGGTGTATGTGTATGTATATTACAGTCCAGGGGTAGGCCAAATAGGCTTAAGGGACTTGCCCAATCGTGATTGGAAGGGCTTAAAAGGAAAAAGCATTGATGAACTGAAACCCAAACAATCGTTTTACCGACGGGGGCCCTGATTTTGCGCTACAGTGATCATTTAATTCTACAAAATAATTATATCATCATCTCATCTGAGGTGATTTTTTAATTGTGCGAATCTGATCGCATTTTTGTGTAAATTGTGTTGAGTGTTTTCACCTGATTATGGCACTTGGGAGGAACAGTTAGGTACAGAAATAGGTTTTTTTTATTAAATTTTCATACGTAAAATATGTAACGTGAGCTTATATTCTTCTGGAAACAAGCGTGACATGTAAAACGAGAAAGTTCATGTTTTGGCTTATATTAGTCTCAAACATTTCGTGAAATCTTTCGGAACGTTATTTTTACTTTTTTGGATGCAGTTCATAAAAAGCTGCTCAATGTTTCTCAATCCCTACCTATCTTTGAAACGTTCCAAATGTTTCTCAACCTCAATCAACGTTTCTCAATCTCAATCCATTTTTTATATGTTCCAAAAGTTTGTCAATCTCAATCAATGTTTCAGTCTCAAACAGTCTCAATCTCGATCAATGTTCCACAATCTCAATCAATGTTTCAATCTCAATAAATGTTTTAATCTCAATCTCAATCAATGTTTCAATCTCAATCAATGTTTAATCTCAATCTCAATCAATGTTTCAATCTCGATCAACGTTTCAATCTCAATCTCAATCAATGTTTCAATCTCAATCAATGTTTTAATCTCAATCTCAATCAATGTTTCAATCTCAATCAATGTTTTAATCTCAATCTCAATCAATGTTTCAATCTAAATCAATGTTTCAATCTCAATCTCAATCAATGTTTCAATCTCAATCCCAATCAATGTTTCAAACATACAAAAACGTGTGTGCTTCTGTATGTCTGCAGGGCATGTTGGTGTATGAGCTGATGAGCCGAGGCACGCTGGACGATTTCCTCTTCCCCAAACATGCTACCCAATCACATGGATACATGGTGCCAACTACGCTGTGGTGGCAGGACCGTGTGCGTATTGCCTCTGAGGTGGCAACGGCACTGCTTTTCCTCCACTCTGCATCCGAGCCCATCGTGCACATGTGAGTTAACACTATTTCAGTGTTTTTCTTTTCAGCTTCAAGCAGCAGCTTCTAGGAGCTCCCTGGGCTGAGCCTATCATGCACATGTGAGTTATCACTATGCCAACCTTTTATCTTTTCAGCTACGGTGCTGCTGTTCCTCCACTCTGTATCCTAGCCCATCGTGCACATGTGAATTATCACAATGCCAGTGTCTTTCTTCTCAGCCACGGCGCTGCTGTTCCTCCACTCTGCACCTGAGCCCATCGTGCACTTGTGAGTAATCACTCTGTCAGTGTTTTTCTTTTCAGCTAAAAGCAGCAGCTTTTAGGAGCTCCCTGGGACCTCTCTTCATCCAAACCTTAAGCAATCTACCACCTGGAAGTTGATATCGTCAGCTTTCCAGTGCTCCTGGAATCTTTGGGTTCGGCCCAGTGGCAGCCTCAGGGAGTTGCCTAGAAGCTGGTGCTGGTAGCCGAATAGAAAAACAGTGGTGCCTATGTCAGCACAAATCATACGTATCTATGCCAGTACAAACCATATGTGTCTGTCAGTACAAAACTACTAATCACATGTGTCTATGTCAGTACAAAACTGCTAATCACTTGTGTCTATGTCAGTACAAAACTGCTAATCACATGTGTCTATGTCAGTACAAAACTACTAATCACATGTGTCTATGTCCGTACAAAACTGCTAATCACATGTGTCTATGTCAGTACAAAACTGCTAAGCACATGTGTCTATGTCAGTACAAAACTGCTAATCACATGTGTCTATGTAAGTACAAAACTGCTAATCACATGTGTCTATGTCAGTACAAAACTGCTAATCACATGTGTCTATATCAGTACAAAACTACTAATCACATGTGTTTATGTCAGTACAAAACTACTAATCACATATTTCTATGTCAGTACAAAACTACTAGTCACATGTGTATATGTCAGTACAAAACTACTAATCACATATTTCAGATCGGTAATTGGTGTCTTTTGCCTATCTTCCACCTTCCGCCTCCATACTCCCAACCTCAAATCTCCCGCCTTCCAAATCCCACCTCTTCCTTCCACTTCCCCTCTCCCCCTTTCCCCCTCCCGACTCCCCCCCATTTACAATCTCTCCCCTCACTCCCCCCTCTCCCACCTCCATCTCTCCCCTTCCCACCTCCCACCTCTCCCCTCCTCCCTCTCATCTCTCCGTCCCCCCACCCCCCGCCTCCCACCTCCCACCTTTCCTGCCCCCGGCCTCCCCACCTCTCATTCCTCCCATCCCCCACCTCTCCAGCCTCTCCCCCCTCCACCTCCCCTCCCATCTCTCCCCCCCTGTCCCCCCCCCCCCCCCCCCCCCCCCCCCCCCCCCCCCCCCTCCAGCCCCCCCGCGCCTCCCCCCTCCCCCCTCTCCCCCCCCCCTCGCCCTCTCCCCCCCCACACACCCTCTCCCCCCCCCCTCCCCCCCCCCCCTCCCCCCTCTCCCCTCCCACCTCCCACCTCTCCCATTCCACCACCCACCTCTCTCCTCCCACCTTCCACCTTTCCCCACCTCTCCCTTCCACTTCTGACCTCTCCCCTCCCATCTCTCCCAGCCCCCACCTCTCCAGCCCCCTGCCTCCCACCTCTTCCCCTCCCACCTCCCACCCCTCTCTTCCTACCTCTCGCCTCTCCCCTCCCACCTTACACGTCTCCCCTCCCACCTCCCACCTCCCTGCTCCTACCTCCCACCTTCCACCTGCCACATCCCCCTCTCCCCTGTCCCCTCTCTCTCCTCTCCCCCTCTTCCCTCTCCCTCCCCCCTACCCCCCTCCCGCCCCTCCCCCCTTCCCCCCTCCCACCTCCTGCTTCAGTACCTAAACCCTAAAACCCTAAACCCTAAACCCTCCCGCCTACCTCTTCAGGGGACCTTAAAGCCAAGCAATATTCCTGCTAGACCAAAACCTGACAGCCAAACTGGGTGATGTTGGCCTGGCTCGACTGCTGACCCCTGACAAGGCGGTCCATCATAAGCACTCAGTGAATCAAGCTAGCCAGCTTGTTGGTACCTTCGCATACATGGACCCGTAAGTGGCCAGCTTCTTGTTTTGTTTTGTTGCTCCCATTGCTCTCCTCTTGTGAGGGTTCTGCTTCTTCATTAGTCTACAGCTTTATCTGGGGCTCCAGAACCAATATTGCGACAAAATAAGGGGGGGTGATTTTCCTTCAAAAGCAACCGTTAGTGGCCAGCTTCTTGCTTTGTTTTGTTGCTCCCATTGCTCTCCTCTTGTGAGGGTTCTGCTTCTTCATTAGTCTTTAGCTTTATGTGGGGATCCAGAACCAATATTGCCGACAAAAATAAAGGGGGGGTGATTTTCCTTCAAAGCAACCGTTAGTGGCCAGCTTCTTGCTTTGTTTTGTTGCTCCCATTGCTCTCCTCTTGTGAGGGGTTCTGCTTCTTCATTAGTCTACAGCTTTATTGTTGGCTCCAGCACCAATATTGCGACAAAATAAGGGGGGGTAATTTTCCTTCAAAAGCAACCGTTAGTGGCCAGCTTCTTGCTTTGTTTTGTTGCTCCCATTGCTCTCCTCTTGTGAGGGTTCTGCTTCTTCATTAGTCTACAGCTTTATCTGGGGCTCCAGAACCAATATTGCGACAAAATAAGGGGGGGTAATTTTCCTTCAAAAGCAACTGTTAGTGGCCAGCTTCTTGCTTTGTTTTGTTGCTCCCATTGCTCTCCTCTTGTGAGGGTTCTGCTTCTTCATTAGTCTTTAGCTTTATCTGGGGCTCCCAGAACCAATAATGCGACAAAATAAGTGGGGGGTAATTTTTCTTTCAAAAGCTACCGTAAGTGGCCAGCTTCTTGCTTTGTTTTGTTGCTCCCATTGCTCTCCTCTTGTGAGGGTTCTGCTTCTTCAATAGTCTTACTTTAGCTTTATCTGGGGCTCCAGCACCAATATTGCGACAAAATAAGGGGGGGTAATTTTCCTTCAAAAGCACCTGTAAGTGGCCAGCTTCTTGCTTTGTTTTGTTGCTCCCATTGCTCTCCTCTTGTCAGGGGTTCTGTTTCTTTATTAGTGTACAGCTTTATCTGTCAGTCTTTCTACCAGTGTTTTTCTTTCTCAGTTCAGCTAGCCAGCTTGTTAGTACCTCTACATACATGGAACCGTACGTGGCAGTGCACTTTATTTTTGAACTTGAATTTCAAGGGATCTTGAAGTCCCGCAATATTTGCTCATTCTGGAGTCTAGGCGATTGGCCCCCAAACCAATATCGCGACGAAATAGGGGGAGGGGAGGGGGGGGGGGGATTTTCTTTAAAAAAACTGAAGTGGCCAGCTTCTTGCTTTGTTTTGTTGCTCCATTGCTTTCCTCTTGTGAGGGGGTCTGTTTTCTTCATTAGTGACTACTTTATCTGAGGCTTTATCTGTCTGTCTGTCTGTCTGTCTGTCTGTCCTGTCTGTCTGTTCTGTCGTGTCTGTTTCTCAGTCTTTCTTTCAGTGTTTTTCTTTTCAGCTATAAGCCGCAGCTTCTAGGCTTCTAGGCTAACTATCATTTATGTATTGTTAGTTTGTTTGTTTGTTAGTTTGTGTTTGTTTGTTAGTTAGTTTTGTGTTGTTTGTTTGTGTATTAGTTGACCTTTGCCTTGGTTGCCACCCATGCAGGGAGTACCTTCGCTTATTGGTAGATTGTGTGCCAGTTTTCTCCCGCATACACATACACATACACATACACACACATAGCACAGTTACACATACACGTACACGTTACACATACACATACACATACACATACAATACACATACACATACACATACACATACATAACATACACATTACACATTACACATACACATACACATTACCACATACACACTTACACAATTACACATACACATACACTATACACTACACATACACATACAACATACACATACACATACAACATACACATACCACGTACACATACAACATACAACGTACGTACACATACATACACATACACATACACATAATCGTACACTTTACACATACACAGTGTGGGGGTACACATACACATACACATACACATACACATATCACATATGCACATTATACATTACACAATACACATAACACATACACATTATCACATACACTGCACACATACAGGGAGATCTTCGCCAGTGGCCATACACATCATTTATTAGTACATTTGCGTTGTTGGGCACATACATACACATGCCACATGCACATACACTTACATACACATACACATCTACTCCACTGCACATTCCCATCAGTGGAGTATCTTCGCAGTGGCCACGTTGGTGTTTGCTCGGCCGCATAACACATCACACACACATACACACACATACACGTACACGTACACATAAACTACTCACTGCACATTCCCATGCAGGGAGTACCTTCGCTGTGGCCAGTTTTCTACTCGCTCCACGTGGTATGCCCTGGTATGCGTGATGCTCCAGATGTTGACGTCGGTGTTGAGTCTGCATCTGCTTTGATACACACAGTAGAAAAAAGGTATGTCGTATATGCTGTGGGGGTATACCCTGGTTGGAGTTTGTGATGCTCCAGATGTTGACGGTTTGTTGAGTCTGCATCTGTGATACACACAGTTAGAAAAGTATGTTGTATGAATGCTGTGTATACCCTGGTGTGTGATGCTCCAGATGTGACGCGTTGTTGAGTCTGCATCTGTGATACACACTCAGTAGAAAAGGTATGTTGTATGATGCTGTGTATACCCTGAGGTTGTGGTGATGCTCCAGATGTTGACGTTGGCGGTGTCGAGTCTGCATCTGTGATACGCCACGGTTAGAAAAGGTTATGATGTATGATGAAAAATTTGAAACGGGAGATTGAAAGAACCCTTCCCGTTTGCTTGCACCCTAAATACTGGAGAATGATTACCATGTTGGGTTGATTTGGTTTCGCATACCGCAACTGCGCCTGAGCTTGGACTTCCACGCGACAGCACGGAGGGAACCTCTTGCTAGGCGGCAAGTCTTAAATTTGTGAACCTGGCCACAGACCCGTTGATCGATTAGCTGGGTAATACGTATACCATACAGCCAGAGCTCGATAGGGTGTTTGGGGTGGTATGATGTATGATGCTTTGTTAACGAGGTTTGTGTATGGGAATAGCATGCGGTAGCACCACCATGATTGAGCAACGATGCAAGATAAGGTAAGTGATACCATAGACAGGGCGCATGCAAAGGTTGAGTATGTTTTGGTCATGACGTGGGTGGAGGAGTGTGGTTTTGTTAAACAAGGTGTGGCATGGGAGCCAGAGAGTTGAGACAGGATGACAAGATCGGAGGGCAGCTCCATGCAGCTCCCAGGCAGCTTCCATGCCAGCACACAGCCTTCAGGTAGCTTGCCTAGAAAGCTGCTGCTAGTAGCTGAGAATAAAATTATGTACCTCTTTTACTAAATGCTTAAGCAATGTGTGTTTGTCGTGCGCACACACACAACATACACACAGACCCCCCCCCCCACACACCCCCCACACCCCCTCTGCACACACACACACACACACACTCACAAAACAAAACATGCACACACTCTCTGACCTCCCCCCCCTCGCACACACACACAATCCTCCCTGACCTCCCCCACTCCCCCCCCCACCCCCCCCACCCACCCAACAACACCCTCCCTGACCCCCCACCCCCCCACACACACCCACTAGGCGCGCAGCGATGAAGTTCACTTCCCCAATGTTTTGGATACGGTCTGCTGACCATGGCCCGCAGCGGAAGCTGTAGCCTTGCTGACCTGGCACTGAAATGTGGTCCAAGCAGTGTGCTCATGGGATTGGGGTGCCTAAAGGTTATGGCTGGGGAAAAAAAGGGAAATTACACAGATATTGGGTAGTTGGTAGTTAGTTGGTAGTGGTGGTGTTAATAGGTAGTTGTAGGTAGTTGGTGGGAGGTTGGTACGGTAGTTGAGTAGTGGTGATGTTTATATGTTTCTGTGGATGGTGAATGGTGTGTAGTAGGGGAGTTGGGTGGGGAAGGGTAGGTGGCTGGTTGGTGGAGTGCGTGCGTTATTGTGTGGGGGCTGTGGGGGTGGGGTGCGGTGGTGGGGTGGGGTGGAGGGGTGGGCGTACGTGCGTGCGTGCGTGCGTTTTTTTTGGGCGGGGGGGGGGTGGGGGGGGGGGGGGGGGGTATCTAGTGTGGTGTGTGGTGTGTTTTTTGTGTATTGTTTCGTGTTGTTGTGGTGTGTGGGCGGTGGCGGTGGTGTAGTGGATGGGGGTGTGCATCACCTTGGGTATGTGGTGTGATATCATAACTATATGCATCATATGATATTGTATAATAAAATGGTAACATTAAGCCTAGTCGGACTGCCAGCAATCATTTCTGAATCGTATGAATATTGTATACAAAAAGTTATATTTAGCCTAGTCGGACTGCCCAGCATCATGTTGAATATCATATGATGACATATTGCCGCTCGCTATTTCATGTGACACTGTGGAAGATACCGCCCCTTGCACCCAAACAAACATTCACCACTACCCCTGTTGACCACGGCAGACAAGCTCCCTGCCATGGTCGTTAGAAGGCGTTCAACATATTTGTGACCACAGCAGGCGAGAAGACGGCCCCTCGACCAAACAAAACATTCACCACTTACCCCTGTTGACCACGGAGACAAGCTCCCTGCCATGGTCGTTTTAAGAGGAGTTAAAACATCTTTTTGACACCGTAAAGCATGAAGACCGATATCATGTGATGTCAATACAGACTGCATCATAGATATCTTATACAATATTATATGTAAATGGTAACGTCTAGTCTTAGTCGACTGCGCGGCATCATTTTGCTATCATTATGATGACATATTGTCGTTCCCCATAGTCTGTGACACCGTAGGCGTGAAAACCGCCCCATCCCACCTCACACCTCATAATAAGGCGTATTTTGTTTTTGTATTTTGTATTTTGTATTTTGTATTTTGTAATTTTTATTTGTATTTTGATTACTACCGATGACTACCTGCCTGCAAACGGAGGGGCAGCCTGAGGTCTGATAGGGCTAAACAATGTTCGTCTTGGTCATATATTACAATAAGCGGGGGTGCTGTTTGTGTGGGGGGGGGGGGAGGGGGGGGGGGGGGGTATATGACTGCAGGCTGGTAGGAGCTAACAATGTCCGTCTTGTGTGTGTATTACAATAGCGGGGGTGTCGGTGTTGTGTGTGGGGGGAGGCGGGGGGGGGGGGCCAGGTATATTGACTGCAGGTCTGGTAGCGCTAACAATGTCGTCTTGGGTGTTATCTACAATAAGCGGGTGTGGTTGGTGTGTTGTGTGTGTGGGTCGGGGAGGGGGGGGGGGGGGTATATGACTGCAGGACATGATAGGCTAACAATGGACCGTCTTGTGGTGTATTACGAATAGCGTGGTGTGTTTGTGTGTGGGGGGAGGCGGGGGAGGGGGGGTATATGACTGCAGGCTGATAAGGCTAACAATGTCCGTCTTGTTGTGTGTATTACAATAGCGGTGGTCGTTGCGTGTTGTGTTGGTGGGGAGGGGGGGGGGCGGGCTGGGATATGGACTGCAGGTGGTAGGCTAACAATGTCGTCTTGGTGTGTATTACAATAGCGGGTGTGGTTTGTGTGTGTGCGGGGGAAGGGGGGGGCGGAGTGGCGTATAGACTTGGCAGGCCTGTAGGCTAACAATGTTCGTCTTGGGTGGTATCACAACAGACGGTTGGTGTGGTGTTTGTGTGTGTGGGGGGGGAGGGGGGGGGAGGGTTATATGACTGCAGGCTGGTTAGGCTAACAATGCTTCTCGTTTGGGTGTTATTACAACAGAAGGGTGGTGGTGTTGTGTGTGTGGGGGGAGGAGGTGGGGGGGGGCCGGCGGGGGGGGGGCGTATATACTGCAGGCTGGTTAGGCATAACAATGTTCGTCTTGGGTGTGTATTACCAATAGCGGGGCGTGTGTTGGTGTTGTGTGTGGGGGAGGGAGGGGGGGGGCGGGGGATGGGGGGTATTTGACTGCAGGCTGGTAGCTAACAATGTTCTCCTTGGTGTGATTACAAACTAGCGGGAGGTGGGTTTTGTTGGTGGGGGGGAGGGGGGGGGGGGGGGTGGGGGGGGGCGGCGGTATATGACTGCAGGGCTGTAGGCTAACCAACTGTTCGTCTTGGGTGGTGTATTACCAATAGCGAGAGGTGGTGGTGTTTGTGTGTCTGTGGGGGGGGGGAGGAGCGGGGGTGGGGGGGGGGCCGGGGTTATATGACTGCAGGCGGGTAGGCTAACAATGTTCTCCTGGGCTGTGTATACAATAGCGGCCAGGTGTGGTGTTTGTGCTGTGGGGGGAGGGAGGGGGGGGGGGGAGTATCATGGACTGCAGGCTGCGTAGGCTAACAATGGTTTGCCTCTTGGTGTGTTATTACAATAAAAGGAATGCAGAAGTAGTGACATAACATACAGCACTTTGTCTCAGTTAGAGATGACACCCTGGTGGTGGTGGTGGTGTACAAGGCAGTCCTGGCTAAATCCGGTATGTGTCCTAGTATTTGTGCATATTATTGGAAATAAACATATCAGCTGTGTCTCAGCTAAGAATGTGGCCCTTGGTTGGTTTGTGTGGTGTTTGTACAGGGCCAGTACTGTAGAATCAGTCATTGTGTCTAGTATTTTGTACATATTATTGGAATAACATCATCAGACTGTGCTCTCGAGTAAGAGATGCTACCCTGGTGCCGTTGTGGGTAATACCTTGCCATTACCAGTAATACCTGCTTAATGGTATTCATTCTTCTGTGACACCGTAGACGTGGAAAGACCGCCCACGGTGTGCGCGAGCAGTGATGGATCCTTCCCACCTTGGTTCAGCTGAAGCCAGCGTACAACTACTCTACCCCAAAACCCCTCGATCTTGCAGCAAGCGGCTCAGTATGGCTGTTGGGGGCGACCGCGTGCCGGAGATGTTCTGTTGTCCCATTACCCAGGAAGACATGAGATGAGGGTCTGGCATATTGGGTCTACATGGGTGTCGCATGGTGGTGGGTTACCAGGAGATCATGGATGATGGTGAAGGTTCTGCATGGTGGCGTGTCTGCATGGGGTGTCTGCATGGTGTGTTACCCAGGAGATCATGGATGAGGTGAGAGTGTCTGCATTGGTGGTGTTTGTTTGGTGTCTACATGGTGTGTCTTGATCAGTCAGCAAGCCCCTCACATGGCTGTTGGGGACAACCGCACGCCGGATATGTTATGTTGCCTCATTACCCAGGAGGTCATGGATGAGGTGAGTGATGTCTGCATGGTGGTGTCTTCATGGCGCGTTCTTGCATTGGTGTGTCTGCATGGTGGTGGGTACCCGGAGATCATGATGAGGTGAGGGGTGTCTGCATGTGGTGTCTGCATGGGGGTGTTGCATGTGGTGTCTGCATGTGGTGGTTACCCAGTATCAGATGACGGTGAGGTTCTGCATGGTGGTGTCTGCATGGGGGTGGGTTACCAGGAGGTCATGGATGAGCCTCGATGAGGTCTGCATGCTTTGATGGTGAAGTGTGTGAGATGGTGTGAGTAGTAGCTGCCCCACGCTCCTGCATTAGCCTTTTGCTTCTGTGTGATGCTATGTTACCACACTGGGAAATTGTGATGCTCCTGCCTCGTTGTGATGCTCTCTACCCACCACCACACTTCTACCACTAATACAACCAACAACACACACTCAGTTTACCTCATTCGGAAATCCCACACACAGACACGCATACACAAAACACACACACCCTTTGTCTATTTGCCTATCAAACAGCCACCCACATCAGCACTGGGTCGTTGGCTGTGTCTTTCCACACACCACTTATGACTTAGTTATGCACACACATAGGCAGACATACACACACATAGGCAGACATACACACACATAGGCAGACATACACACACATAGGCAGACACACACACACATAGGCAGACACACACACACATAGGCGACACACACACACATAGGCAGACATTACACACACTAGGCAGACACACACACACATAGGCAAGACACACACACACGTATACACACAACACTTACCGGTACACCACATAGGCAGACACACACACACGTATACACACAATCACTTACCGGTATACACACACATAGGCAACACACACACACACATAGGCTAACACACACACACATAGGCAATCACACACACACATAGGCAGACACACACACACAAAGGAAAGACACACACACACTAGGCAAGACACACACACACATAGGCAGACCCACACACACACATAGGCAACACACAACACACATAGCAACCACCAACACACGATATACACACAATCACTTACCGTATACACACACATAGGCAGACCACACACACACGTATACCACACAATCACTTACGGTATACACACACAATAGGCAACACACACACACGTATACACACAATCACTTACCGGTATACACACACATAGGCAGACACACACAACACTATACACCACAATCACTTACGTATACACAACCACAATTAGGTCAAGACACACACACACGTATACACACCAATCACTTACCGTATACACACACATAGGCAGGACACACACCACACGTATACGACACAATCAACTTACCGATATACACACACGAGTAGCAGACACACACCACCGTAATACACACAATCACTTACCGGTATACACACACATAGGCAGACACACACACGTATACACACAATCACTACCGGTATACACACAGATAGCAGACACACACACGTATACACAACAATCACTTACCTTGTATACGCACACATAGCAGACACACACAACACGTATACACAACAATCACTTACCGGTATACACCACACATAGGCAGACACACACCACACGTATACACACAATCACTTACCGGTATACACACACATAGGCAGGACACAACACACACGTATACATCACAATCACTACCGGTATACACACACATAGGCAGACACACACACACTATACACACAATCACTACCGGTATACCACACACATAGGCAGACACACACACACGGTATTTACACACAATCCACTTACCGGTATACACCACATAGGGCAGACACACACACACATAGCAGCACCACACACACGTTATACACACATCACTACCGGTATACACACACATAGGCAGACACACACACACCGTATACACACAAATCACTTACCGTATACACACACATTAGGCAGACACACACACACGATATACACACAATCACTTACCGGTATACACACAACCATAGGCAGGACACACACACACATAGGCAGACACACACACACGTACACACAATCACTTACCGGATACACACACATGGCAGACAACCACACACCGTATTTTTTTACACACAATCACTTATCTCTCTCT
>JAJSRW010000032.1:0-52569 GCA_022414725.1 Microglena sp. YARC | reverse complement strand
AAAAAAAAGAGGAGGGAGATTTTCAGTGCTCTAGATGAACGCGATAACGCCAGGAGAGAGGGTACAGTGGGGGAGGGTTGTGTGGGGGGAGGTGGTGGAGGAGAGGGCAGGTTAAGGGGGAGGAGAGTTCAAGCATGCGTATGCGTTTGCGTTTTTCAATGTGCTCAGGTGAGCTGATCAACGGCCCCTGGGAGGGATGTGGAGGGGAGGGGTGGTTTGGAAGAGAGGTTAGTTGGGGGGTGAAAGGGTCGGTGGGGTGGGGAGGTTTTGGTGGGGGAGAGGGGTGTAGAGGAGGAGCGGTGGAGGAGTGGGGGTATGGATTTTCAAAATGATGTGTGTTCGCTCCACTTCCTTCCCGGGGACGAGCTGTGATCACACGGCTGGAGGAGGGTGGAAAGGGGAGGGGTGGTTGGGAGGAGAGTTCCGTGGAGTTGGGGATAGGGTGTTTTTGTTGGGTTTTGTTTTGTGGTTGGGTTGGGTGGGGGGGGGTGGGGGGGGTTTTTAGAGGGAGAGCGATGGGGAAAGGGAGGATGGATTTTCCAAGGCACCACGTGGTTGGTTTGCGCTTTCGACTCCTGTCGAGACGACGCCTGAATAGAGGCTGGAGGGAGGTTGGGGGAGGGGGAGGGGTGGTTAAGGAGGCTGGTTGGAGGGAAAGGTTCCGGTTGGAGGGGTAAGGCGGTGGGGAGGGGAGGGGAGCCCGGGGCGCGGGGGGAGGGAGGGAGGATCAAACATCCTGTTTTGTTCTTTTGCGGTTTTCGTGGCGGTCAGAGAACATGATACACGGCTGGAGGGGTGGGGGGAGGGGGGGTGCGGAGGGTTCAGTGGGGGTGAAGGGTCGGGTGGGTGGGAGTCGGTGGGGAGAGGGTGGTAGAGGGGAGAAGCGTGAAGGGGATGGATTAAAGCCATGGCATGTTGTGTTCCGCTTTCCCACTCCTTTCGAGAACACGCTGATCAGTGCCCTGGAGGGAGGTGGAGGAGGGGGTGTTTGGAATGGAGAAAGGTTCATGGAGTTGAGGTTTGGTTTTGTTGGGGTGGTGGGTTGGGGGGGGTTGGGGTGGGGGTGGGGTGGGGTGGGGGGTGGGGTGGGGTTGGGGTTGTGTGGGTTGGGGGGGTAGAAGGGGGCAGAGCATGAAGGGGGAAAGGATTTGGGATCAAGCCAGCACGTTGTTTTTTGCGCCTTTCCCACTTCCTTTTCGATGACGACGCTGAATCACGCGGGCCCCTGGAAGGGAGCTGGAGGGAAGGGTGGTGGAGAGGAGGTTATTGGAGTGAAGGGGTTGTTGTGTTGTTGTTGGTGGTGGTGGTGGTTGGTGGGGTTGGTTGTGGGGGGGGTGAGAGGGAGAGCAGTGAAGGGAGGATGGATTCAATTAAGCACGCCGTGTTAATTTGGCGTTCGGACCCCTTCGGGAGACGAACCGCCTTGATCCACACCGCCCTGGAGGGGAGGTCGGGGGGAGGTGGAGAGAAGGTAGTGGAAGGTTTGGGTTGGTGGGTGGGGTGGGGTGGGGGGTGGGGGGGGGGTAGGGGCAGAAAGCAGTGGAAAGGGAGGGATTGGTCAAGCCGCCACGTGGTTGTTTGGCTTTCGGGAATCTCGAGACCCGCTGATCAGCCGGCCTGGAGGAAATGGAGGGAGGGTGGAGAGAGGCCTTGGTGGGGGGGAAGGTTCGGTGGAGGGGTAAGGGGGTGGGGAGGGGAGGGGAGGGAAGCGGGGAAGGGGAGGGAGGGTCGCAAACATCAGATGGTGGTTTCGTTTTTGCGTTTTCCAGTGCGTCGAGGCAAGGAAACCAGCTGTCACACGGCCCTGAGGAGGGTGGGAGGGGAGGTGGGTGGAGGAGAGGGTTGGTAGGTGGGGGAAAGGTTTGGTGGGGGGGAAGGGGTTGTTGGAGGGGAAGAGGCGTGGGGGGAGAAGGGGTGGTTTTCACTATGCATGTGGTTGTTGCGTTTTTCCAGTGGCTTCAAATCTTCGAGACCACCCTAGCTGATCACCAGCGGCCTTGTAAGGGGAGGGTCGCAGGAGGGTTGGGGCCGGGGGGGGGGGGGGGGGTGTTGGAAAGTGTGGGTGGGGGGGGGTTGGTGGAGGGGGGCAGAATAAGGGGACGGGGCAACTCCCTCCTGTAACCTCCCCCACCTAACCTCGAACCAATGGGTTCTACACAACCTTATTAAACTATTACTCATTCCACCTCGCAGCGCCCCACCCTTAGGAACCAGGTAGTTTTGCCTAATTAATGGACAGAATCAGGTACCCCCCGTAGAGTCTGGTTCGATGCTTGGCCTTAACACGCTACATGCGATCGATAAAAGGCCAGGTGGTGACCAGGCCCTTTGTTGGCCAAGTGCAAATCTTTCAGGAATGCTTTTGGTCTTGCAAACGAAATTAAATATCTAGACCGCTCGCTTACCCGGGGCTCGGCTCACAACTTGGGGGGAACAGGTTAAGTTGGCTTTCTGACAAACCCCCCAGTGCCGGAAGGAGGTTTTTGGATTCCAGAAGAGGCCCTTGGCGGGCACAGCTTACAGCAAGATCGATAGTCGGATGTGAACATGGGCCTAGTGACCAAAGAGGCTAATCTTTTGTATGCCTTTTGATCTGAAACAATTGGATTCTCCCGCTCCCCTCATTAAACCTTAGAAAGGTAGTTTGGCTTTATCTTGAAGACACTGCCAGGCAGGAGGTCCTGGGTCAGAGTTTTTTGGGACCGCAAATAGCTTGAGTTAGAAATCATTGCGCCAGATGTCAGGGCCGTAAAAATCCAGTCCTTCATATTTCTGTGATCTGTACCATGATTTGCCATTCGTCGCTCAACAAATTGCAAAACAGGTATTTTTACCCAGGTTATAGGACGTCGCCCCCCGGAGGAAGTTCCTGGGTCCGAGCTTTGGGCGCGTACAGCAAGATCATAAGGGGGCTGTGCCAGGCCTATGCAAAGATGCAATCTTTGATATGTTTTTGGATTCTGTACATTATTACAACGCTCCCTAATAACTTTGGGAAACAGGTGGTTTTACAATCTGACAAACGTTGGGGCCGGAGGAGTCCAGGGTCCAGAGTTTTGGGCGAAAGCACGTAGATCCCATACGGACCCAAGTGTGATAGCCCTTGAAAGAATGCCATTCAATGCCCTTTGATCTAACATGTTGAACTACGCTTGGTTAACACAACCCTTGGCAAACAAAGGTGTTGGGGCTATCTGACAACATGCAGAGAGTTCTGGGGGGTCAAGCCTTTGAGACTAAGCCCCTTCTCGAGGGTTCATTTTCACGCCCACCACTTCACTTTATGCCCCCAATGGCCTTCTCACCTTCTTCGTTTCACTTTTGCCCCAGCTGCCCATGGCTTTCACCGCACTTTCAAACCTTGCATCATTTTGAAGCGTCTACATACATTGTTTTTTTTTTGTATGTATGTTATGTTATTATGTTAGTGTGTCTTTTTAATGTATGTATGTATGTGTATGTGTATGTATGTATGTATGTATGTATGTATGTTTGTTGTATGTATGAATGTATGCTATGTATGTGTATGTATGTATGTATGTTGTATGTTGTATGTTGGTATGTATGTTGTATCTATGATGGTATGTATGTTTACAGCCAACGCCATTTATTTGCATGGCTTTTCTTCTTCTTCGCATTCAGGTGCAGCTGCCGGTGTCTTCAACGCACGTTCCACAACATGCGTCAGTTTCAGCAGTAGGGCTTGTACAAATCATGGGGCGCTTGGATAGATGAAAACGGACAAGCCTCTCATGGGCTGTAAGTCAGCTAAGCAGCCATTTCTTCACAACACCAATTTCACAACTTCAGCATCACAACCTGCAGCCAGTCACAACTGCATTACAACCTGCAGCTCAAAACTGCAGCAGCAACCTGCAGCAGCACAACCTGCAGCAGTGCACCCAGCATACCTGCATCACAACCTTCAGCAGCAAACTGCAGCATCGTGAAGTAACACATGGCCTTATACTCTTCATGGATTGCATGATGTGAAAACGGAAATCCTCTACAGTCTGTAAATCAGGCGCATGCAATTTTCACGAACCTGCACAATGCCAGTATATGTTTGATATACGCATGGTTTATCATGAACGACAAGGGGCACGTCCCAGGGCTGTACATTAGCTGCAAGCATTCCCTCAACACAACTTCAATAACATTCGCACCATGCCAGTAGAATGATGATAAATACTTCATGGGTTAGCCAGACAGTGTTTGTGTTTCAATTCTAGCGGTAAAGCTAAGCACATAGCTATTATGTCTGGTTATTGAGCTCAGACGCTTTGACCCCAGACGCCACCTTACCATCATCACTCACCAGGCCCACCCACTCACTTCAAATCCACTCACCACGCACCCATTCCACTCGTTACGCATGCACGTCACCCGCCACGCCCACCCAACCACACTCAACTCACTACTCAGATAAAATGTTTACACAGATAAACAGCAGTCCGCCGCGATAATAAGGTCGGGCATAATTTCAGTGTTTTAAAAAGTCAAAGTGTTCGCAGTGTAACTCACTTCTCTCTCTCTATTTCTCTTTCTCTCTCTCTTCGTCCTCTCTTCTCTCTCTCTTCTCTCTCTCTCTCTCTCTCTCTTTCTTCTTCCTCTCCTCTCTTCTCCTCTCTCTCTCTCTCTCTCCTTCTCATTTTATACCCATCTCACCTATCACCCACCTTCAGGCGTCTCGAAAGAAGAGCTTCACGCAAGATACAAGAGGGAATACCTCCGAAGGCTTGAGCAGCTGCAAAACATTGAGAGTAAACAAGTGTTTAAGAAGTTTTTTTGATTACCCCTTTTAATTTTTAAGGAGGGTATAATCCATTTGATGTCTTAAATAGATGCCGAAAGGCATTCAGAATATATAAAAGCAAACAGGTGTTTTCAGGTTTTTTGGGTGGGTAGAAAATATATCAACTAAAATAAAAGAGCAGAACAAACTCCCGAGGCTTAGAGCAAGTTACCAGTATTTTTTTGTTAACTGAAGTAATTTAGCTCGCTTTTTTAGTTCAACTGCCCTTTTTATTTATGAGAAATCATTTGATATCCAAGTGCCAAAGCATCGAGAGCAGACACACAGGTTGTTTTCAGGTTTGGGTATAATAATATCATCAATTCGTATGCTTTTTGTTGTTAGTTAACCGAGTATCTAAATTAATAATTTGTTATTGAGTATCTTAAATTATGCTACTGATTTAAAAACCCTTTTAATTTTAATGAAATATTCATTTGATAATCTATAGCTGGGCCAAGCATTGAGAGTAGGCAAGCAACGGCATTATAAGTTTAGTAGTAGGAATATATAAATACAATAAATACAATAGTAGCCTTCTTACGAGGAGTGAGGTTAATGGTTAGGTGGTGGTGTGGTGGGGGGGGGGGGGGGGGGGGGGGGGGGGGGGGGAGGGGGGGGGGGGGGGGGGGGGGGCGGGGGGGGGGGGCCTTTTCTCTTGCCCTTTGTCTTTCCACAACCATCATCCACATTCAAACAACATCACTCTTCTTCTTCATCTTCCCAAAGGGTTTTATCTTTTTTTCTTTGGGGGGGGGGGGGGGGGGGGGGGGGGGGGGGGGGGGGGGGGGGCTTTTCCGGGGGCTTCAGAAAATTCAACTTCATCTTTCCTTCTTTCCTTTTCACACAATCAAAACAATCCACAATTTCATTCAACAATTCAAGACTTCCATCATCAATTCAACAATCCGCAAACACATCCTTTTTCATTTCATCCTTCATGTCTCTTTCACACATCTTGTTTTCAAAAGCAAGGGGCATTTCTCCAAAAAAACATCTCCACAACAAAAGCAATCAGGGGGGGCCTCAAGTAACAAAAGGCATCATATTAAAGCTAAATCAAAACGAAAAGGCAGTGTATAAACCATTATGTAACCCAGCCCCAAATAGGTGTTGGCCAAGCCAAAAAAAAAAAACGGGCAACCGTACTATGATTGGGGAGGGGGGGAGGGGGGGGGGGGGGGGGGGGGGGGGGGGGGGGGGGGGGGGGGGGGGGGGGGGGGGGGGGGGGGGGGGGGGGGGGGGGGGTTCTTCTCGTGAGAGTAGTGTGGTCACCGCCCACGGCTACCGTACTAGTAATTTAATAATAAATAATAGGTATGCCTTCTTGAGAAGAGTGGAGGTGAAAATGCGAGCATGGCCTTTTGCTTGCACGTCGGGCCAACCGCGATGTTGGGGTAGGAGTAATATTCGCAGTGCTGCTGTGTAGTCATATAAAGCCACAGGTTTTTCATACATATTACGTAGTCAGATTCTTGGCAGTCAAGGGATTTTTTACACTTGAGCCCATATACTCAAAGTCAGGGGTATACATGTAGTGATACAGCCGCAAATACATACACAAGCATATACTAAAAGGCTTTTTATACATGTAGTCACATTCTCAAAGACAAGGATTTAAAAACACATATAGTGATATTGCTCAAAGACAAGGTTCGTTTGTTTTTTATATATGGCACATGCGAAAAGTCGAGGGATTTTTATATTTGTACATTTCCATTTACTCAAAGTCAAGGAATTTATTATTATTATATTTATTATTATTATTATTGATTATTATTATTATTACTAGTAGGTAGCCCGTGTGGCCGGTGGCACACCTACTCTCACGAAGACCCCCCCCCCCAAAAATCATAGTACGGTGCCCGTTGGCCTTCGGCACACCTATTTGGGGCTGGTTACATAATGGTTTACACTTGACCCCCCCCATCATTCACACACAACCATTCACCAAACCATTATCGCCCTCCCCCCTTCCCTCCCGTTGGCCACCTGTTTGGGCTGGGTTGCAAAACGGTTTTCTCTGCAGTGCATGCAACTTCAAACACTTGACGGACGCATATCCATCCTTCGATGGTTCCCTTTGCACCCACAAGCACACAAACACCACCGTACGCTACCCCCCAGTTATTTATTATTTATCCCCCCCCCCCAGTTATCTCCCCCCCTACATAATAAGCCACCCAACCATTACACCCCGCCCACAAACATAATCCCTTACTCTTCTGAATATTTTCTTGACTCCATCCCTTCCCCCACCAGCAACCACCACCCACCCTCTCCCCTTCTCCACTCTCATCTCTCCCCTCCCTCTACACGCACCCCAGCAACCACACATACTCCATATGCTCCCCTCCACTTCAGCTGTGGGCTTTGCCATGCTGAAAGGCAAAAACGGGACGATGAGCATCGACAACGTTTGCGCATCATCCGACTTTTGTTCCGCTAAAGCATCTGGACCTGCATTCCCTGCCACCGCTCAGCTGTGATCGATAGTCGACCCCACTTGAAAAAAGCTGAAACCTGCGCAATCGGAACTTGTATATAATAAAGCTTCTTCTTAGCGATACTATTCAGTTCGGCCGAAGAACAATCCTGTTCACCGCAAATGCTCCAAGTCAACTCGATCTGAGACTTGGAAACATCGGAGGTTCATACCATTCAACTTTGCGCTTGCTCGCTGTAGCACAATGCACAGCGCGACACATGTTTCTCGATGCAGTGGAAGAAGTTGCAGTCAAGTTGAGATTTGAGATGTCGGTCATGTTAGGGCGAGAATGCTCAGCGAGATTTTCATTCAGTCAACTTTGATGCGAACTTGCTATGGCACAATGCGGGAGGACATGTTTCTCAATGCAGTGGGAAAGAATTTGCAGTCAAGTTTGTGACATGGGATGGATGCGATTCGGACACTTTTCTGACAGGTCGGCTGACTCACCAAGTCACCTCCCGTTGTGCGCAGAGAAGGTCTCTTGATGCAGGGAATGGTCTTGCAGAGATGCAGGGGAAAAGCTTGTAGGAAGACGAACTGTAAGCGCTACCGAAATCAGGTGGATGAACTCAGGCGAGAAAAGGAGAAATCGGGCGGGATGCGCAACAGGTTAGAAGTAGAATGCGCAGGAGGCGAGGTTGCTTAAGGCAGAATCCGCAGGAGGCCAATCAGGCAGAAGTTGAAAGCAGGAGGGATTAAAAGCGTGAATTGGCTGAGCGGAATTGGCTGGGCGGGGAAGACGGGTTAAAGTTCGGTTACGCGATGAACACCACCGCGACCACCACGACCCACCACGACCACGACCACGACCATGATTTCTTTATAATATTTAGATTATTATTATTATTATTATATATTATTATTATTATTATTATTATTATTATTATCATTTTTATTATACAGCAGTTAATTATAACACGTGTAGCACACACCTGCAGCCACACAGCGAGAGGAGTGCTGAACGGATCTGTGGAGCGCAACACCTCAACAGCAGCAAGACCCGCCACGAACAAGGCGGGCTGAGCAAAGCACGTGTTGTCAAGCTTCTCCTTGGGCCCCTGTGCACGCATGAGTGGTTGGGGGGGGGGTGATGGGTGGTGGATGTTGGGTGGGGGGTGTAAGGTTGTTTAAGGTTTTTTGTTTTTAAGTTTGGCAGGTATTTGTATTTCTATTTATTTTTGTTTTTTAAAAAAGTTTTATGTGATGGAATAGCAAGTCACGGGAGCTGCTAGATTTATCACAAAGCAATTGTGTCTAGTCTCTCATTTTGTCTTATGCACGCATGGGTGGTGGGGGTGTTGGATGGTGGGTTGTGTTGGGTGGTGGGTGGTGTTGAGTGGTGGTGGGTGGTGGGTAGTGGATGTTGGGTGGTGTGGGGTAAGGTTGTGTAAGTGTTTTTGTAAGGTTGCAGGTATTTTTATTTATATTTATATTTATATTTATATTTATTCAATATATTTAAAAGTTTTGGGTGTGATGAATATCAAGTCACGGGAGCTGCCTAGATTTTATCACAAAGCATGTGTTGTCAAAGCTTCTCTCCTTGGGCCCTGTGCACGCATGGGTGGTGGGGGGTCTTGGGTGGTGGGGGGTGGTGGATGGTAGGAGATGTTGGGTGTTGGGTGGTGGGTGGTGTTGGGTGCTGGGTCGTGGGTGGTGGATGTTTGGTGGTAAGGTTGTGTAGGGTTTTTGTAAGGTTGCAGGTTTTTATTTTTTTTATTGTATATTTAAAAGTTTTTTGGTGTGATGAATAGAAAATCAGGGGAGCTGGCTAGATTTATCACAAACCATGTGCTGCCAAGCTTCTCCTTGGGCCCTGTGTACGCTTGGGTGGTAGGGGATGGTGGATGGTGGGAGTGGTGGGTGGTGGGTGGTGGATGTTGGTGGGTGGGCGGTAGGTTGTGCAAGGTTTTTGGAAAGGTTTTCAGGTACCTTAATTTTTTATTTATTGTATATTTTTTTAAAGTCGTTTTTTATGTGATGAATAGCAAGTCCCGGGAGCTGCCTAGATTCATCACAAAGCCTGTGTTGTCAGGCATCTCCTTGGGCACTGTGTATTCTTGGGTGGTGGTGGATGGTGGATGGTGGGAGGCGGTGGGTGGTGGATGGTGGGTGGTGGGGGTTAAGGTTGTGTAAGGTCTTTTTGAAGGTTGCAGGTCTTTTTATTTTTATTTTTATTTATTGTATGTTTTTTTGAGTTTTTTCTATGTGATGAATAGCAAGTCACGGGAGCTGCCTAGATTCACCACAAAGCATGTGTTGTCAAGCATTTCCTTGGGCCCTGTGCACGCATGGGTGGTGGGGGGTATTGGGTGGTGGGAGGTGTTTGGTGGTCTTGGGTGTTGAGTGGTGTTGGGTGTTGGGTGTTGGTTGGTCTTGGATGGTGGGAGGTGTTGGGTGTTGGGTGGTGGGAGGTGTTTGGTGGTCTTGGGTGTTGGGTGGTGGGTGGTGGTGTGTAAGGTTGCGTAAGGTTTTTTGTGTGTACTGAATAGCAAGCCACAAGAGCTACCTAGATTTATCACCAAGCATGTGTTGTCCAGTTTCTATTTTGGTTCCGTGCACCAGTGTGCACGCATAATCATGAGAAAGCAATGTCTTTTTGTTATTTGATTATGATGTTTTGTATTTTTTGAAGTTGCGGTGAGAGTGGGAGCGGGTGTGGGAGTGGGGGCAGAAGTAGCTTAGTAGCTTAGTAGCTAAATAGCTACAAGACACCCACACGCGCGAGGCCATGTGGGGCCAATGACAGACCCTGAGGGTGGGAGTGGGTGTGGGGAAGGGTGTGGGGGTGGGAGTGGGGGCGGAAGTAACTGAGTAGCAGAATAGCTACAAGTCACCCACATTTGTGATAACATGTGGGGCTAAGGGAGGGACCCATGACGGACCCTGGAGGTAGGAGTGGGGGTGGGAGTAGGCGTGGGGTGGAAGTAGCTTAGGAGCTGAAAAAAAAGCTACGAGACACCCACATGTGTGATGACATGTGGGGCCAAGGGACCCATGGCGGACCCTGAGGGTGGGAGTGGGGGTGGAAGTAGCTTAGTAGCTGAATAGCTACGAGACGTACACATGCGTGATGCTCTGTGGAGCCAAGGGAGGGACCCATGGCGGACCCTGAGGGTGGGAGTGGGGAAGTGGGTGGGAGTGGAGTAAGGTTGGGGTGGGAGTGGGATTGGGGGGTGGGAGTGGGAGTGGGGGTGGGAGCGGGAGTGGGAGTGTGAGTGGGATAGGGGGTGGGGTGGGAGTGAGAGTGGGAGTGGGGGTGGGAGTGGAGGTGGGAGTGGGGTGGGAGTGGAGGTGGGGGTGGGGGTGGTAATGATAGTGGGAGTGGGGGGGGGGGGGGGGATGGGGGTCGGAGTGGGAGCGGGTGTGTGGGTGGGAGTGGGAGCGGGTGTGTGTGAATTGAGTGTGGGTGTGGGTGTATGGGGGCGTGGGTGTGGGTGGGAGTGGGTGTGGCGCTGGCGCTAGTGCTAGTACTGGTTCTAGCTACATATCTCACCATTCAGGCACACGTCAAGTAGATTGTACCCCAGCACGTCATTAGCCTTGTCTAGCATAGACCTGACTGCCGGAATCTGGTGACAGTCCTTCAGCATGCCGACAGCCTGGGAGCCTTGGCCAGGAAAGAGAAACGCGGCAGGGGGAGTAGGAGGGCCTGCTGGCTCCAAAGCCAGGCTTGGGGGTAAAGTCTGGATGCTTGAGGCAGATCCTGAGTGCATCGAGCTGATGACTGAGTGTGCAACAGAGGCCGCAGCCTCGGGGCCTGCCTCCTCCAGGGCCTTGTAAAACTGCTGCCGCCTGCATATAAGGGTGGGGGTGAGGGTGAGGGTGAGGGTGAGGGGGGGGGGGGGGGGGGTGAAGTCTGGATGCTTGAGGTAGATCCTGAGTGCATCGAGCTGATGAGTGAGTGTGCAACAGCGGGCTGCAGCCTCGGGGCCTGCCTCTTCCAGGGTTTTGTAAAACTTGCTGCCGCCTGCATATAAGGGTGGGGGTGGGGGTGAGGGTGAAGTGTAGGGTGAGGGCTAGGGTGAGGTGTAGGGTGAGGGGGAGGTGTAGGGGGAGGTGTAGGGGAGGGTGAGGGTGAGGTTTAGGGTGAGGTGTAGGGTGAGGGCTAGGGTGAGGGCTAGGGTGAGGGGAAGGGTGAGGGTGAGGGTGAGGGTGAGGGTGAGGGTGAGGGTGAGGGTGAGGGTGAGGGTGAGGGTGAGGGGGTGAAGTCTGGATGCTTGAGGCTTCACCTGAGTGCATCGAGCTGATGAGTGAGTGTGCAACAGCGGCCGCAGCCTCGGGGCCTGCCTCCTCCAGGGTTCAGTAAAACTGCTGCCGCCTGCATATAAGGATGGGAGAGAGGGTGAGGGTGGGGGTTGGTTATAAAAAAATGGGGCAGGCTTGCCGAGTTCCTCTCTGTTCTTCTTGGGAACACCAGCCATAGTTATCAACAAGGGACAGGCTTGCCCAGCCCTCTTCAGCCTCCCAGTCAGCTGTGCGCATAGTTTAAAAACAATCAGGCTCAGCTCTGCCCTCTGCCTCCTTCAGGTCAGCATTCGAAGACACCAGCGCATAGTTAAAAACATGGGCCAACACCTGAGCCCTCTCAGCCTCCTTCAGGTCAGCATGTCGAAGACACAGCGCATAGTTAAAAACAATCAACAAGGGACAGGCTGCCACACCTGAGCTTCCTCTCTGCCCTCTCAAGGTCAGCAATGTCGAAGACACCAGCGCATAGTTAAAAACAATCAACAAGGGACAGGCTTGCCACACCTGAGCTTCCTCTCTGCAGCCTCCTTCAGGTCAGCATGTCGAAGACACCAGCGCATAGTTAAAAACAATCAACAAGGACAGGCTTGCCACACCTGAGCTTCCTCTCTGCCCTCTCAGCCTCCTTCAGGTCAGCATGTCGAAGACACCAGCGCATAGTTAAAAACAATCAACAAGGGACAGGCTTGCTGAGCTTTCCTCTCTGCCCTCTCAGCCTCCTTTCAGGTCAGCATGTCGAAGACACCAGCGCATAGTTAAAAACAATCAACAAGGGACAGGCTTGCCACACCTGAGCTTCCTCTCTGCCCTCTCAGCCTCCTTCAGGTCAGCATGTCGAAGACACCAGCGCATAGTTAAAAACAATCAACAAGGGACAGGCTTGCCACACCTGAGCTTCCTCTCTGCCCTCTCAGCCTCCTTCAGGTCAGCATGTCGAAGACACCAGCGCATAGTTAAAAACAATCAACAAGGGACAGGCTTGCCACACCTGAGCTTCCTCTCTGCCCTCTCAGCCTCCTTCAGGTCAGCATGTCGAAGACACCAGCGCATAGTTAAAAACAATCAACAAGGGACAGGCTTGCCACACCTGAGCTTCCTCTCTGCCCTCTCAGCCTCCTTCAGGTCAGCATGTCGAAGACACCAGCGCATAGTTAAAACAATCAACAAGGGACAGGCTTGCCACACCTGAGCTTCCTCTCTGCCCTCTCAGCCTTCCTTTCAGGTCAGCATGTCGAAGACACCAGCGCATAGTTAAAAACAATCAACAAGGGACAGGCTTGCCACACCTGAGCTTCCTCTCTGCCCTCTCAGCCTCCTTCAGGTCAGCATGTCGAAGACACCAGCGCATAGTTAAAAACAATCAACAAGGGACAGGCTTGCCACACCTGAGCTTCCTCTCTGCCCCTCTCAGCCTCACTTCAGGTCAGCATGTCGAAGACACCAGCGCATAGTTAAAAACAATCAACAAGGGACAGGCTTGCCACACCTGAGCTTCCTCTCTGCCCTCTCAGCCTCCTTCAGGTCAGCATGTCGAAGACACCAGCGCATAGTTAAAAACAATCAACAAGGGACAGGCTTGCCACACCTGAGCTTCCTCTCTGCCCTCTCAGCCTCCTTCAGGTCAGCATGTCGAAGACACCAGCGCATAGTTAAAAACAATCAACAAGGGACAGGCTTGCCACACCTGAGCTTCCTCTCTGCCCTCTCAGCCTCCTTCAGGTCAGCATGTCGAAGGACACCAGCGCATAGTTAAAAACAATCAACAAGGGACAGGCTTGCCACACCTGAGCTTCCTCTCTGCCCTCTCAGCCTCCTTCAGGTCAGCATGTCGAAGACACCAGCGCATAGTTAAAAAACAATCAACAAGGGACAGGCTTGCCACACCTGAGCTTCCTCTCTGCCCTCTCAGCCTCCTTCAGGTCAGCATGTCGAAGACACCAGCGCATAGTTAAAAACAATCAACAAGGGACAGGCTTGCCACACCTGAGCTTCCTCTCTGCCCTCTCAGCCTTCCTTCAGGTCAGCATGTCGAAGACACCAGCGCATAGTTAAAAAACAATCAACAAGGGACAGGCTTGCCACACCTGAGCTTCCTCTTCTGCCCTCTCAGCCTCCTTCAGGTCAGCATGTCGAAGACACCAGCGCATAGTTAAAAACAATCAACAAGGGACAGGCTTGCCACACCTGAGCTTCCTCTCTGCCTCTCAGCCCTCCTTCAGGTCAGCATGTCGAAGACACCAGCGCATAGTTTAAAAACAATCAACAAGGGACAGGCTTGCCACACCTGAGCTTCCTCTCTGCCCTCTCAGCCTCCTTCAGGTCAGCATGTCGAAGACACCAGCGCATAGTTAAAAACAATCAACAAGGGACAGGCTTGCCACACCTGAGCTTCCTCTCTGCCCTCTCAGCCTTCTTCAGGTCAGCATGTCGAAGACACCAGCGCATAGTTAAAAAACAATCAAACAAGGGACAGGCTTGCCACACCTGAGCTTCCTCTCTGCCCTCTCAGCCTCCTTCAGGTCAGCATGTCGAAGACACCAGCGCATAGTTAAAAACAATCAACAAGGGACAGGCTTGCCACACCTGAGCTTCCTCTCTGCCCTCTCAGCCTCCTTCAGGTCAGCATGTCGAAGACACCAGCGCATAGTTAAAAACAATCAACAAGGGAACAGGCTTGCCACACCTGAGCTTCCTCTCTGCCCTCTCAGCCTCTTCAGGTCAGCATGTCGAAGACACCAGCGCATAGACACCAGGCTTGCGCAGGTAGCATTAGCGCATAGTTATTAAAAACAATCAACAAGGGACAGGCTTGCCACACCTGAGCTTCCTCTCTGCCCTCTCAGCCTCCTTCAGGTCAGGCATGTCGAAGACACCAGCGCATAGTTTAAAAAACAATCAACAAGGGACAGGCTTGCCACACCTGAGCTTCCTCTCTGCCCTCTCAGCCTCCTTCAGGTCAGCATGTCGAAGACACCAGCGCATAGTTAAAAACAATCAAACAAGGGACAGGCTTGCCACACCTGAGCTTCCTCTCTGCCCTCTCAGCCTCCTTCAGGTCAGCATGTCGAAGACACCAGCGCATAGTTAAAAACAATCAACAAGGGACAGGCTTGCCACACCTGAGCTTCCTCTCTGCCCTCTCAGCCTCCTCAGGTCAGCATGTCGAAGACACCAGCGCATAGTTAAAACAATCAACAAGGGACAGGCTTGCCACACCTGAGCTTCCTCTCTGCCCTCTCAGCCTCCTTCAGGTCAGCATGTCGAAGACACCAGCGCATAGTTAAAAACAATCCAACAAGGGACAGGCTTGCCACACCTGAGCTTCCTCTCTGCCCTCTCAGCCTCCTTCAGGTCAGCATGTCGAAGACACCAGCGCATAGTTAAAAACAATCAACAAGGGACAGGCTTGCCACACCTGAGCTTCCTCTCTGCCCTCTCAGCCTCCTTCAGGTCAGCATGTCGAAGACACCAGCGCATAGTTAAAAACAATCAACAAGGGACAGGCTTGCCACACCTGAGCTTCCTCTCTGCCCTCTCAGCCTCCTTCAGGTCAGCATGTCGAAGACACCAGCGCAAGTTAAAAAACAATCAACAAGGGACAGGCTTGCCACACCTGAGCTTCCTCTCTGCCCTCTCAGCCTCCTTTCAGGTCAGCAATGTCGAAGACACCAGCGCATAGTTAAAAAACAATCAACAAGGGACAGGCTTGCCACACCTGAGCTTCCTCTCTGCCCTCTCAGCCTTCCTTCAGGTCAGCATGTCGAAGACACCAGCGCATAGTTAAAAACAATCAACAAGGGACAGGCTTGCCACACCTGAGCTTCCTCTCTGCCCTCTCAGCCTCTTCAGGTCAGCATGTCGAAGACACCAGCGCATAGTTAAAAACAATCAACAAGGGACAGGCTTGCCACACCTGAGCTTCCTCTCTGCCCTCTCAGCCTTCTTCAGGTCAGCATGTCGAAGACACCAGCGCATAGTTAAAAACAATCAACAAGGGACAGGCTTGCCACACCTGAGCTTCCTCTCTGCCCTCTCAGCCTTCTTCAGGTCAGCATGTCGAAGACACCAGCGCATAGTTAAAAACAATCAACAAGGGACAGGCTTGCCACACCTGAGCTTCCTCTCTGCCCTCTCAGCCTTCTTCAGGTCAGCATGTCGAAGACACCAGCGCATAGTTAAAAACAATCAACAAGGGACAGGCTTGCCACACCTGAGCTTCCTCTCTGCCCTCTCAGCCTTCTTCAGGTCAGCATGTCGAAGACACCAGCGCATAGTTAAAAACAATCAACAAGGGACAGGCTTGCCACACCTGAGCTTCCTCTCTGCCCTCTCAGCCTTCTTCAGGTCAGCATGTCGAAGACACCAGCGCATAGTTAAAAACAATCAACAAGGGACAGGCTTGCCACACCTGAGCTTCCTCTCTGCCCTCTCAGCCTTCTTCAGGTCAGCATGTCGAAGACACCAGCGCATAGTTTAAAAAACAATCAACAAGGGACAGGCTTGCCACACCTGAGCTTCCTCTCTGCCCTCTCAGCCTTCCTTCAGGTCAGCATGTCGAAGACACCAGCGCATAGTTCAACAAAAAAACAATCAACACAAGGGACAGGCTTGCCACACCTGAGCTTCCTCATGTCTGCCCTCTCAGCCTTCTTCAGGTCAGCATGTCGAAGACACCAGCGCATAGTTAAAAAACAATCAACAAGGACAGGCTTGCCACACCTGAGCTTCCTCTCTGCCCTCTCAGCCTCCTTCAGGTCAGCATGTCGAAGACACCAGCGCATAGTTAAAAACAATCAACAAGGGACAGGCTTGCCACACCTGAGCTTCCTCTCTGCCCTCTCAGCCTTCTTCAGGTCAGCATGTCGAAGACACCAGCACATAGTTAAAAACAATCAACAAGGGACAGGCTTGCCACACCTGAGCTTCCTCTCTGCCCTCTCAGCCTTCTTCAGGTCAGCATGTCGAAGACACCAGCGCATAGTTAAAAACAATCAACAAGGGACAGGCTTGCCACACCTGAGCTTCCTCTCTGCCCTCTCAGCCTTCTTCAGTTCAGCATGTCGAGAACACCAACGCATTGGTTACAAACAAAAACAAAATGAGGGACAGGATTGGTGTACCTCAGTTTCCTCTCTGCCCTCTCAGCCTTCTTCAGGTCGGAATGTCTAGAACGCCAGCGCTCCTCGGGATAGACTTGCTTGTATGTAAAGTCCCACGAAGCAACAGCTGAGCCGTAGTCATACAACGTCCACCAGTCGCCAATGTCAGGATGAGGGCGACGTGCCTGCAAGCAGCAACATGTGGTATCAAGGGTTGGGTGGTAGCGGGGGTTGGGTCGGGTTGGGTAAGGTGGTAGGGGGAGGGATTGGGTTGTGGAGGGGGTGGGCCATAGTTGTACAACGTCCACCAGTCGCCAATGTCAGGATGAGGGCAACGCGCCTGCAAGCAGCAGCATGTTGAATCAGGAGTTGGGCGGTAGCAGGGGTTTGATTGGGTTGGATAGGGGGTAGGGGGGTAGGGGGTAAGGGGTTGGGTTGGGGAGGGGGTGAGCCATATTCGTAGAGCATGCTACCAGTCACAAAGGGGGTTAGTGAGGAGGGGGTTAGTGAGGAGGGGGAGGGGGTGGGGAGGGGGAGGGGGTAGTGGAGAGGGGTGGGGAGGGGGAGGGGGTTAGTGAGGAGGGGGAGGGGGTGGGAGGGGGGAGGGGTAGTGGAGAGGGGGTGGGGAGGGGGAGGGGGGTTAGTGAGGAGGGGGAGGGGGTGGGGAGGGGGGAGGGGGTAGTGGAGAGGGGTGGGGAGGGGGAGGGGGTTAGTGAGGAGGGGAGGGGGTGGGGAGGGGGGAGGGGGGTATTGGAAAGGGGGTGGGGAGGGGGGGAGGGTAGTTGTGTTGTTGTGTTGTAGGTTCCTAGGGTAGTTGGGTTGAGTAGGGGGTCGGTAGGCCCAGGGTAGTTGAAAGCCAGATGTCTTATGTTGCATACAAGGTTGGGCAAGTTCCTTTAGCCTGTCTGGCCTACCCCTGGACTGTAACATACATACATACATGCATACATACATACATACATACATACATACATACATACATACATACATACATACATACATACATACATACATACATACATACATACATACATACATACATACATACATACATACATACATACATACATACATACATACATACATACATACATACATACATACATACATACATAAATACATAAATACATACATACATACATGCATACATACATACATACATACATACATACATACATACATACATACATACATACATACATACATACATACATACATACATACATACATAAATACATAAATACATACATACATACATGCATACATACATACATACATACATACATACATACATACATACATACATAAATACATACATAAATACATAAATACATAAATACATACATACATGCATACATACATACATACATACATACATACATACATACATACATACACATATTTTGGACTTAGGCATGTGAGATTTGTAGTATGTGAGATTTGAGACGGGCATGTGGGATTTTGGAAAATGAGATTTTGCACACAGGGATTTGGCTCAGGCTTCCATGGGCCTTGGATGGGCCTTCAATTGGCCTCGGATGAGGCCTTGAACAAATTAGCATAAGCTGAACTGACCTGTAAGACGAGGCCCTGGTCCGCACGATAGACAAATCCTACGATAGAGCACTCCTGTAACTTAGCATGACGGACCAATCAGACGGACTAATAAATCAAGAAGCCAAGAAACTGCCAAAACGACAAACAAGCAAAATAATAGGGAGAAATCATACATTTGGCCTCAAGTGCTGAAGATCATCATACACTCATAATTTGGGACCAGCATATCATGATGTTGACTAAAGGCGAGTATGCTATCATATGATATTGTATATAAATGGTAACTTTAGCCCAGTCAGACTGCCGGAATCATGTGATATCATTTTGCCATTCCCTGCTCGTAAACTCATACTACACAGGATGGGCCTTGAATAAACTAACAGACTAAGAAATCAAGAAATCAAGGAGCTGAAAAACCGACAAACCGACAAACAAGCTAAATACTAGGGAGAAATGAAGCACATTGTCTCAAGTGCTGAAGATCATCATACACTCATACCTAGGGAACGGCAATATGATGTCATATGATATCATGTCATCATATGATACCACATGATGCTGGCAGTCAGACTAAGATCAAGTTACCATTTAGGTGCAAAATCATATGATGCAGTTTGTATGATATCATATGATATATCATACTTGCCTTTGGTCAAGATCATATGATGCAGTTTGTATGATATCATATGATATATCATACTTGCCTTTGGTCAAGATCATATGATGCAGTTTGTATGATATCATATGATATATCATACTTGCCTTTGGTCAAGATCTTATGATATGCATGTTAGAAATGACGTCCCTCGTACAACATTTCCAACATGCGTACATCTTACACTGCTGGACTGAAGGAGGTGCTGGGTTTGAGTCCCTACGGGTGCGCTTTAGTGTTTCGCTGTCAACCGCCATGGTAGCACTGCCCAGGTTAAGGAGCAGCCCGTTCTCTACCGCCGTACGACTGGGCTCCCTTTATACCACGCCCCACCAGGCGTTTTCATTACAACAGTGTATTGGTGACTTTCCCTTTTGTCTTTGGTCAAGATCATATGATATGCCGGCCCCTACTCATACCACACCTTGCAGGTGCCCTCCAATGCTGAAGATCATCATACACTCATACCTAGGGAACGGCAGCACAATATCATATGGTACAATATGTTGCCGGCAGTCAGACTATGCTAAAGTTACCTTCGGGGACAATATCATATGATGCAGTTTGTATGATATATTGATATCATATAATATCATACTTGCCTTTGGTCAAGATCATATGATATGCCAGCCCCTTCTCATACCACACCTTGCAGTTGCCCTCAAGTGCTGAAGATCATTAAACACTAAAAAAAGGTAACGATAACGCCTGGTGGGGCGTGGTGTTAAGGGTGCCCGTCGTACGCGGGTGGGGAGCGGTCTCCTACCTCAACTGGACAAGCTACCAGCGGTTGACAACGACCTTCAATGTCAAGAGCGACCGGAGGGGGAGTCGAACCCCCGACTCTTCATCCTCAAGCGATCTGGTCTACCACTAGACCATTGTATATCACTGAAAGGGGCTTTCATCAAACACTCATGCCTAGGGAACGGCAACAGGATATCATATGATACAATATGATGCCGGCAGTCAGACTATGCTCAAGTTACCATTTAGGTGCAAGATCATATGATGCAGTTTGTATGATATCATATGATATCATACTTGACTTCAGTCAAGATCATATGATATGCCGGCCCCTACTCAAACCTAGTGAACGGCAACTGTTATTAGTGGTTTAAAACAAATATGAACTAATATTATTATACCTCTCAATTAGATAGTGTCACAATAATATTAGTTTTCAAATAAATTCAAAATTCTGGTAAGACGGCTTGTCCGACGAATATGATATAAAATGATTCAATATTATTTATTCTCTAATATTTTATAACATAGCCGACCCCTACTCATACCACCTTGGAGGTACCCTCAAGTGCTGAAGATCATCTTGAACTTGGTTACATAGCTCCAGCCAGCAATTTGGCCACTCGCCGTCTTTGGCAGTAAGACAAATTACCAGGAAAAATGTAAACGCGAACAAATCATTTTTGGTGGAGCCCCCCCTCCTGGGGGGCGAGAGCCCCCAGATTCACCCTGTTGTCCGTGTGTGCGTCTGTCCGTCCGTCCATCCGACCGACCGACTGACTGCCTGACCGACGGACCAACCGACCGACCAACCGACTGACCGACCGAAAAAAGAAGCCTGACACGTCAGCCAACTGTCTCATAACTAACTGGCTTTGGTCAGCTCCATCATTGTCACCTGTCGTTCTGTTGCAAACACACTCCGCCAATGTTCCGCATCCTTGTGACGCGTAGGACTTGTTTATTTTTTAGTGCTGAAGATCATCAAACACTCAGTGTATACCAATAGTGAGGTTGAAGATGTAGTCTAATCTTGCAATCCCCGTTCAACGAATGGCTCAATGGCAGAGGTCCTTAAACGACCGAAGTGCCGGGTTTGAATCCCCATGGGTACGCCTTAGTGTTCGCGGTCGCTGTCAACCGCCATGGTAGCTTTGTCCAGGTCAAGTAGCAGCCCGTTCCCTACCGCCGTGAGACGGGGCTTCCTTAAAACCACGCCCCACCAGGCGTTATCATTACTTCTAACCTTGCAGGCGATTGGCAGTAAAACAAATTACCAGGAAAAAATAATACAACTTTGTTTTTCATTTTTCAGTGCTGAAGATCATCATACTCTCAGTTTACAACAATGGAAAGGTTGAAGATATGGTCTAACCTTGCAAGAGATTGCAAGCTGAAATTAATCAAGTATGTTAGCATGTACCATACCTTGGCTGTACCGCTGTACTTCCTCTCCAGTTCAATCAGCGCTGCTCGGGTCGACTCAGTGGCCGCCAGCTGTGTGGGTAGCTTGCACCCAGGATCAAGGTAAGGGTCGGAGTCAAGGCTGCAGATTGATGGGTCGGCTCCTTGGCTCTGGATGGTGTGTGTGGGGGTTGTGGGGGTGAGGGTGCGGTGCGGTGGGGTGGGGGTGGGGGGGGTAAATGCAAGGCTGCAGATTGATGGGTCGGCTCCTTGGCTCTGGATGGTGGGGTGAGGGTGGGTTGATGGGGTGGGGTGGGGTGGGGGTGGGGGCGTATGTATGTGGGTGGGGTGGGGGGGGGGGGGTAATTGCTAGGCTGCAGATTGATGGGTCGGCTCCTTGGCTCTGGATGGAGTGTGGGGGGGGGTTGTGGGGGTGAGAGTGCGGTGCTGTGGGTGGGTGGGGTGGGGTAGGGGGAGTAATTGCAAGGCTGCAGATTGATGGGTCGGCTCCTTGGCTCTGCATGGTGGGGGTGGGGGTTGTGGGGTGAGGGTGGGTTGATGGGGTGGGGTGGGTGGGGGGGGGCGTATGTATGTGGGTGGGGTGGGGTGGGGGGAGTAATTGCTAGGCTGCAGATTGATGGGGCGGCTCCTTGGCTCTGCATTCTGGCAGAACAGTGAGGAAAAGCGGATTGAAAATAACTAAATAAGAGAAGTTCGGGAGCAGTACGGCTACGGTGCGGCCGCTGACAGCTGGGTGTCCGGATCAGCTGTGAAGGTAGCTTGCATCCAGGGTCAAGGTAAGGGTTAGTGTCAAGGCTGAAGATTGATGGGTCGGCTCCTTGGCTCTGGATGGTGGTGGTGGTGGTTGTAAGTGGGTGGGGTGGGTGGGGTGGGGTGGTATGTGTGTGTGTGTGTGGGGGGGGGGGGGGGGGGAGTAATTGCTAGGCTGCAGATTGATGGGGGCGGCTCCTTGGCTCTGCATTCTGGCAGAACAGTGAGGAAAAGCGGATTGAAAATAACTAAATAAGAGAAGTTCGGGAGCAGTACGGCTACGGTGCGGCCGCTGACAGCTGGGTGTCCGGATCAGCTGTGAAGGTAGCTTGCATCCAGGGTCAAGGTAAGGGTTAGTGTCAAGGCTGAAGATTTGATGGGTCGGCTCCTTGGCTCTGGATGGTGGTGGTGGTGGTGGTTGTAAGTGGGTGGGGTGGGGTGGGGTGGGTGGTATGTGTGTGTGTGTGTGTGTGGGGGGGGGGGGGGGGGGGAGTAATTGCTAGGCTGCAGATTGATGGGCGGCTCCTTGGCTCTGCCAGTGTAACAGAACAGTGAGGAAATGTGGATTGGAAATGAGTAAATCAGAGAAGTTTGGGGAGCAGTACAGCTACGGTGCGGCCGCTGACCGAGTGTACTGATCAGCTGTGAAGGTAGCTTGCACGCAGGACAAGGTAAGGGTTAGTATCAAGGTGAGGGTAAGTGTCAATGTGAGGGTTAGTGTCAAGGTGAGGGTAAGTGTCAAGGTGAGGGTTAGTGTCAAGGCTGCAGATGGATGGGTTTGCTCCTTGGCTCTGCAGTGTAACAGAACAGTGAGAAAATGTGGGTTGGAAATTAGTTAATAAGAGAAGTTTGGGGAGCATCACGGAAACGGTACGACTGCTGACCGAGTGTCCGGATCAGCTGTAAAGGTAGCTTGCATCCAGAATCCAGGTAAGGGTCGGAGTAAAGGCTGAAGATTGACGGGTCAGCTCCTTGGCTCTGGATGGTGGGGGTGGGGGTGGTAGGGGTGGGGGTAGGGTGTGGTGGGGCGTGGTGTGGTGTGGTGTGGTGTGGTGTGGTGTGTGTGGTGTGGTGTGGCATGGCGGGGGTGGGGTGGGGAGGGCAGGGAAGTCTCAGGGTAGTGGAAGGTTTGGCCAAAACGGGATCCCAGGTAGCGATTGCGAACACTAAATCGCACCCATGGGGACTCAAATCCGGGAACTTCTCCATTCTTTCTAGGAGCTCAACCATTGAGCCATTTGTCAGAACAAGCTCTGTGAGGTGAGTAGTCTATACATGATAGCCCTAACGTAACCCCAAGACTGTAACAAGCACAAGCACAAGCACATCATTACATAAATAAGTCAATACGTGTTGTGCCTTATGACGAGGCGTCAGGTTGAGGGGGCCAGCCTGTTCCCATGCCCTGGGGCCAACCACCAATTAACAAGCACAAGCACACTCACTAGGATATATCCATCCAAGTGGGCCAGATAAGCTGCTTTATGCAAATTTAACAAGCACAAGCACAAGCACACTCACTAGGAGATATTCATATAGCTCCAGGTATCCGTCCAAGTGTGCCAGATAAGCTGCTCGATGCAGGGGCGTAAGACCTTTGGGGTCTTGTTGGTTGACCTCTGCTCCGCTATTGAGGAGATGGTGGACCTGTGTTGGTTGTTGGTTGTGGTGGTTGGTTGGTTGTGGTGGTTTGTTGACCTTGGATCCACTGTCAACGAGGTGGTGGACCTGTGTTGGTTGTTGGTTGTGGTGGTTGGTTGGTTGTGGTGGTTTGTTGACCTTGGATCCACTGTCAACGAGGTGGTGGACCTGTGTTGGTTGTTGGTTGTGGTGGTTTGTTGACCTTGGATCCACTGTCAACGAGGTGGTGGACCTGTGTTGGTTGTTGGTTGTGGTGGTTGGTTGGTTGTGGTGGTTTGTTGACCTTGGATCCACTGTCAACGAGGTGGTGGACCTGTGTTGGTTGTTGGTTGTGGTGGTTGGTTGGTTGTGGTGGTTTGTTGACCTTGGATCCACTGTCAACGAGGTGGTGGACCTGTGTTGGTTGTTGGTTGTGGTGGTTGGTTGGTTGTGGTGGTTTGTTGACCTTGGATCCACTGTCAACGAGGTGGTGGACCTGTGTTGGTTGTTGGTTGTGGTGGTTGGTTGGTTGTGGTGGTTTGTTGACCTTGGATCCACTGTCAACGAGGTGGTGGACCTGTGTTGGTTGTTGGTTGTGGTGGTTGGTTGGTTGTGGTGGTTTGTTGACCTTGGATCCACTGTCAGGACAGTACAGTACAATGCAATGCAATGCAATGCAATACAATACAATGAAATACAATACAATACAATACAATACAATACAATACAATACAATACAATACAATACAATACTTCACTTCAGGCATAGAGGAGGACTTGCAATACCTAGATAGATAAATAAATAAATACATAATTCACTATAAATTACCTGGAGTTCACTCTAAATTACCTACAGCTAAAAAAAGTCTCTAACTGGAGAGCCTGGATTCAGAGCTCTCAGATGGAGTGCGTAATTCCATACCGGTATGTGATTTGTGCAGCAGCACTTCACTGCAGGCATAGAAGAAGACTTGCCAGGCATTAATAATTAAATACATAATTAACCACACATTATCTGGTGAACTTATTAATTTCTTTCTGAAGCCTTTCTTTCTGAAGCCTTTCTTTCTGAATCCTCGGTGGCGCTCGCCCGAGAACGGGGTCTCACTTCCTGGGATGAACATAAAAACACAACTCACCATATCAAAAAACACAACTTACCATATCCCTAAACCCCGTATCCAAAATCCAAACTCACCTTATCCCAGAACACAACTTACCATATCCAAAAACACCTTATCCAAAGTCAAACTCGCCATATCCAAAAACACAACTTTACACAGCTTTACATATAAAAAACACAACTCACCATATCCAGTTGTCTGTAGGTGACGGCAAAGTGGATCGGAGCCCCTGCACACAATCAGAAGGAGTGTATGGTAGGTATGTTACAGTCCAGGGGTAGGCCAAATAGGCTAAAGGGACTTGCCCAACCGTGATAAGAAGAGCTAAAGAGAAAATCATTGATGAACTGAACCCCAAGGAGTGGTACAAATGGGGATTGTGCAGATTATGGGTTGGGTGCAGCTCAGGGTACTACTAAGCGCGCGCGGCAGCGTGGTGCCGCGCTGCCTTTTTTAGCCCCTCAGCGCGTTTCGCGCAGTTTTTTCTACCCCCTGTGAGCGCAGCGCGCAGTTTTTGCGCTTTTTGCACTAAAAAGCGCTAACCAATTTGACGTTTGTGCGCTTTAAGCGCTGATCAATTTGGCAAGAAGTAGTACCCTGGTGCAGCTGCCAAGATGGGCACATATCAATTACTTGTTGTATTTTATTCTTTGTGCATAACGTATATAAGTCCCCCTTGACTGAGTCAAGCCGCAGACACACATGGAATCCTGTAGGGCACCAGGAAAAATGTAAAATGTCATCATCATCATCATCATCATCATCATCATCATCATCATCATCATCATCATCATCATCATCATCATTATCATCATCATCATCATCATCAAAATGGGGATTGTGCAGCTTTGGGGTAGTCGAAATAGGCTAAAGGGACTTGCCCAAGCGTGACAGGAAAGGCTAAAAAGAAAAAGCATTTTTGAACTACACGCATCTTCTTCATTATCCTGTATCACCATGTTCATGTTCATCATGTGATGCAGCATGATTTTGTGGCGGAGCCCCCTCTTCAAGGGGGCGGGAGCCCCCATGTTTACCCATTTGTCCGTCCAACCGAAAAAATTATTGAGGCCTGACACGTCATCCAACGGTCGCGTAACTAACTTGCTTCGGTCAGCTCCATCGTTGCCACCTTTCGTTCCGTTGCCAACACACTCCACCAATTTTCCGCGTCGCTTGCGACGCTGCAGAGGACTTGTTTTGCACTGATTCAGGCCTCTCCCAGGCTCTAGGAAGTCTTTATAATTGTTACAAGGTTCTATACGCCAGGTATGGCGTCTAACCGTCTGCACATTGCAATTAACAATGCCGGAAACCAGGGATTTCTAGAGCACATGTCAGTGCAGATTTGATCCGGAGACCTCCGGCTGTGGTGACCATATTTCACGACCCCTCTACCACTACGGTGGGAAGTATTACCTTGGTGCGTCATTATCACCGCCATCGTCAGCATCACCACCACCACCACCACCACCACACAACCTCCATGGCTCTATCATTTCCTTGCAGATGCGCTTGATGATGTTCATCCTGTATCATCATGTTCATGTTCATGTCCATCTCTTTCCGCCCTTTAATGTTTCACTTTTTTGCTACTCGTGGCGGCTCCATTAGCCAGCCACTGGGGCAAGCCCAAATATTTCAGCTGCATTTGAATGCCTGGCATATCAGCTTTCGGACGCATTAGCGAGATTCAGGTTTGGCCCAAGGGTGAATGAAAGTAGCTGCGTAGAAGCTGCTACGCATGGCCAAAAAATGAAACAGAGCTGCTCCTACTTACTGACAAGGGTGGGTGAAAGGGGCTGCCTAGAAGCTGCTACGCGTAGCTCAAAAATGAAACAGAGATGCTCTTACCTACTGACACCAGATATGGATAAGAAGGAATTAAATAGACAGGAAATAGACAGGAAATGACAGGAAATGAAATATACAGGAAATGAATGACAGGAAATGAAATAGACAGGAAATGAAATAGACAGGAAATAGACAGGGAAATGAACTGGTATGTTCGAGGATAGAGTTTCACATTCACATTCACAACAACAGTCATTCACATGCACAAAAACATTCATTCGCATCAGGTTCACATTCACACAAAAAAGTAGGTCGTGGTCCGCTGTCCCCTACCTACTGTCCCCTACCTGCCCTACCTACCCTACCCCCTACCTGCTCTCCCCTACCTACCCTACCCCCTACCTGCTCTCCCCTACCTACCCTACCCTCTACCTGCCCTCCCCTACCTACCCTACCCCCTACCTGCTCTCCCCTACCTGCCCTACCCCCTACCTGCCCTACCCTACCTGCCCTACCCCCTACCTGCTCTCCCCTACCTACCCTACCCCATACCTGCTCCGTTATCCTGAGTGATGAAGTAAGGATCATGGGACATGATGATGCCCAGCAGCTCAGGGTCCCCAAGCCTAATGGCACTGTAAAATGAGAACGGGCTGTACCGAGGTTGGGGGGGGTACCTGAAAGCAGCCAAAAAGGATGTATTTTTCAGTTTCTTTTTAAGTGTCTTTTAAGTGTTTTTTCAAGCGTCTTTTTAGGTGTCTTGAAGTTTTAGTGTGGCTTTTTTCATGTTGACTGAAAAAAGGCCCCCTTAAAGACACTTTAAAAGTGTCTTAACTTGAACAATTGAATTGTCTCAAGCTCTTTTATTCCCTCAAACAAAGCACAGCTAGACCCTGTAGCCTTGGGCTCTCACAGGATAGGTGGTGGGGCGGTGGGTTGGGGTATTTGGGTGAGTGGGTGGGTGGGTGGGGGGGGGGGGGCTAGCTTGCCCATCATACTCAAATTTGATTATGTAGCAAGCAGTGGAAGTTAATAATGACTCTGGTATTATTACATTACATTACATTACATTGCATTGCATTGCATTGCATTGCATTGCATTGCATTACATTGCATTGCATTGCATTGCATTACATTACATTACATTACATTACATTACATTACATTACATTACATTACATTACATTACATTACATTACATTACATTACATTACATTACATTATCATCGACAGGCCATTGCTGGCCCAAGACAAGCCCGCTCAACAACATCCGGGAGGGGTCTTCCAACAAATCCTCAGAGAAAGAAAGGCAATATTGCAGTAAGCAAGCAAGATTGCAGCAAGCAAGCATTATAAGCAGATATGCATGTATGTTACAGTCCAGGGGTAGGCCAAATAGGCTAAAGGGACTTGCCCAACCGTTTAGGAAGGGCATAAAAAGAAAAAGCACTGAAGAACTGAACCCCAAACAATCGTTTTCTCAGGGCCCAACGGGGGCCCTGAGTTCGTGCTACAATGATAATTTAATAGATATGTAGTATGGCAGTATACCAAGCCAACTATCCATAAATTGATGACTAAAACAAGTTATATGCAGCGTTGCATGCAACGCTAAAAAATGGCGAGGAGTATTCGCGAAGCGACAGGTGGCAATGGAAGCGAGTTAGTTACGAGACCGTTGGCTGACGTGTCAGACTTCGTCTCGTTCAAACCGTCGGTCGGCCGGTCGGTCTTACACGCAGACGGACAAATGGGTAACCCTGGGCGCTCCCACCTCCTTAAAGAGGGGGCTCCGCCAAAAACAAACATGTATGTATGTATATATAATACACTGGGAGCAGTGCAACGCAAGCCTAACAAAGATTTGAACTGAGTCCTCAGCGTCGCTTGTTGGTGTAGGGAGACCCACCTCCTGGGGTGAAATTCCTTTAGCAACTAAAAAACAAATGAGTGGTTCCCGAGGTGCTCCCGTTGAATAAGACCTTTCCAAAGATTTGTGCTGCCCATGGTATACCGGCTCACAATGCATAGGTTTGTGTAGGGAGACCCACCACTAGGGTGCGCAGAGCTTAGGCCCATGGCGCCACTTTTATGTAAGGGCAACGACACTTTCGGCGAATTTCATCCTCCATACTGCATCATAGCAAGAGTACTTGGGCTCAACTTTAATTGCATCTTCTCAGACAGCTCCATGTCTAAGGCCAAGCTCGGTGGTGGAGCGAGATCGGAACTCGGGTCAGAGCCAGGCTGGTGATCTATTCCCGGTGTGCGACGTTCAAATGGTTAAGTCATCGGACCAAGTTGCAAGCTTTGTCTAGGTAGCCACAAAGCATACTTGGGGGATGCATAGGGTACACCTACATGCAGGGGGGAAGGTCTAGCTAGGCCTCATGGGGACCATGAGCACTCCCCACATAGGCAAGCCTTAATGGGGGTGCCTAGGCAGTGTCATGTGGCATATATATGCAAGTACATGGCACATGTTGCACACCTTGCAGCTCTACCTCCTATGGATGTGTACTTCATGTATTCCCCAAACAGGCCACATGGGCACCCACCCATAGCTTGCAACTTGGTCCGTTCACTTGTACGTTTTTAAGTTCCACCCTAGGTTTGTGTGTGTAACGTGAATAGCCTATTTACATCAAATTTGAGGCATGGGAATACAAGGAGAACCCAGCAAAAGGATGGCCATGCACCACATCATTAAATTACTTGTAACAAGGCCCAACTGCAGCCCATACACAATGTGATGAATCCATCTTCACATGAAATATACAAAAATAATCATACATGGGCTTAAACTTTGGGGACCCTACACCTAGGGTGAAATGCCTTTCACGACTAAAAACAAAAGTACCTACATACACAAAAGCCCTCAGCTATGTTGCAGAAGTTCATTCTTGCTTCTAATTCAGGGTCACTGGTGTTCGTGCATTGCCTATTCATCAAGAAGTATGACACAGCATTGGAGAATGGATTAATAAATAAATACGGTAGATACTTGGGTAGATACAAAAATAAAGAAAGAAAGAAAGAAAGAAAGAAAGACATAAATAAATTATAAATAAATAAATAGTACGCCTTATTACGAGGCGTGAGGTTGAGTGGGCCAGCCCGGTTGCTTGCACCAATTGGAGAATGGATGGTGCAGGCAAATGAGGATGATGGAATTTGTTTAACATGCAATAATACCTTATGACCCGAAATTATGATAAGTCGGTTTAAGGCTGCATCAACATTTGTTTTATTTTGTTAAGCAATTCGTGTTTTATTAAGCAATTTGTATGAATTTCGTCACAAAATTGAATAAAGAGATCATTCTCTACTCATGAAGGCTACCACTACTGCACATAGGTTTCTTGAAGGTGCTACTTGTTGCACAAGAGTTAAATTGTGTACCTCAGTGTTTTAGGTGTCCCACAGTAGGGTCTTCGGGGCCAAAAAGCTGCTAGAAGCACCCCAAATGCTACCAGGAGCACAATTGAATGGTGCCACATAAAGACACTGGTTCATGTCCTTAAAAGAGACCCTGCTCCTGCGTGCTAACTCTCTGGCAGTGTGACGGATAACGATCCTCGCCCTCGAGGAGGCGACGACTAGCCCCGACTAGCCCGCCAGTTCGCCTGGTCGTACGTAGTCGTCGTCGCCTCCTCGAGGGTGAGGATCGCGGATCGTTATCCGTCGCAGTCAGTCAAGCACAGGAGTTAAATAGCAAGACCCACCTTCCGGTACCAGTCATATCTCTTGGCATTTCGGCGATCAAGTACCAACTTTACACAGTACAGGAGATGGCGTTAATGAAAATGTAGACTTCGAGAATCGGGCTTTTCGCCTCCTGTTTGAAATTCTGAAGTCTTGAGTATTCCTCCCTGAGAAGATACAAGCTGGGAGGAAAGAATTCAAGATTGATCTGTCCAACATTACGCTGGCAGGTTCAGACCGGTCTTGGCTGGGACAACTACTTTCAATGATTGGGATACAGTTGTCCAATTCCCACATCCAAGAAAAAAAACTGTCCAGCTTCGTCCCTAGCTTTTGTGGGTGCGGCACCCAGGGAAGTAAGAATTCTCCCCTGATCGTTGTCGTGAAAGGAGTGCCTTTTTACAGGGATTTCGACACCAGTGTTCCGAAACGGAAATGGATGGTTTGAGCGATAACGGGGTTGGGATTTCTGACAGAAATGCTGTTATGTTTCTGTCCTCGTTATAACGTGACCCTCCGCTACCCAACCCCTCACCTGAGTTGTGCGGCCCCGACCCAACCCGACACGATTGGACGAGGCACGATCTGACACCAGGTGCAGACGGGGGTGCAGACGGGTGCAGACCGGGTACAGACTATAAGGGGGACACGACCATCCGACCAGGGCAGGAGGGACACGATAGGTCAGACCCGAGCAGACCCCCCTCGTGCAAACTGCAGCAATCTGGTTTGCAGAATCGGACCCCCTTGGATAACGGGTTTCCACAAGTGGGTTCAATCCATTGTCGGACCTCCAGCGCAATGCCAATTTCGAATCCAAATGCAGAAGTGCGTCTTGAATGACTATGTCGCCACTATATGTAAACACAGATTATACAGTTTGAATCCGTCCGTGTTATCCATGAGGGAGGCAATGTTCGTCTGTGAGTGTTGCTACTATCGATAGCCAGCTTAGTCAACAATTGTGGACGATTATGAGAATCGAGTGAGTGGCTTTTCAGCAATATCTCTTCATCCCAGGTGGTATGTCCAATTTCTTCTGGGAGTTGTCTGCTGGTCATCCAGCAACAGCCCCTGACAGCCAGCAAGGACATGGAGGGGTTCATCTACCAGACATCAAGCAACAGCTACTGCCAGATGGCAACCAACTGGATTAAATTACTTGCCCCTCTGCAAGAGGTCCAGCAACTGCCTCGGACAGCTATCGAGTGCTTGGAGGGGGTTGTCTACCAGACATGCGGCAACAGCGCCAGAAAACCAGGCAGCAATCTGGATTGAATGATCAGCCACTTAGCTAAAGATCAAGCAACAGGCCAACCAGCAGCCGACTGCCTGGATGGAATTTATATCCCGCAGGTCAAACAACAGCTCCCGATAGCTGGTCACTAACCTGAGGTAGTTACTTCCTGGGGAAGTTGCTGCCTGAGGTAGTTACTCCCTGAGGTAGCTACTGCCTGCCACTGAGGTAGTTAATGCCTGTCACTAGCTTGAGGTTACCTGCCTGCCACTTGCTGTTTGATTTTGTCATTTGACAAGTAACATGATAAGGTATCTTGCTTTTTGTTTTGCTCGGAGGATGGCTGGAAGACGCACCCCAGATGTTATGGACTTGTGGTATTGTGGTGTGGGCTTGTGGGGGGTCAAAACTGGCATGCTTATAATAACGTCAACGCATAACAACCACCAGCCAGCCAGCCAGCTGTTTAATTCTGGCATCCTATGCTAAGAAAAACTGCTCCCCAAGCTGTGGCCTTGAACAATTATAAACATAATACGTCACGCATGAGCACAGATGAGTGTTGATGGATTTAATGTTTTACAAGAAGGATTTTGCCTCCAAGGGTGGGTCTCCCTACAGTAGTCCTATACTCAAAGGATTAGAAGCATTTGTCTGAGGTGAGATCTGGGGAACAGGGTTGTTCAGGACGCTGCGTCCTCCGTCGGAGACGCAACGTCGAAGGGTCTGTTGCGTCGCAAGACGCAACGTGAGGAAGGTCCGTTGACCACAAGGTAGGGTCCGTTGCGTCGCACGACGCAGGCTATACAGTTGGTTCCGCCTCAGGCAGCAGAGCTGGGGGTCCTCCTGAAGTACCCTGCTTGGGATGCCCCATTACAGAAACATATGAGGTAGCTGCAAAAAAATGTGAAAGGTATTTCACCCCAGGAGGTGGGTCTCCCTACACAAACCAGCGGCACCGAGGATTCAGTTCGAATGGCGTTGCCACTCCTACAAAAGAGTAGGCGCACTGAGGGGCGGTGAAAGATACCGACCCTCGACCAAACGAACAGCAATGTGCTGAGAGGCTGGTGCTTGAGTATCTGGTATCAGTTCAATTACTGTTACACAATTACATGACAACAGTTAAGATAGAAATACGGATGGCCGCATATATAGGCAAGTGTGGTAGCTAGAAGCATAGTTTTCCTTTTCAGCTACGAGCAGCAGCTTCTAGGCAGCTCCCTGAACCAGCCACTGGGCTAAGCTCCAAGATTTTGGCAGTTCTGGACTGCGGATTCTGTCAGCTTCCAGACGCAATAGGTTGCATTATATTGGGCTGAAAAGCCAGTAATGGGAGTTGCCTAGAAGCTGCTGCTTTTAGCTGAAAAGAAAAACACTTGCTAAAAGGATCCTGTATGTATGTTGCTACAGTCCAGGGGTAGGCCAAATAGGCTGAAGTGCCTTGCCCAACCGTGACAGGAGGGGCTTGACACGAAAACACACTGAAGAACTGGACCCCAAACAATTGTTTTGCCAACGGGGGCCCTGAGTTCGTGCTACAGTGTAAATTTAATTGTACAATTATAATTAGCTAGAAGGATCCTAGTGGGACAAGCTTAGACAAGGCAACATGCCTCATCATTAGATCACATCATACCTATGCTTACAAGACAGCTAGGAGGAGACTACTGTTACAAGCTTATAAGAAGCATATTGCCTCATTGTGGCTTTGTTCATGAGATCATACCTTTGCTAACAGGTCAGCAAGGAGCCATACGCTCTGACGATGCAGATTGTCTCATCATCCCTAATTACCTATGCCAACAAGACAGCTAGGAGGAGACTACTGTGACAAGCTTATAAGGCGCATATTGCTTCATCATGACTTTGTTCATGAGATCATACTTTAGCTAACATACAGGTCAGCAAGGAGCCATAAGTGATAAGCTCGGACAATCCAGGTTGTCTCATCATACCTAATTACCTGTGCCAACAAGACAGCTAGGAGGAGACTACTATGACAAGCTTATAAGACGCAGATTGCCTCATCATGACTTCGTTCATGAGATCATACCTTTGCTACGGGTCATCTAGGAGTCTAAGTGGCAACCTCGGACAATGCAGATTGTCTCATTATACCTAATTACTCTTAAGAGTGGTAGACGAACCATGATTGACATCTGGCCAGATGTCAATAATGGTTAATATACGACTCTTAACGATCACCCTTGCTAGCAAGATAGCTTGAAGGCGGCTAATGTGACAAGCTCAGACAATGCAGATTGTCTCATCATACCTAATTACTGTTGCTAGAGGTAGATTAACCATTATTATTAACATCCGACCAGATATCAATAATGGTTCATATACCATTCTAAACCATGACATATGCTAGCTAGATAGTTTGAAGGCATCTCATGGGACAAGCTCAGACAATGTAGATTGTCTCATCATACCTAATTACATATGCTAGCAAGATAGCGAGGAGGAGACTGAAGTGACAAGCTTGGGCCCACTTATTTTACTGGGCCTGGAACTACCGTACATAGAGTTCCTGAGAAGCTAATGTAGTTGGTTATCACTCGACCTGGAACCTCTTTGGGTTCGCAGGCATAAGTGACCTGGGAACTCTTTGGGTTTGTAGGAAGAAGTAATCAGTAGGAGCTTTGTCGAGATTGGAAGCAGTCTGACTCCAGGGTAGACCTCGGCTGGCTCTTGGATTGTTGGAGGCTCAGCGCTCAAGTCTTCTGCATTAGTGTGGCAGCGTGATATATAGATAGAGATCGTTAGTTAAATGCTTGATAGTTCTCGTACTGTTAAATTATCTGCATATGACGAAATCCTTATACAATATAATTAAATCATCATCTCACATGGGATGATAAATTAATTATGCGATTCTTATCGCATGTTTAAATAAAATGTAGTAGGCAAAGATAACAGTCGCATGCTTGATAGTTCACATACTTAAATGCTTGATAGTCCACGTAATGTTAAATTATCTGCATAGCCCGAAATCTAGGTCCCCGTCGTTACAATTTCTTGGGATTTCAATTCACAAGTTTTTTTTTTTAATAACCTTTCCCGAGGGGGGGGGCAAGAAAAAAGCTGCCGTACCGCACCTTCGCTTCGGATAGAGCCTATCCTCAAACTATATAAAAAAATGAGCAAAAAATAAAGTTGTACAAAAGTTAGAGGGTTCCAAAGTTTTTTTCAACCAAAGCGGCCCAAATCTTAACTTCGCGATAAATCACGTTTGGGCAACCCCATGAAAGATGTAAGAGCATAACTGGAATGGGCTATAAATGATCTTTCGAATGACCCCCATTTTAGGGGGGGTAGGGTGAGGTAATCGGGGTTTAGGAGGGGGGGGGGGGGTAAAAAATCTTTTTTCGACTTTATTTCCCCCCTCTTTTTGTATGAAACTTCCACAATTCCAACTCCAATCTAAATCGGACACCATATCGAAGGTGCGGTCCAAAATCTGTCTTTCTGCCCCCCCCCCCCTGACCATTCCTGTTTTAAGGTTGGGCAAGTCCCTTCAGCCATTTGGCTACCCTTGTACTGTAAAAATGAATACATTTGAATGGGAAGAACAATACACGGTGAGCAGGTAAACGTGAGAATGTATTTGAAAATATGTACATTTATATTTATACATATATGCATGTTTATATTTATAAATATATACATGAAAATATGAATACATACATACTTGGCATCCCTCTGGCTGCAAGGCTGTACAATACGTATATTTAATGAGTATCGAGGCCACGCTCAATTCATTTGAAGTTCCAGCGATTCACAACCCGTATTCATGCTCACTCATGCTTCTCCCCAGTCACCCAGTTCACCAATTTATACTTTAACTTGACCTGAATATATATATACTAACTATAAGTCTATAACTAAGTAGAAAGTAATATATATAGAGAGTGACCAATTTATAAACCTACTGGTATATCCAATGGTATGTTATGTAATTGTGAATTGCTATTTCTTTTTGCGGGCACTTAACTGCCAAACTGTCATTGCTAGCAGATACCAGTATGATTTTTCACTTTTCCAGAGTGTGTGGGCTAATACCTTCATTTTTGAATGATCGTAGGACTGCAAACACCAGAACAAATATCACCAATGGGAAGGATGTATCTCACATTGTCATAAATGGGCACTCCGGGAGCCGTTCAAACGGTGGACTATGCACCCCGCGTCCTAGAGGCATGTTGTTTCCTCCGATCGAGCTTTCCAGCCTCTGCATGTTATTGTTGGTGGTGGTGGTGGTGGTGGTGTTTTCAAGACATTCAAGACATTCAAAACACTCAAGACATTATAATGCCCGGGTTACTCTAGAAGGCATAACCCTGCCCTTACAAAGGCAAAGGCATAACTTGTTGGTGGTGTTGGTGGTGGTGCACTTATTGTAGTTGCAGCCCTGTAGTTACCGGTACTTAAAAGTTTCCAGGACCAGCGCCTAGACGCTCCACAAGACAGCACAACATAAACCGGTAGTATGTATATGTATATTACAGTCCAGGGGTAGGCCAACTAGGCTCAAGGGACTTGCCCAACTGTTAGGAAGAGCTTTAAAAGAAAAGGCACTGATGAACTGAAACCCAAACAATCGTTTAACCGACGGGGGGCCTGAGTTCGTGCTACAGTGAAATTTTAATTCTACGATATAATTATATCATCATCTCAGCTGGGTAGACACGCAGGCACGCTCATGTACACAATCGTGTGTAGGCTCGTGTTTAAGCTCGTGTGCAAATACTAGCGAAAGCTCGTGTACAAGCTCGCGGGCAAATTCGGGTTCAAGCTCGCGTACAAGCTCGTGTGAAAAATCGTGTGCAAGCTCGTGTGCAAATTCGTGTACAAGCACGTGTGCAAATACGTGTAAAGATCGTGTACAAGCTCGCGGTCAAATTCGTGTCCAAGCTTGCGTACAAGCTCGAGTGAAAAATCGTGTATAAACTCGTGTGCAAGCTCGTTTATAATCTTGTGTGCAAATTCGTGTACAAATTCGTGTGCAAGCTCGTGGGTAAATTCGTGGACGAGCTCGTGTTCAAATTCGTGTTTCGTAAAAATGCATACAGTATTACATTGAGCGACCAAGCCACTTACCGACTGCAGCCACCTGCAAGCAGCATTCCCTATTGGAATGCTGAAGCGAAGGTAATGATCCCCGTTTGTCTTGTTTTCCGCTTTTGCCTGTGCTCCGCATGGAAGACCCCTGTTGCAGTTAACGGTGGGGCAGGACTGTGCTGCGCCAGGGGGACTACGACAATCCCTTTTGGGGTGGATCCGAGGAAGTGACGCCCTCCACAAGCAATCAAGCTGATGTCTCACCACCATGGTAACCTCGCACATGTGCTTACATAATAATTCTTTCATCTCTCCGGTAGTCAGGTGCCTTGCAACTTGTGGAGTTCTGGTACTTTCCAAGCAGCAAAGACTCGAAAAGCCAAGTGTGTCCTACCTCAGTATGGTTCGTATGCCGAACGAGGTATTTCAGAAAGTCAGAAAACTTGACACTGCCTCCAGATTCTTGGTTAATCCGATGATCACTCAGTCAGACAGACTGTCATTTATCACTACTACGGCAATTCCAGGCGAATCCTCCTGTCTGGTCAACGACTGACCCAGTGTAAAAATCGGTTTGTTGGTGAAATGGTGAATTGGCGATCACATCAAAGCTTTACATTTAATTTAACCCCAAGATGGTGCCTGCGAGGTTTCGACCTCGCAAGGGCAAATTGCGATTATTGAGCAGCTGCGCGCAGCTCAAATCCTCCAACCGTCCAAGAACACGGTCATGAACAACCCTATCGGATATTTGTCAACCAGGCTCGACCTCAACACTCAACACTGCTTCGATTTAAGGGCGGCCAAGACCCCGGGCCCAGACCCCCGCCCCCCCCCCACGCATGGGTGGTCTGGGCCGCCCTTCAATACGGTAATTCAAGTCTTACGATTTCCTTCACCATGTTGACTGCGTGAGTCCCTTCTATACCACATATATTTAAGGGCACCTGGAGGTGTGTCCCGAATGAAAAGACCAGAGTTCTGAATTAAATCGATTTAATCCGTTTAAATTTAATCTGATTTATTGTTGAGTTATTTTAATTAAATTTATTAAATTATATTCAATTGTATTCAATTAAATTTAATTGGATTTGATCGAATTGAATGCATATAATTGATTTTGATTTTATAAATTTGAATTGGATTGCACTGTTATTTATTGGATTTAATTGAATTGCATTTTATCGATGGATGTTGTAGCATTGTTGACTACAAAGTAACGAAAATTGACAGTTTGCAGGGTTGTAGATTTGTATGCAGTATTGAACGTGTCTGTACTGTTATGCAATGCATGTATGTAGATTGGGTTTATTTGTAGGAATTTGATGCACAAAAATGATACCAATCGGAAGTCTGATTGATTTAAGGGAATTTGTACGAGGTATTGCATGTTTAGGCCCCTGCCCAGACCTGAACGGTACGGACCGTTCCGGCAGTTCGTGGCCGCCAGACTGCCACGCTGGCGGATGTTGGGTACTTGGGTCCGCGTCTCCGGTGGCGAGCAGCCTTAGCGGCCGGGGCCATATAATGATCGTAATCATCTTCTAGTTGAGCCTTCGTAGTCTCATTGCAAGCGAAGAAGGCGAGCAGCCTTAAGGCTGCACACTTCCCCCTTCTACCACTGACCGAGCTCAGCTAGCTAGGTCAAAATGATATTGGCCGTACCACTCCAATGACTCAAGAAGGGCTGACCAAGAAAGCTCATCATGCGAGGGATACAGAATGTTCAGGCGAGTCAACGTTTTTTCTTTCAGCTTTCTGCATGTCTGGCTGCGTAGCAAAAGTTGCGACGCAAGCCTGGTTTCGGGATTGCGGCGTAGCACAGAACAGGGCGGAGAGCGAAGCGCGGAGGTTGGGGCCGGGCCGGGCCGGGCCGGGCCGGGCCGGGCAGCGCAGTTCGGGACAGCCCGTCGCACTGGGGTCGCACCGAGTCACTCAATTTGCGACGCGTCGCAAAAACAAATGATGACGCACTGGAACTCGGGAGAGTTTGACTAAAAACTATATGATATGACCATGTCACATCACATGGAACATACCGATACCAAATCATGTATTCATGTAAGTTCAAGTTCAAGTATTCATGCAACATACCAATGTACAGCATGGTACCTTTTGGGTAGAGGGATTGCTGCCCTGAATATTGCTAGGAACCGCAAAGACTGTTGGAGCAAGGATTTGATGCCCTTGAGATGTTATATATTTCTTTGAAGAATCCCAGGATGAATCTCTGGCCACCAATTTACATGGAGGCGTGGGACCTTCGAAACTGAAACCAGTTAACTGGAACAAAGTGGAGAAGGTCCTGTTCTCCAACACCCCAACAGCCATATTTTACTTAACTACAGTACCAACTCGTCAGATAGCCACATTACATTACATTACATTACATTACATTACATTACATTACATTACATTACATTACATTACATTACATTACATTACATTACATTACATTACATTACATTACATTACATGTTAAAGTCTACTTGACACCGCGAGGGTGTATGAGACTCTGTGCTTTAAACAAAAAGAAAACATATATATGAAAGCTCTGGATAACGAGGAAGGAAGTAAGAATGCTGAGTGCCATACGCGAATATCCTCATTATGGGATAGAGTGTGGTCAACCTGAGAAGTGTTGTGAGGTCGGCAGTGAACCAATCGGACATATGATCCAGATATCTGATTGGTACACTGCCGACGTCATAACAAGAAGCCTTCTTTCCTCATCAGAGACCTTCCTCATAAAGTGGTTCGTAGTATGGCTAAATTCAAAACTTCCTCCCACTTCTTGAAGGAGGGAACTGATAGATGGAAACGACCGTAGTGCCTCGGAATGATCGGGCGTGTCAACTATATGATGCTAGAACCGTTGATGATGAACATCATGTGACTTTGGGATGCACTGTCGAAGGCTTGGTGAATACGAGAATTAAGTATCAGAACCTGATTTCCCAATCTGAGAGCTAAATGATTCCTCTACATTATCTGTTGTGCAATCCAGAAGTGGAAGGTCCCAAGTTCAAGTTCTAGTTTAAGAAGTGCACGGTCGTGCGAGTTTACTCCGTGTATCCATCAATGTATGGAGAGATTGGATCAAAGCCTATTTTGATAAGAATGCTTATATTTTCATTGTTCTTATAACGAATTCCTTTTTCCTGATAATTATTTGTACTGCTGACGATGGCGAGCTGCCAAATTTCTGGCTGGAGCCATGTAAACAAGTTAAAGTTAAAGTGAGGGTACAAGGTCCAGGCATCATTGAATCATTTAAATATGAAAGTTTGGTGAGTATTCTACAGGTGTCCCCTCCCCACGGTGACTACTGCTAGTTCCGGCTTACGCGGGGGTGTCCCTCATCTCACGTCCTGTGAGTGACTGCATTACACGGATGTAACAATTTCAATTTCAATTTCCTCCCCGAACTGACAGAAATGACCTTATTCAGGCCCCAGGGGGATGGTAGGATCAGGCCCAAAATCCTCCACCAGGGGGATGATAGCCCCCCCCCCCCCCCCCCCCCCTATTGGTGGTTGGCCCCAGCGAAAGCAAACGGGCTGGATACCTCAACCTCATGCCTCGTACCAAGGCGTACTAATTATTTATATATTTATTCAGACCCCAGGTTGCCCCAGGTGCACTTGTAGGAGTCAAAAATGTCAGGTTATAAATACGGGCCGTTGAAGGCAGATTGATAGACCTGGGCGCGGGGTGGGTTGGGTCTGGGTTTGGAGTTTGGGGATGCGGGGTGGGGGCTGGGTGGGGGGGTAAGAATAAAGTTGTCAGTCCGCATCATCGGAAGTTGTTATATTTACCCTTGACCCCCCCCCCCCCCCCCCCCCCCCTCCTCATTGAGGCCCCATAACCGGACACACGAGCAGTAACACGTAGCGCACGGGGGGTCCATAAGCACCATCAAGCTCGTCAAGACCTTTCCAACCATGCAAGTCGTCCGCCGTCAACACACATACAGTTGAATGGGCAGAAAAATACACCGCGAGCAGTGAAACGTGAGCCCAAGAAAAACACACGTGGTCTATCACGCTTCATGCCTCCAGCACGTAAAATGAGAAGCAATTGTCTGGCCGCAACAGTGTGCATGCTCCTTGCGATGAAACATGAGCCCAACAAAAACAAACGTACATGCTTGGTATATCAGGCATCATGCCTTCAGCACGTAACCTGAAAAGCAATTGTCTGGCCGCAACAGTGTGCATGCTCCTTGCGATGAAACACGAGCCAACAAAAACACACGTACATGCTTGGTCTATCAGGCGTCATGCCTTCAGCACGTAACCTGAAAAGCAATTGTCCGGCCGCAACAGTGTGCGAGCTACTTGCAATACATCCTCCGCTGTCACCGCCTCTATAGCCTCCATCTCCCTATTGATTTCCTTATAGGAACCATACTCTACGTGGTAGGATGACAGTGAGCGAGCCAGCCCTGAATTGGGCAGTAGAGGAAGCTGGTTAGCAGTTGGGTTTAAGCGGTTGAGGTTTAGGTGGTTTAGGAAAAGCGAGCCAGCCCTGAATCGGGCAGTAGAGGAAGCTGGTTAGCACTTGGGTTTAAGTGGCTGAGGTTTAGGTGGTTTAGGTGGTTTAGGAAAAGCGAGCCAGCCCTGAGTTGGACAGAAGGGGTAAGCTGGTCAGCACTCAGGTCAAGGTGATTTAGGTTTATGGGTTAAGGTGGTTAAGGTGGTTTAGGCTTAGGAGGTTAAGGTGGTTAAGGCGGTTTAGGCTTAGGAGGTGAAGGTGGTTAAGGTGGTTTAGGTGGTTGAGGAAAAGAAGTGCTGACAAGCTAAGTGCTGACCAGCTTCCCCTTACCCGAGTTGGACTGCAACAAGGGATAACAATCCACCGCGCGCAAAGGAAAACAAACAGATTGTTCACGTTCACATTTCACAGTTACTGTTGTTTTTACTGCCGAAGACGGCAAGCAGCCAAATTGCTGGCTGAAGCTATGCAACCAAGTTCAAGTTTCAGTTTCCTTTACCTAAGATACCTACTGCAACAAGGATAACAATCCACCGAAGACCACCTAAGTTTTAGTGGTGCAGAAAAGGGTGCCGCAAACGGTCAAGGACCCCTTAAATTCCCCTTCCCTGACCTGGACTGCAACAAGGAGAACAATCCACCTACGACCACCTAAGTTTTCAGTGGTGCACAAACTCAGGGCCCCCATCGGTAAAACGATTGTTTGGGGTTCAGTTCATCAGTGCCTTTTCTTTTTAAGCCCTTCCTATCAAGGTTGGGCAAGTCCCTTTAGCCTATTTGGCCTACCCCTGGACTGTAACATGCATACACATACAGTGGTGCAGAAATGGGTGCCGAGGACGGTCAAGGACCCCCAAAATTTTCCTTACCTGATTTGGACTGCAACAAGGATAACAGTCCACTGAAGACAACCTACATTTTCAGTGGTGCAGAAAAGGGTGCAGAGGACGGTCAAGGACCCCAAAATTTCCCTTACCTGACCTGGACTGCAACATGGATAACAATCCATCGCGTGCAAGGGAGAATAAAAACATTGTTCTCATTTACATTTCCCCGGTAAATTTAGTTGTACTGCTAAAGACAGTGAGCAGCCAAATTGCTAGCTGAAGCTATGTAACCAAGTTTGATTTCCCCCAACCTGAGTTGGACTGCAGCAAGGATAACAATCCAGTGCGTGTGCTCTTCTTCACACGAGCTAGTTCAGGCCTATAACAACAACAACATCAACAACAACAACGACTGGTAAACCAACATAGCCTAATGACAATCCTCCCCTCACCTGAATTGGACTGCAGCAAGGATAACAGTCCAGCACGTGCGCTCTTCTTTACACGAGCTAGTTCAGGCCTATAACAACAACAACAACAACGACGACGACGACGACTGGTAAACCAACATAGCCTAATGACAATCCTCCCCTCACCTGAATTGGACTGCAGCAAGGATAACAGTCCAGCACGTGCGCTCTTCTTTACACGAGCTAGTTCAGGCCTATAACAACAACAACAACAACGACGACGACGACGACTGGTAAACCAACATAGCCTAATGACAATCCTCCCCTCACCTGAATTGGACTGCAGCAAGGATAACAGTCCAGCACGTGCGCTCTTCTTTACACGAGCTAGTTCAGGCCTATAACAACAACAACAACAACGACGACGACGACTGGTAAACCAACATAGCCTAATGACAATCCTCCCCTCACCTGAATTGGACTGCAGCAAGGATAACAGTCCAGCACGTGCGCTCTTCTTCACACGAGCTAGTTCAGCCTCGGTCGGCCCATCCTGCTTGATAAGCTCGATCTGGCCCATCAGTAGCTTCTCTGTAGCTTCCAGGCTGTACCCTGCAAGGGCAGAGGAGTGTTTGTGGGGTGTGTGTTTTTGGTGGAGGGAGACAGTGTCCAGCAGCCCATTCTGCTTGATAAGCTCGACCTGGCCCATCAGCAGCTTCTGTGTAGCTGCCAGGCTGTACCCTGTGCATGGACAGGAGCGGGGGGAGGGAGTGTTTGTAGAGGGTGTGTTTGTGGAGGGAGTGTTTGTCTGTAAAGGGAGAGAGTGTCCAGCAGCCCATCCTGCTCGATAAGCTCGATCTGGCCCATCAGCAGCTTCTCCGTACCTTTCTGGTAGTACCCTGCAAGGACAGAGGAGGGGAGTGGAGGGAGTGTTTGTGGAGGTGTGTTTGTCTGTAGAGGGAGACAGTGTTCTGCAGCCCATCCTGCTCGATCTGGCCCATCAGCAGCTTCTCCAAATATTCCAGGCTGCACCCTATGCAAGGACAGAGGTGTGAAGTTGAGGGAGTGTTTGTCACTTTTTTCCGACATCAGGTCGCCATTCAGTCGCTGCATGGCGACGCATGGGTCTGACTAAAGTTAGCAGAAATGCCCCCCCAAACCCCACCGCTCCACGCTTTGCGCTCTGCGGGGTTTGGGGGGCAGCGCGTCGCACCGGGGTGGCACCGAGTCGCTCAATTTGCGACGCGCCGCTCTCAAAGTAAACAGTAGGTGTAGTGTTTGTGTACAGGCCTGCAGCCCATCCTACTGATTTCAACAACTGTTTCGTATCAGCCCATCCAGATAATTTAAAATTAATACCACTGAAGGTTTGGAACTTTAGGGGTAGTTGAATAGGCTCACTACAGTCATTTAGGCACTCTGGCCTATCCGACTACCCCAGTATTGTGACATCCATCCATCCATCCATCTATACGATCATCCATTCGCCCATCCATCCATCTGACTAGCCATCCATCTACCCACATTCATCCATACACACATTGCATCCCTTGCTTGGGCACGCCAGTCAGCAGTACACACATTGCATCCCTTGCTTGGGCACGCCAGTCAGCAGTACACACATTGCTTGGGCACGCCAGCCAGCAGTACACACATTGCATCCCTTGCTTGGGCACGCCAGACAACAGTACACACATTGCTTGGGCACGCCAGTCAGCAGTACACACATTGCTTGGGCACGCCAGTCAGCAGTACACACTTTGCATCCCTTGCTAGGGCACGCCAGTCAGCAGTACACACATTGCTTGGGCACGCCAGTCAGCAGTACACACATTGCATCCCTTGCTTGGGCACGCCAGTCAGCAGTACACACATTGCTTGGGCACGCCAGTCAGCAGAACACACATTGCTTGGGCACGCCAGTCAGCAGTACACACATTGCTTGGGCACGCCAGTCAGCAGTACACACATTGCTTGGGCACACCAGTCAGCAGTACACACATTTCTTAGGCACGCCAGTCAGCAGGACACACATTGCATACCTTGCTTGGGCACGCCAGTCAGCAGTACACACATTGCTTGGGCACGCCAGTCAGCAGTACACACATTGCTTGGGCACGCCAGTCAGCAGGACACACATTGCTTGGGCTCGCCAGTCAGCAGTACACACATTTCTTAGGCACGCCAGTCAGCAGGACACACATTGCTTGGGCACGCCAGTCAGCAGGACACACATTGCTTGGGCACGCCAGTCAGCAGGACACACATTGCATCCCTTGCTTGGGCACGCCAGTCAGCAGTACACACATTGCTTGGGCACGCCAGTCAGAAGTACACACATTGCATCCCTTGCTTGGGCACGCCAGTCAGCAGTACACACATTGCTTGGGCACGCCAGTCAGCAGTACACACATTGCATCCCTTGCTTGGGCACGCCAGTCAGCAGTACACACAGTGCTTGGGCACGCCAGTCAGCAGTACACACATTGCTTGGGCACGCCAGTCAGCAGTACACACATTGCATCCCTTGCTTGGGAAACGGCCAGTCAGCAGTACACCACATTTGCATTCCCTTGCTTGGGCACGCCAGTCAGCAGTACACACACTGCATCCCTTGCTTGGGCACGCCAGTCAGCAGTACACACATTGCTTGGGCTAGCCAGCCAGCAGTACACACATTGCATCCCTTGCTTGGGCACGCCAGTCAGCAGTACACACATTGCTTGGGCACGCCAGTCAGCAGTACACACATTGCATCCCTTGCTAGGGCACGCCAGTCAGCAGTACACACATTGCTTGGGCACGCCAGTCAGCAGTACACACATTGCATCCCTTGCTTGGGCACGCCAGTCAGCAGTACACACATTGCTTGGGCACGCCAGTCAGCAGGACACACATTGCTCCTTGCTTGGGCCACGCAGTCAGCAGTACACACATTGCTTGGGCACGCCAGTCAGCAGTACACATGGTGCTTGGGCACCGCCAGTCATGCAGAGTACAAACATTGCATCCCTTGCTTGGGCACGCCAGTCAGCAGTACACACATTGCATCCCTTGCTTGGGCACGCCAGTCAGCAGTACACACATTGCTTGGGCACGCCAGTCAGCAGTACACACATTGCTTGGGCACGCCAGTCAGCAGTACACACATTGCTTGGGCACGCCAGTCAGCAGTACAGCATTTGCATCCCTTGCTTGGCACCCAGTCGCAGGTACACACATTTGTTTGGGAACGGCAGTCAGCAGTACACACATTGCATCCCTGCTAGGGCACGCCAGTCAGCAGTACACACCATTTGCTTTGGGCAAGTCACAGTCCACACATTGCTTGCTTGGCACAGCCAGTTCAGCAGTACACACATTCGCATACACACATCCCTTGCTTGGGCACGCCAGTCAGCAGTCACACATTGCTTGGGCTCGCCAGTCAGCAGTACACACATATGCATCCTTGCTTGGCACGCCAGTCAGCAGTACACACAGCCACAGCCAGTACACAGCAGTCAGCAGTACACACATTGTACACACATTTGCTTCTTGGGCACGCCAGTCAGCAGTACACACACATTGCCCTTGGGCACGCCAGTCAGCAGTACACACAGTGCTTGGGCACGCCAGTCAGCAGTACACACATTGCTTGGGCACGCCAAGTCAGTAGTGGAACACACATTGCAATCCTGCTTGGGGCACAGCAGTCAGCAACCCACATTGCATCTCCTTGCTTGTTGGAACGCATCAGCAGTACAACACATTGCTTAGGCGCGTCCAGTCAGCAGTACAGGCACATTGCATCCCTTGCTTGGGGCAAGCGCCAAGTCAGCAGTACAACACGGTGCTTGGGCTTCTCTTCGGGCCAGTCAGCAGTACACACAGTGCTTGGGACACGGCCAGTTACAGCGATAACCACATTGCTTTGGGCACGTATACCAGTCAGCAGTACACATTGCATCCCTTGCTTGGGCACGCCCGTACAGTCAGCACCATACATACATTCTTGGGATTGCCCATCAGCAGTCCAGGCAGACACACATCCCTTGTTTGGGCACGCCAGTGCAGTTTGCTGGGCAGGGCAGTGGTAAACCACATTGCACGTGGGCAGCCAGTCAGCAGTAAATCCACAGATTGACAGTAAAACACACCCCATCCTTGTGGGCAAGGGCAGCAGTAACATACCACATTGTCTGGCGGCCAGTTCCGCAGTACACACATTGCTTTGGGCAGCCCCAGTTTGCTTGGATCCTTGCACGCCAGTCAGCAGTACACACATTGCTTTGGGACAGCAAGTGGCTAACACCGCACTTGGTATTAGGGCCAGTCACTCGCTTCGCGGGGCAGTACAAAACAGCACACGGTTGCATCCTTAGGTGCTTGTAACACTTGCATCCGTTGCTTGGAACGCCTGAGTCAGCAGTACAAGTATGGACGCAGCACAACAGGTTGAAAAACCGAGTAACCAGGCTTGCTTTTTCAGGCAGGGCATCTATTTGCTTGGGCGCGTCCAGTGTCACCTAGGGCAGAGCTTTTGTGTGCTCACGGCGCAGTCAAGCAGTACAGGTGGTTACTTGGGACGGCATCTTGCTTGGGGCACGCCAGTCAGCACTTTGCTTGGGGCACGCACATTCGTGTGTGACAGCAGTCACAGTAAACATTGCGGCACTGGGCCGAGTCAGCAGTATGTACGAAGCTTGGGCACAGCCAGTACGGCAGTAGAACACATTTGCACACGTTGTTGGGTGCAGCGGCCCGTGCGTGCTAGGGTGGAAGCCAGTCAGCAGTCACCAGTGGGCATGGCCAGTCAGCAGTACACACATGCTGGGGACGCAGTGCAGCAGTTTTACCATTGCTTGGGCACGCCATCACAAGTAAAATGAAACAATTGTCTGGGGACGCCAAGTCAGCAGATACACACATTGCGCATAACCTTGCCATAAAACGCGCAGTCAGCAGTACACCACATATATGGGCAACCAGTCAGCATACATCACAATTTTCTTAGGCACGCCAGTCAGCAGGAATCACACATTGCATACCTTGCTGGAACGCAGTTTCTCACAGCAGTATATAGAATTGCTGGGCACTGCAGTGCCAGTAACAATTGCTTGGGCATACGCAGTTTCAAGCAGTACACACCTTTGCTTTGGAGTCACCCGCCAGTCAGACAGTACACATTTCTTAGGCCGCACCAGTCAGCAGACCCACATTGCTTTGGGGACAGGCCAGTTCAGCAGAGGAAACACATGTGCTTGGGCACGCGTCAGCAGGAACACACATTGCATCCTCCCGTGCTTGGGGCACAGCAGTCGCAGTACACACCTTGCTTGGGCACGCCAGTCAGCAGTACACACAGTGCTTTGGCATCCCTTGCTAGGGCACGCAAGTAGCAAGTACGATGGCAATGACTCTGGGGACGCCAGTCGAGCAGTACACACATTGCTATCCTTTGCTTGGGCACGCCAGTCAGCAGTACACACGATGCTTGGGCAACCGCCAGTCAGCAGTATCACACATTGCTGTGGGCACGCCAGTCAGCAGGAACATATTGGCAGTCCTATGCTTGGGCACGCAGTCCAGCAGTACACACATTGCTTGGGCAATGCAGTCAGCAAGTACACACATTGTTGGAGCACCGCCAGTTAGCAGTACAAACATTGTATCGCCTGCTTTGGGCACGCAGTCAGAGTACACAATTTGTCCCTTTGCTTGGGCACGCAGTCAGCCAGTACACACATTGTTGGCACGCCAGTCGAGTACATACATTTGCTTGGCACGCCAGTCGACAGTAAACAAAATTGGCTTGGGCAGCGGCCAGACTCAGAGTACACACATTGCCTCCTTGCTTTGGGCAACGCCGAGTCAGTCAGTACACCATTGCTTTTGGGAAGCAGTCAGCAGTACAGACACATTGATCCCTTGCTAGGAGGCACGCCAAGTAAGACAGTACACAAGGCTCATTACTGTGGGCACGCCAGTACAGCAGTACACACATTGCATCCCTTGCTTGGGGCACAGCAGTCAAGACAGTAACAATTGCTTTGGGTCGGCCAGCTCAGCAGTACACACATTGCATTGCCTTGCTTGGGGCACGCCAGTCAGCAGTACACACATTGCTTGGGCTCGGCAGTCAGCGAGTACCACATTGCTTGGCACAGCCAAGTCAGCAGTTACACATTGCTTGGGCACGCCAGTCACAGTAACACATTGCATCCTTGCTTGGGCACGCCAGCAGCAGTAACACAGTGCTTGGCACGCCAGTGCAGCAGTACACACATTGCTTGGCACGCATCAGCAGTACACACATTGCTTGGGCACGCCATCAGCAGTACATCACATTGCTTGGCACGCCAGTCAAGCAGACAGCACATTGCAATCCTTGCTAGGGGCACGCCAGTCAGCATACAACACATTGGCTTTGGGCACACAGTCAGCATACACACATTTCTAGGCCGCCAGTCAGAGCAGGAACACACATTGCATACCTTGCTTGGGCACGCCAAGCAGCAGTACACACATTGCTTGGGCAACGCCAGTCCAGCAGTACCACATTGCTTGGCACGCCAGTCAGCAGGTAGCACACATGCTTGGGCACGCCAGTCAAGCAGTAACAGCACATTTCTAGGCACGCCAGTCATGCAGGACACACATTGCTTGGGCAACGCCAGTCAGCAGGACACACATTGCTTGGGCATCGCCGTTCAGCAGGACAACATTGCATCCCTTGCTTGGGCACGCCAGTCAGCGAGTAACACATTGCTGGGGCACGCCAAGTCAGCAAGTACACACATTGCCATCCCTTGCTAGGCACGCAATCAGCAGTACACACTTGCTTGGGCACGCCAGTCAGCAGTACACACATTGCATTCCTTGCTTGGGACGCCAGTCAGCAGTACACAACATTGCTTGGGCACCGCCAGTCAGCAGTACAACAAATTGCTTGGGCACGCCAGTTGCAGCAGGACACATATGTGATCCCTTGTCTTGGAAACGCCAGTCAGCAGTAACACACAATATGCTTGGGCATCCAGCAGCAGTATCACACTTGCTTGGGCACGCAGTTAGCAGTACAAACATTGTATCTTGCTTGGCACGCCAGTCAAGCAGTACATAAACACATTGCATCCCTGCTTTGGGCAACGCCAATCAACCAAGACACACATTGCTGGGCACGCCAAGTAGCATAACACAATTGCTTGGGCACGCCAGTCAGCAGTACACACTGCTGGGCACGCCAGCCCAAGCAGTACACACCTTGCATCCCTGCTGGGCACCCAAGTCAGTCAGTACACACACATTGCTTTGGGAGCCCAGTCAGCAGTACACATCATTGATCCTCTTGCTAGGGCACGCCCAGTTCCAGCAGTACACACATTGCTGGCACGCCAGTCAGCAGTACACACATTGCATCCCTTGCTTGGCACGCCAGTCACAGTACAACCATTGCTTGGGCTCCCAGTCAAGCAGTAACACACATTGCATCCCTGCTGGGGCACGCCAGTCCAGCAGTAACACATTGCTGGGCTCCAGTCCACAGACACACATGCTTGGGCACGCCAGCAGCAGTACAGCACATGCTTGGGCACGCCAGTGCAGCAGTACACACATTGGCTTGGCTCGCCAGTTCAGCAGTAACACAGACATGCTTGGGCAACGCCAGTCAGCAGTACCAGCATTCGCAATCCCTTGCTTGGGCACGCCAAGTCAGCAAGTACACAGCAGTGCTTGGGAACGCCAGTCAGCAGTACACACATTCTTGGGCACGCCAAGCAGCAGGACCCATTGCAGATCCTTGCTTGGGCAGCCAGTCAGCATATCACACATTGCATCCCTTGCTAGGCACGCCAGTCAGCAGTCAACAAATGTTCTTGGGCAACGCCAGTCAGTCAGTTAAACACACATTGCATCCCTTGCTTGGGCAAACGCCAGTCAGCAGTACTCACCATTGCTTGGGCACGCCAGTCCACAGTACACAACATTTGCATTTCCCTTCTTGGGCAACCCAGTCAGCAGTACACACAGTGCTTGGGCAACGCAGTCAGTAGTACACACAGTGGCTTTGGGCATGCCAGTCCAGCCAGTACACAACAGTGCCTTGGGCACGCCAGTCAGCAGTACACACATTGCTTGGCACGATAGTCTAGCAAGTATACACATTGTAATCCTTTGCTTGGGCACGCCAGTCAGCAAGTACACACATTGCACATCCCTTGCTTTGGGCACCCAGTCACAGTAACAACACATTGCTTGGCACGCCAGTCAGCAGTAACACAGGCATTGGCATCACTTGCTTGGGCCACATGCCAGTACAGAGTAACACATTGCTTGGGCACGCCAGTCAGCAGTAAAATCACAATTGCATCTCTTGCTTGGGCACGCCCATCAGCAGTACACACATGCTTTGGCAACCAGTTAGCAGTAACACACATTGCATCCTCTTGCTTTGGGAGCCAGTCAGCAGTACACAACATTGGCTGGGCACGCCAGCAGCAATGACACACATTTGCTTGGGCTCGCCAGTCAGCAGTACACACATTGCTTGGGCACGCCCAGTCCAGCAGTACACACATTGCTTTTGCACTGCCAGTCAGCAGTACACACATTGCTTGGGCACGCCAGTCAGCAGTACACAATGCTTGGCACGCCAGTCAGCAAGTACACACATTGCATCCCTTTGCTTTGGGCACGCCAGTCAGCAGTACACAGTGCTTGGGGCAAGCCAGTCAGCAGTACACACATTGCTGGACGCCAGTTCCAGCAGTACACAACATTGCTGGGCACGCCAGTCGCAGTATAACACATTGCAATCCTTGCTTGGGCATCGCCAGTCAGCAGTACACACAATTGCTCCTATGATTGGGCACTGCCAGTCAGCAGTACACACATTGCTGGGCACGGCCAGTTCAAGCAGTAAACACATTTGCATCCTTTGCTTGGGCAACCCAGTCAGCAGTACACACAGTGCTTGGGCACGCCAGTCAGTAGTACACACAGTGCTTGGGCATGCCAGTCAGCAGTACACACAGTGCTTGGGCACGCCAGTCAGCAGTACACACATTGCTTGGGCACGCCAGTCAGCAGTATACACATTGTAATCCTTGCTTGGGCACGCCAGTCAGCAGTACACACATTGTATCCCTTGCTTGGGCACCCAGCGCAGGACACACTTGCTTGGGCACGCCAGTCAGCAGGACACACATTGCATCCCTTGCTTGGGCACGCCAGTCCAGCAGTACACACATTGCTGGGCTAACGCAGTCAGGTCAGTAACACTTTGCAATCCTTGCTGGGCACGCAAGTCAGCAGTACACTACATTGTCTTTTGGCACGCCAGTTAGCAGGTACAACACATTGCATCCCTTGCTGTGGGCACGCAGTCAGCAGTACACACATTGCTGGGCGGCCAGTCAGCAGAGCACCACAATGCTATGGGCTCGCCAGTCAGCAGTACACACCATTTGCTGTGGGCATCGCCAGTCCAGCAGTACACACATTGCTGGGGACGACAGTCAGCAGTACACACATTGATTGGGCACGCCAGTCAGCATACACAGCATTGCTTGGGCACGCCAGTCAGGAACACACATTGCATCCCTTGCTTGGGCAACGCCAGTCAGCATGTACACACACATTGCTTGGGCACGCCAGTTCCAGCAGTACAACACATTGCTTTGGGCACGCCAGTACAGCAGAACACACATGCTTGGGCAACGCCAGTCGAAGCAGTATACACATTGCAAAATCCTTGCTTGGGCACGGCCAGTCAGCAGTACACACATTGCTTGGGCACGCCAGTCACAGTACACCACAGTTGCATCCTTGCTTGGGCCACGCCAGTTCAGCAGTAACACATTGCCTTGGCACGCCAGCCAGCGTACACACATTGCATCCTGTGCTTTGGGAACGCCAGTCGCAAGTACACACATTGGCCTTGGGCAACTCCAGTTCAGCAGTACACTACATTGCATCCTTGCTAAGGGGCACGCCAGTCCAGCAGTACAAACAACATTGCTTTGGCAACGCCAGTTCAGCAGTAACACACATTGCCATCCCTTGGCTTGGGCACGCCAGTCAGCCAAGTACACACATGCTTGGGAACGCCAGTCAGCATAACAACACATTGGCTTGGCCGCCAGTCAGCAAGACACACTTGCTTGGGCAGGCCAGTAAGCAGACAGCACATTGCTTGGGCACGCCAGTGCAAGCAGTAAAACAACAGTTGCATCCCTGCTTGGGCACGCCAGTCAGCAGGTACACACATTGCTTTGCACGCCAGTTAGCGTACACACATGCATCACCTTGCTTGGCACGCCATCAGCAGTACACACATTGTTTGGGCACGCCAGCAGCATAACACACATTGCTTTGGCTCGCCAGTTCACAGTACAAACACATTGCTTTGGGCACGCCATCAGCATACACACATTGCTTTGGGCACGCATCAGCAGTACACACATGCTTTAGCACCCAGTCACAGTACACACATTGGGGGGTGGGGGGAGGGGGTGGGGGCAAGCAGCAGCGGGG
>JAJSRW010000031.1:0-14685 GCA_022414725.1 Microglena sp. YARC | reverse complement strand
ATATATGTCGAGGAATGCCTCCAAAACGTATACTTCAAATTCGACAGGCTGAGCTTTCAAGTTTCAAAAATACCCCTACTCCGGGCAGATTGCCAAACAGCGTGATTTGGCTGCGACTTGCCTTTACCTCCTGAATTTCTCGGGGGCGGCGGTACGAATGTACCGAAACCCCGGAGTTGCAACGGTAGTGTGAGGGCAACCACAAGGGCACACATGCATGGCGCTAAGGGCGAGGTTTTCTGTCGGGTGCGGGTGCTGGTGCCGCCACTAGCTCATCCTGACCCATCTCTCTACTCGGGAGACGCCATTTTCAATAAGTAATCATATTCCACAACTCTTCGAGGCAGGCCTATTGTCAATTTCCTACGCTACCATCACTTCACACTTTCCCGGCCCCAGCAATTGCGTTGGCACTCCACCAATCAACCCTTCCCTACCGCGTGACCAACGGGGCATGCTTGATATTCTTAAATCCATGCGCATTTCTAGCCGAGCTTTGAAATCAACTTCCTTGTATAACCCCTCCAATTCCCGCACTTCTCCAGGCCCGACTTACATCCTTCTTCAAACTCTGCTGGTTCTCTGTTACATGCAGAGCGCAGCATGCATATCAATTCTAGGAAAACACAGACGGAATTTCGTTCCCCATACGGAAAAGGTCATAGCAAAGCAAACTTGGCGCTGGCCGTATGCGCATGCAGTCCTGCGCGACAAAGCAGCTGGAAAGTGCAGGAATGCGTGGACTCCTAATCTCATATCAGACATATGACACTTAGAGTTACAAGGGCGTAGCCATAGCCACAAGTTTACGACCTAGCAGACATAGCAGTTTCCCCGCCATGATTTACGGACTTGAATCTCCCTGGAGATGTGGGATGCGCCAGTGCATAGATGAGCGGGTATCCAGACTCATTAACCAGTGGCTTACTCAGTTTGGCATCGACACACCTTGCTGAGGGACAGTTAATTGGCAGGAGACAGGTGCGATCATTCTGCTTCATTTTTGGGCTACGCGTAGCAGGCTTTCTGGGCAGCTCTTTATCCTGGTCCTGGGACAAACCTGAAGCTAGCTCCAAAGTTGACATTGGAAGGCCTCTTCAATGCACTGAAAGGGCTATGGGCAAGCACCCATTGGCTGGCTGTTGGAACTGGCTGGAAAGCTGCTATGAGAAGCCCAAAAATGAAGCAGTGGAGTTCAGGAAGAAGGGTTAATTGTTGGCTAGGATGGTGGTTTGGGTTAGGTTTATTGGGGTGGGTTTGCTGGGTTAGTTGTTGGTTGGAAATGTGGTTTGCTGAGTTTGGGTTGATTGGATGGCTGGGTAGTAGTTGGGATGGTTGGCCTGGCGTAGCGTTGGTTGGGATGGTGTTGGCTGCGTTAAGGTTAAAGGTGGTTGGGATGGGTTGGCTTGGGTTAGGTTTGGTTGCGGGTTAGTTCGTACCTCCACTTTTTGAAGTCAAAATCTCGTGACAATTTTTCAAACTCTCAGAATTCTTCGATTTTCAGGCCAAATTCTCCAATTTGATGGTTACAATACTACCATCTACAAAAACTGTTTCGGGAGACCCAAATCAAAATCATCCACTGAATTGCTATATACCGACTTGAAAAACGCCAGGTGTGTCCTGCAGTAAGATTTTATCCCCGAAGCTCCCCTAGAGCTGCTAATGCTTTTCACCAAAGGATGTCATGAGGCTGACGAGATTCTGAGTGGCTTTTGGAGCGTGTGTGTGGATTTGGCGTTGGGTTTGGGGGAGGAGTGTGGTTGGGTGGGTGGGGGGTGGGGGTGGGGGGGTAAGCGGTCACACACACACACACCACTTGTCATTGAGGCTGAGAAGCATTCAGAGTGCGTTTTTCAGGTGTGTGTGTGTATATAGGGGGGCGGGGGGGGGGGGGGGCACCACAGACACACTGACATGAGGGCTGAGAGATCAGAGTGATTTTGCAAGCGTGGCCAGGGGGCGAGGGGGGGGGGGGGGGGGGGGGGGGGCACACAAACACACACTGACATGAGGCCGAGAGAGCAGAGTGCTTTTGAAAGGTGTCGTTAGTTTGGGAGCAGCTTTTATTTTCGGCAACAAGCAGTAGCTTTCTAGGCAGCTCCCTGAGCAGCCACTGGTCTAAGCCCCCAAGATTTCAACAGCGTTCAAAAGATGATTTTGTCAGCTTTCAGATGCACTATGTTGCTATAGGTTTGCTGCTGGCAAGCCAAGGAGCTGCTTAGAAGCTGCTGCTCGTAGCAGAAAAGAAATGCTATGTTTGGGAGCGTGTGTTCTTGAGCTGCATGCGGTGGCAAACTTGCAGTCAGAGCTGCTACAAGCCTGTTGTACTGACATGGACTCCCCTCCCCCCCGTCCCCACACCCCACACCCCACACCCCACACCCCACACCCCACGCCACACACATTATACAGTGAGATGGACCACCAGAGGAATGGACTAAGCTGTTGAGCGCTATGCATCACTGCACTGTGTGTGGTGCACGTACACCACACACATACAGTGAGATGCACCACCATAGGCATGATTAAGCTTGTTTCTTGAGATGCATGGGTGGCAAAAACTAAACTAAACTAAAACTGAAAGAAATCTTGCAGTCAGAGCATGGTGCACAACCACACACAAAAACACAAAAGCACCCGCCCACCCACCCTCCACACACACACGTCAGAGCTGCTACAAGCCTGTTTAGGATCCTGCATTGTTTCTTGAGATGCATGGGAGGCAAATACAAAACTAAACTAAAACTGACAGCTATCTTGCAGTCAGAGCAAGGTGCACAACCACACACAAACACACAAAAGCACACACACACACACACACACAAGTCAGAGCTGCTACAAGCCTGTTTTGGGGCCGCATTGTATCTGGCCAAGGGTGCAAAACACAAAACCAAACTAAAACTGAGGAGAAAACTTTGCGTCCAGAGCTGTAACAAGCCTGGTTTTGGGGCCTCATTTTATTGAGCTGCAAAGGTGGCAAAAACACAAACAAAACTAAAAGGGTGGCAAAAAACACAAACCAAAACTAAAACTGAGAGAAAACTGCAGAAAACTTCAGAGCTGCTACAAAGCCTTGTTTTTTGTCAGGGCCTGCATTGTATCTTGAGCTGCAAGGGTGGCACTGAGAGAAAAAACTTGCACAGACAAAAGCCTACTGCAAACTGCAAAAAACAAACAAAACTTGAGAGAAAACCAGCTGCTACAACCTTTTCAGACTGCAGTGGCAAAAACAAAAACAAAACAAAACTGCTACAAGCTGCTGTTTGAGCTGGGGCAATAAAACACAAAACAAAACTTAAAACTGAAGAGAAAACTTTGCATGAGAGCTGTTAGCTCTGTTTTGGGCTAACTTCCATTTATCTTGAGCTGCAGGGTGTGGCAAACAAAACATAAAACTGAGCCTGTGGCCTGCATTGATCTTGACTGCAAGGTGCAAAACACCAAACAAAACTAAAACTGAGAGAAAACTTGCAGTCCAGAGCTGCTAGCTGCAAGCCTGTTTTGGGGCCTGCATTGAGAGTAATCTTGAGCTGCAAGCTGGGTTGGGGCCAAAAAACAAAAACAAAACTGAGAAAAACTTGAGTCAAGCCTGAGAGAGCTTAAACATTGCAGTCAGAGCTGCTACAAAGCCTGTTTTGGGGCCTGCATTGTATCTTGAGCTGCAAGGGTGGCAAAAACACAAACAAAACTAAAACTGAGAGAAAACTTGCAGTCAGAGCTGCTACAAGCCTGTTTTGGGCCTGCATTGTATCTTGAGCTGCAAGGGTGGCAAAAACACAAACAAAACTAAACTGAGAGAAAACTTGCAGTCAGAGCTGCTACAAGCCTGTTTTGGGGGCCTGCATTGTATCTTGAGCTGCAAGGGTGGCAAAAAACACAAACAAAACTAAAACTGAGAGAAAACTTGCAGTCAGAGCTTGCTACAAGCCTGTTTTGGGGCCTGCATTGTATCTTGAGCTGCAAGGTGGCAAAAACACAAAAACAAAACTAAAACTGAGAGAAAACTTGCAGTCAGAGCTGCTACAAGCCTGTTTTGGGCCTGCATTGTATCTTGAGCTGCAAGGGTGGCAAAAACACAAACAAAACTAAAACTGAGAGAAACTTGCAGTCAGAGCTGCTACAAGCCTGTTTTGGGGCCTGCATTGTATCTTGAGCTGCAAGGGTGGCAAAAAACACAAACAAAACTAAACTGAGAGAAAACTTGCAGTCAGAGCTGCTACAAGCCTGTTTTGGGGCCTGCATTGTATCTTGAGCTGCAAGGGTGGCAAAAACACAAACAAAACTAAAACTGAGAGAAAACTTGCAGTCAGAGCTGCTACAAGCCTGTTTTGGGGCCTGCATTGTATCTTGAGCTGCAAGGGTGGCAAAAACACAAACAAAACTAAAACTGAGAGAAAACTTGCAGTCAGAGCTGCTACAAGCCTGTTTTGGGGCCTGCATTGTATCTTGAGCTGCAAGGGTGGCAAAAACACAAACAAAACTAAAACTGAGAGAAAACTTGCAGTCAGAGCTGCTACAAGCCTGTTTTGGGGCCTGCATTGTATCTTGAGCTGCAAGGGTGGCAAAAACACAAACAAAACTAAAACTGAGAGAAAACTTGCAGTCAGAGCTGCTACAAGCCTGTTTTGGGCCTGCATTGTATCTTGAGCTGCAAGGGTGGCAAAAAACACAAACAAAACTAAAACTGAGAGAAAACTTGCAGTCAGAGCTGCTACAAGCCTGTTTTGGGGGCCTGCATTGTATCTTGAGCTGCAAGGGTGGCAAAAACACAAACAAAAACTAAAAACTGAGAGAAAACTTGCAGTCAGAGCTGCTACAAGCCTGTTTTGGGGGCCTGCATTGTATCTTGAGCTGCAAGGGTGGCAAAAACACAAACAAAACTAAAACTGAGAGAAAACTTGCAGTCAGAGCTGCTACAAGCCTGTTTTGGGGCTGCTGCATTGTATCTTGAGCTGCAAGGGTGGCAAAAACACAAACAAAACTAAAACTGAGAGAAAACTTGCAGTCAGAGCTGCTACAAGCCTGTTTGGGCCTGCATTGTATCTTGAGCTGCAAGGGTGGCAAAAACACAAACAAAACTAAAACTGAGAGAAAACTTGCAGTCAGAGCTGCTACAAGCCTGTTTTGGGCCTGCATTGTATCTTGAGCTGCAAGGGTGGCAAAAACACAAACAAAACTAAAACTGAGAGAAAACTTGCAGTCAGAGCTGCTACAAGCCTGTTTTGGGGGCCTGCATTGTATCTTGAGCTGCAAGGGTGGCAAAAACACAAACAAAACTAAAACTGAGAGAAAACTTGCAGTCAGAGCTGCTACAAGCCTGTTTTGGGGCCTGCATTGTATCTTGAGCTGCAAGGGTGGCAAAAACACAAACAAAACTAAAACTGAGAGAAAACTTGCAGTCAGAGCTGCTACAAGCCTGTTTTGGGGCCTGCATTGTATCTTGAGCTGCAAGGGTGGCAAAAACACAAACAAAACTAAAACTGAGAGAAAACTTGCAGTCAGAGCTGCTACAAGCCTGTTTTGGGGCCTGCATTGTATCTTGAGCTGCAAGGGTGGCAAAAACACAAACAAAACTAAAACTGAGAGAAAACTTGCAGTCAGAGCTGCTACAAGCCTGTTTTGGGGCCTGCATTGTATCTTGAGCTGCAAGGGTGGCAAAAACACAAACAAAACTAAAACTGAGAGAAAACTTGCAGTCAGAGCTGCTACAAGCCTGTTTTGGGGCCTGCATTGTATCTTGAGCTGCAAGGGTGGCAAAAACACAAACAAAACTAAAACTGAGAGAAAACTTGCAGTCAGAGCTGCTACAAGCCTGTTTTGGGGCTGCATTGTATCTTGAGCTGCAAGGGTGGCAAAAACACAAACAAAACTAAAACTGAGAGAAAACTTGCAGTCAGAGCTGCTACAAGCCTGTTTTTGGGGCCTGCATTGTATCTTGAGCTGCAAGGGTGGCAAAAACACAAACAAAACTAAAACTGAGAGAAAACTTGCAGTCAGAGCTGCTACAAGCCTGTTTTGGGGCTGCATTGTATCTTGAGCTGCAAGGGTGGCAAAAACACAAACAAAACTAAAACTGAGAGAAAACTTGCAGTCAGAGCTGCTACAAGCCTGTTTTGGGGCTGCATTGTATCTTGAGCTGCAAGGGTGGCAAAAACACAAACAAAACTAAACTGAGAGAAAACTTGCAGTCAGAGCTGCTACAAGCCTGTTTTGGGGCCTGCATTGTATCTTGAGCTGCAAGGGTGGCAAAAACACAAACAAAACTAAAACTGAGAGAAAACTTGCAGTCAGAGCTGCTACAAGCCTGTTTTGGGGCCTGCATTGTATCTTGAGCTGCAAGGGTGGCAAAAACACAAACAAAACTAAAACTGAGAGAAAACTTGCAGTCAGAGCTGCTACAAGCCTGTTTTGGGGGCTGCATTGTATCTTGAGCTGCAAGGGTGGCAAAAACACAACAAAACTAAAACTGAGAGAAAAACTTGCAGTCAGAGCTGCTACAAGCCTGTTTTGGGGCCTGCATTGTATCTTGAGCTGCAAGGGTGGCAAAAACACAAACAAAACTAAAACTGAGAGAAAACTTGCAGTCAGAGCTGCTACAAGCCTGTTTTGGGGCCTGCATTTGTATCTTGAGCTGCAAGGGTGGCAAAAACACAAACAAAACTAAAACTGAGAGAAAACTTGCAGTCAGAGCTGCTACAAGCCTGTTTTGGGGCCTGCATTGTATCTTGAGCTGCAAGGGTGGCAAAAAACACAAACAAAACTAAAACTGAGAGAAAACTTGCAGTCAGAGCTGCTACAAGCCTGTTTTGGGGCCTGCATTGTATCTTGAGCTGCAAGGGTGGCAAAAACACAAACAAAACTAAAACTGAGAGAAAACTTGCAGTCAGAGCTGCTACAAGCCTGTTTTGGGGCCTGCATTGTATCTTGAGCTGCAAGGGTGGCAAAAACACAAACAAAACTAAAACTGAGAGAAAACTTGCAGTCAGAGCTGCTACAAGCCTGTTTTGGGGCCTGCATTGTATCTTGAGCTGCAAGGGTGGCAAAAACACAAACAAAACTAAAACTGAGAGAAAACTTGCAGTCAGAGCTGCTACAAGCCTGTTTTGGGGGCCTGCATTGTATCTTGAGCTGCAAGGGTGGCAAAAACACAAACAAAACTAAAACTGAGAGAAAACTTGCAGTCAGAGCTGCTACAAGCCTGTTTTGGGGCCTGCATTGTATCTTGAGCTGCAAGGGTGGCAAAAACACAAACAAAACTAAAACTGAGAGAAAACTTGCAGTCAGAGCTGCTACAAGCCTGTTTTGGGCTGCATTGTATCTTGAGCTGCAAGGGTGGCAAAAACACAAACAAAACTAAAACTGAGAGAAAACTTGCAGTCAGAGCTGCTACAAGCCTGTTTTGGGGCCTGCATTGTATCTTGAGCTGCAAGGGTGGCAAAAACACAAACAAAACTAAAAACTGAGAGAAAACTTGCAGTCAGAGCTGCTACAAGCCTGTTTTGGGGCCTGCATTGTATCTTGAGCTGCAAGGGTGGCAAAAACACAAACAAAACTAAAACTGAGAGAAAACTTGCAGTCAGAGCTGCTACAAGCCTGTTTTGGGGCCTGCATTGTATCTTGAGCTGCAAGGGTGGCAAAAACACAAACAAACTAAAACTGAGAGAAAACTTGCAGTCAGAGCTGCTACAAGCCTGTTTTGGGGCTGCATTGTATCTTGAGCTGCAAGGGTGGCAAAAACACAAACAAAACTAAAACTGAGAGAAAACTTGCAGTCAGAGCTGCTACAAGCCTGTTTTGGGGCCTGCATTGTATCTTGAGCTGCAAGGGTGGCAAAAACACAAACAAAACTAAAACTGAGAGAAAACTTGCAGTCAGAGCTGCTACAAGCCTGTTTTGGGGCCTGCATTGTATCTTGAGCTGCAAGGGTGGCAAAAACAACAAACAAAACTAAAACTGAGAGAAAACTTGCAGTCAGAGCTGCTACAAGCCTGTTTTGGGGCCTGCATTGTATCTTGAGCTGCAAGGTGGCAAAAACACAAACAAAACTAAAACTGAGAGAAAACTTGCAGTCAGAGCTGCTACAAGCCTGTTTTGGGGCCTGCATTGTATCTTGAGCTGCAAGGGTGGCAAAAACACAAACAAAACTAAAACTGAGAGAAAACTTGCAGTCAGAGCTGCTACAAGCCTGTTTTGGGGCCTGCATTGTATCTTGAGCTGCAAGGGTGGCAAAAACAACAAACAAAACTAAAACTGAGAGAAAACTTGCAGTCAGAGCTGCTACAAGCCTGTTTTGGGGCCTGCATTGTATCTTGAGCTGCAAGGGTGGCAAAAACAAAAACAAAACTAAAACTGAGAGAAAACTTGCAGTCAGAGCTGCTACAAGCCTGTTTTGGGGCCTGCATTGTATCTTGAGCTGCAAGGGTGGCAAAAACAAAAACAAAACTAAAACTGAGAGAAAACTTGCAGTCAGAGCTGCTACAAGCCTGTTTTGGGGCCTGCATTGTATCTTGAGCTGCAAGGGTGGCAAAAACACAAACAAACTAAAACTGAGAGAAAACTTGCAGTCAGAGCTGCTACAAGCCTGTTTTGGGGCCTGCATTGTATCTTGAGCTGCAAGGGTGGCAAAAAACACAAACAAAACTAAAACTGAGAGAAACTTGCAGTCAGAGCTGCTACAAGCCTGTTTTGGGGCCTGCATTGTATCTTGAGCTGCAAGGGTGGCAAAAACACAAACAAAACTAAAACTGAGAGAAAACTTGCAGTCAGAGCTGCTACAAGCCTGTTTTGGGGCCTGCATTGTATCTTGAGCTGCAAGGGTGGCAAAAACACAAACAAAAACTAAAACTGAGAGAAAACTTGCAGTCAGAGCTGCTACAAGCCTGTTTTGGGGCCTGCATTGTATCTTGAGCTGCAAGGGTGGCAAAAACACAAACAAAACTAAAACTGAGAGAAAACTTGCAGTCAGAGCTGCTACAAGCCTGTTTTGGGGCTGCATTGTATCTTGAGCTGCAAGGGTGGCAAAAACACAAACAAAACTAAAACTGAGAGAAAACTTGCAGTCAGAGCTGCTACAAGCCTGTTTTGGGGCCTGCATTGTATCTTGAGCTGCAAGGGTGGCAAAAAACAACAAACAAAACTAAAACTGAGAGAAAACTTGCAGTCAGAGCTGCTACAAGCCTGTTTTGGGGCCTGCATTGTATCTTGAGCTGCAAGGGTGGCAAAAACACAAACAAAACTAAAACTGAGAGAAAACTTGCAGTCAGAGCTGCTACAAGCCTGTTTTGGGGGCTGCATTGTATCTTGAGCTGCAAGGGTGGCAAAAACACAAACAAAACTAAAAACTGAGAGAAAACTTGCAGTCAGAGCTGCTACAAGCCTGTTTTGGGGCCTGCATTGTATCTTGAGCTGCAAGGGTGGCAAAAACACAAACAAACTAAAACTGAGAGAAAACTTGCAGTCAGAGCTGCTACAAGCCTGTTTTGGGGCCTGCATTGTATCTTGAGCTGCAAGGGTGGCAAAAACACAAACAAACTAAAACTGAGAGAAAACTTGCAGTCAGAGCTGCTACAAGCCTGTTTTGGGGCCTGCATTGTATCTTGAGCTGCAAGGGTGGCAAAAAACACAAACAAAACTAAAACTGAGAGAAAACTTGCAGTCAGAGCTGCTACAAGCCTGTTTTGGGGCCTGCATTGTATCTTGAGCTGCAAGGGTGGCAAAAACACAAACCAAAACTAAAACTGAGAGAAAACTTGCAGTCAGAGCTGCTACAAGCCTGTTTTGGGGCCTGCATTGTATCTTGAGCTGCAAGGGTGGCAAAAACACAAACAAAACTAAAACTGAGAGAAAACTTGCAGTCAGAGCTGCTACAAGCCTGTTTTGGGGCTGCATTGTATCTTGAGCTGCAAGGGTGGCAAAAACACAAACAAAACTAAAACTGAGAGAAAACTTGCAGTCAGAGCTGCTACAAGCCTGTTTTGGGGCCTGCATTGTATCTTGAGCTGCAAGGGTGGCAAAAACACAAACAAAACTAAAACTGAGAGAAAACTTGCAGTCAGAGCTGCTACAAGCCTGTTTTGGGGCTGCATTGTATCTTGAGCTGCAAGGGTGGCAAAAACACAAACAAAACTAAAACTGAGAGAAAACTTGCAGTCAGAGCTGCTACAAGCCTGTTTTGGGGCCTGCATTGTATCTTGAGCTGCAAGGGTGGCAAAAACACAAACAAAACTAAAACTGAGAGAAAACTTGCAGTCAGAGCTGCTACAAGCCTGTTTTGGGGCCTGCATTGTATCTTGAGCTGCAAGGTGGCAAAAACACAAACAAAACTAAAACTGAGAGAAACTTGCAGTCAGAGCTGCTACAAGCCTGTTTTGGGGCCTGCATTGTATCTTGAGCTGCAAGGGTGGCAAAAACACAAACAAAACTAAAACTGAGAGAAAACTTGCAGTCAGAGCTGCTACAAGCCTGTTTTGGGGCCTGCATTGTATCTTGAGCTGCAAGGGTGGCAAAAACACAAACAAAACTAAAACTGAGAGAAAACTTTGCAGTCAGAGCTGCTACAAGCCTGTTTTTGGGGCCTGCATTGTATCTTGAGCTGCAAGGGTGGCAAAAACACAAACAAAACTAAAACTGAGAGAAAACTTGCAGTCAGAGCTGCTACAAGCCTGTTTTGGGGCTGCATTGTATCTTGAGCTGCAAGGGTGGCAAAAACACAAAACAAAACTAAAACTGAGAGAAAACTTGCAGTCAGAGCTGCTACAAGCCTGTTTTGGGGCCTGCATTGTATCTTGAGCTGCAAGGGTGGCAAAAACACAAACAAAACTAAAACTGAGAGAAAACTTGCAGTCAGAGCTGCTACAAGCCTGTTTTGGGGCCTGCATTGTATCTTGAGCTGCAAGGGTGGCAAAAACACAAACAAAACTAAAACTGAGAGAAAACTTGCAGTCAGAGCTGCTACAAGCCTGTTTTGGGGCCTGCATTGTATCTTGAGCTGCAAGGGTGGCAAAAAACACAAAACAAAACTAAAACTGAGAGAAAACTTGCAGTCAGAGCTGCTACAAGCCTGTTTTGGGGCTGCATTGTATCTTGAGCTGCAAGGGTGGCAAAAAACACAAACAAAACTAAAACTGAGAGAAAACTTGCAGTCAGAGCTGCTACAAGCCTGTTTTGGGGGCCTGCATTGTATCTTGAGCTGCAAGGGTGGCAAAAACACAAACAAAACTAAAACTGAGAGAAAACTTGCAGTCAGAGCTGCTACAAGCCTGTTTTGGGGCCTGCATTGTATCTTGAGCTGCAAGGGTGGCAAAAACACAAACAAAACTAAAACTGAGAGAAAACTTGCAGTCAGAGCTGCTACAAGCCTGTTTTGGGGCCTGCATTGTATCTTGAGCTGCAAGGGTGGCAAAAAACACAAACAAAACTAAAACTGAGAGAAAACTTGCAGTCAGAGCTGCTACAAGCCTGTTTTGGGGCCTGCATTGTATCTTGAGCTGCAAGGGTGGCAAAAAACACAAACAAAACTAAAACTGAGAGAAAACTTGCAGTCAGAGCTGCTACAAGCCTGTTTTGGGGCCTGCATTGTATCTTGAGCTGCAAGGTGGCAAAAACACAAACAAAACTAAAACTGAGAGAAAACTTGCAGTCAGAGCTGCTACAAGCCTGTTTTGGGGCCTGCATTGTATCTTGAGCTGCAAGGGTGGCAAAAACACAAACAAAACTAAAACTGAGAGAAAACTTGCAGTCAGAGCTGCTACAAGCCTGTTTTGGGGCCTGCATTGTATCTTGAGCTGCAAGGTGGCAAAAACACAAACAAAACTAAAACTGAGAGAAAACTTGCAGTCAGAGCTGCTACAAGCCTGTTTTGGGGCCTGCATTGTATCTTGAGCTGCAAGGGTGGCAAAAACACAAACAAAACTAAAACTGAGAGAAAACTTGCAGTCAGAGCTGCTACAAGCCTGTTTTGGGGCCTGCATTGTATCTTGAGCTGCAAGGGTGGCAAAAACACAAACAAAACTAAAACTGAGAGAAAACTTGCAGTCAGAGCTGCTACAAGCCTGTTTTGGGGCCTGCATTGTATCTTGAGCTGCAAGGGTGGCAAAAACACAAACAAAACTAAAACTGAGAGAAAACTTGCAGTCAGAGCTGCTACAAGCCTGTTTGGGGCTGCATTGTATCTTGAGCTGCAAGGGTGGCAAAAACACAAACAAAACTAAAACTGAGAGAAAACTTGCAGTCAGAGCTGCTACAAGCCTGTTTTGGGGCCTGCATTGTATCTTGAGCTGCAAGGGTGGCAAAAAACACAAACAAAACTAAAACTGAGAGAAAACTTGCAGTCAGAGCTGCTACAAGCCTGTTTTGGGGGCTGCATTGTATCTTGAGCTGCAAGGGTGGCAAAAAACAAAAACAAAACTAAAACTGAGAGAAAACTTGCAGTCAGAGCTGCTACAAGCTGTTTTGGGGCCTGCATTGTATCTTGAGCTGCCAAAGGGTGGCAAAAACACAAACAAAACTAAAACTGAGAGAAAACTTGCAGTCAGAGCTGCTACAAGCCTGTTTTGGGGCCTGCATTGTATCTTGAGCTGCAAGGGTGGCAAAAACACAAACAAAACTAAAACTGAGAGAAAACTTGCAGTCAGAGCTGCTACAAGCCTGTTTTGGGGCCTGCATTGTATCTTGAGCTGCAAGGGTGGCAAAAACACAAACAAAACTAAAAACTGAGAGAAAACTTGCAGTCAGAGCTGCTACATTGTAAGCCTGCAAAAACAAAAACAAAACTAAAACTTTGCAGTCAGAGGGGCTACAAGCCTGCATTGTATCTTGAGCTGCAAGGGTGGCAAAAACACAAACAAAACTAAACTGAGAGAAAACTTGCAGTCAGAGCTGCTACAAGCCTGTTTTGGGCCTGCATTGTATCTTGAGCTGCAAGGGTGGCAAAAAACACAAACAAAACTAAAACTGAGAGAAAACTTGCAGTCAGAGCTGCTACAAGCCTGTGAGAGAAAACTTTGGGGCCTGCATTGTATCTTGAGCTGCAAGGGTGGCAAAAACCACAAACAAAACTAAAACTGAGAGAAAACTTGCAGTCAGAGCTGCTACAAGCCTGTTTTGGGGGCCTGCATTGTATCTTGAGCTTGCAAGGTGCAAAAACACAAACAAAACTAAAACTGAGAGAAAACTTGCAGTTCAGAGCTGCTACAAGCCTGTTTTTGGGGGCTGCATTGTATCTTGAGCTGCAAGGGTGGCAAAAACACAAACAAAACTAAAACTGAGAGAAAACTTTGCAGTCAGAGCTGCTACAAGCCTGTTTTGGGGGCCTGCATTGTATCTTGAGCTGCAAGGTGGCAAAAACACAAACAAAACTAAAACTGAGAGAAAACTTGCAGTCAGAGCTGCTACAAGCCTGTTTTGGGGCCTGCATTGTTATCTTGAGCTGCAAGCTGGTGGCAAAAAACACAAAAACAAAACTAAAACTGAGAGAAAACTTGCAGTCAGAGCTGCTACAAGCCTGTTTTGGGGCCTGCATTGTATCTTGAGCTGCAAGGGTGGCAAAAACACAAACAAAAACTAAAACTGAGAGAAAACTTGCAGTCAGAGCTGCTACAAGCCTGTTTTGGGGCCTGCATTGTATCTTGAGCTGCAAGGGTGGCAAAAACACAAACAAAACTAAAACTGAGAGAAAACTTGCAGTCAGAGCTGCTACAAGCCTGTTTTGGGGCCTGCATTGTATCTTGAGCTGCAAGGGTGGCAAAAACACAAACAAAACTAAAAACTGAGAGAAAACTGCAGTCAGAGCTGCTACAAGCCTGTTTTGGGGCCTGCATTGTATCTTGAGCTGCAAGGGTGGCAAAAAACACAAACAAAACTAAAAACTGAGAGAAAACTTGCAGTCAGAGCTGCTACAAGCCTGTTTTGGGGCCTGCATTGTATCTTGAGCTGCAAGGTGGCAAAAACACAAACAAAACTAAAACTGAGAGAAAACTTGCAGTCAAGGAGCTGCTACAAGCCTGTTTTAGGCTGCATTGTATCTTGAGCTGCAAAGGGTGGCAAAAACACAAACAAAACTAAAACTGAGAGAAAACTTGCAGTCAGAGCTGCTACAAGCCTGTTTTGGGGCCTGCATTGTATCTTGAGCTGCAAGGGTGGGCAAAAACACACAAACAAAACTAAAACTGAGAGAAAACTTGCAGTCAGAGCTGCTACAAGCCTGTTTATGGGGCCTGCATTGTATCTTGAGCTGCAAGGTGGCAAAAAACACAAACAAAACTAAAACTGAGAGAAAACTTGCAGTCAGAGCTGCTACAAGCCTGTTTAGGGCTGCATTGTATCTTGAGCTGCAAGGGTGGCAAAAACAACAAACAAAACTAAAACTGAGAGAAAACTTGCAGTCAGAGCTGCTACCAAGCCTGTTTGGCCTGGCATTGTATCTTGAGCTTGCAAGGGTGGCAAAAACACAACAAAACTAAAACTGAGAGAAAAAACTTGCAGTCAGAGCTGCTACAAGACCTGTTTTGGAGGGCTGGCATTGTATCTTGAGCTGCAATTGGTGGCAAAAACACAAAAACAAACTAAAAACTGAGAGAAAACTTGCAGTCAGAGCTGCTACAAGCCTAGTTTTGGATGGCTGCATTGTATCTTAGCTGCAAGGAGGTGGCAAAAACAAAACAAAACTAAAACTGAGAGATGAAA
>JAJSRW010000873.1:0-38850 GCA_022414725.1 Microglena sp. YARC | reverse complement strand
ACAGCAATGATCCTAAAGGAACTGAGGCGCCCCAGGGATAAACCGCAGCCACACGTTACCACACATGCAGGTTAAAGGACATGACAAGTCTCATACATTACAGAACGCCAAAACATACCACAGCACACTGCTGCTAGGCAAGGACACAACACAAAATGTCAAACATTACATGCCACGGGAAACTGGCCGACGCACCTTGTTCATCCTTAAAGCCAGCAGCGCCAGGAAGGGCATTGACGTGTGTACGTTGCTGTACATATAACATGCGGCTACATGCCAAGCACTCAATACAGAAACACAAACTAATAAACAATCACACAAGCACGTACACACACAAGCAAAGTAAGCACGGATACCAACTAAGCTAGTGGGGCAAGCAAAACATGAGTGGCTTATATGTAAGTATGACTCATGTACGTCATATCCTTCACCGTGCGTACATGTATGCCAATGTGACCCCCCAGACCCGCCAATGGATTCCTAAAAGAACTGAGGCGCCCAGGGGGATAACGGCAGGCCACAACGTACACACATGCAGGTTAAGGACATGACAAGTCATCATATTATACAGACGCCAAAATCCACCAGCCACAACTGCTAGAAGACCACCCACAAATAGTCACCAAGATTACATGCCAGGAAACCGGCCCGACGCACCTTGTCATCCTGGAGCAGCAGGCCAGGGAAGGGCATGCGTGTGTACGTGTGTACATATACATGGGCATTTTACATGCAACCAAGCACTCATACAGAAACACAAACTAATAAACAAATCACACAAAGCACCGTACCACACACAAGCAAGTAGCACGGATTACACCCACTAGCTAGTGGGCACAGCAACATGATGATGGCTATATGTTAAAGTTATGACTATGTACCGTCATATCCTTCACGTGCGTACATGTATGCAATGTAGACCCCCCAGACCCGCAATGATCCTAAAGACCTGAGGGCGCCCCAGGGCATAACCGGCAGGCCACACTACACAACATGCAGGTTAAGGACATGACAAGTCACTCATATATACAGACGCCAAACCATTTTGCCACCAGCACACTGCTAGGAAGGACACGCACAAAAATGTCACCAATTACATGCCAAGCGAAACGCCGACGCAGCCTTGTTCATCCTTGGACACCGCAGCAGGCCAGGGAAGGGCATGCGTGTGTACGTGTGTACATATACCATGGGCATACATGGCACAAGCACTCATACAGAACACAAACTAATAACAAATCCACACAGCACGTACCACACACCAAGCAAGTAAGCACTGGATTACCACTAGGCTAGTGGGCAAGCAACATGATGCATTGGCTATAATTGTAAGTATGACTATGTACGTCATATCCTTCCACGTGCGTACATGTATGCAATTTGACCCCCAGTACCCGCCAATGATCCTTAAGACCTTGAGGCGCCCCAGAATTAACCGGCAGGCCACACGTACACACATGCAGGTTAAGGACATGACAATCATTCATTATATACAGACGCCAAAACATTGCACCAGCACACTCTAGGAAGGACACGCACAAAATGTCACAATTACATGCCAAGCGGAAAAACTGGGCCGACGCAACCTGTTCATCCTCTGGAAGCAGCAGCGCCAGGAAGGGGCATGCTGTGTACGGTGTACATATACATGGGCATACATGCAACAAGCACTCATACAGAACCAAACCTAATAACAAATCACAACAAGCACGTACACACACAAGCAAGTAAGCACGGATACCACTAGCTAGTGGGCAAGCAAACATGATGATGGCTTAATATGTAAGTTGACTATGGGTACGTCATATCCTTCAAGTGCGTAATATATGCAATGTGACCCCCCAGACCCGCCAATTGATCCTAAAGACCTGAGGCGCCCAGGGATAACCGGCAGGCCACACGACCACACATGCAGGTTAAGGACATGACAAGTTATCAACATACAGACGCCAAAACATGCCACCAACACACTGCAGGGAGGACACGCACAAAAATGTCACAATTACATTGCCAAGGCGAAAACCCGGCCGAGCACCTTGCTTCATCCTTGGAGCAGCAGGCATGGGAAGGGCATCGTGTTACGTGTGCTTACATATACATGGCCATACATGCACAAGCACTCATACAGAAACACAAAAACTAAATAACAAAATCACACAATCACGTACACACACAAGCAAGTAAAGCACGGCATACCCACTAGCTAGTGGGCAAGCAAAACATGATGATGGCTACATGTTAAGTATGCACTAAGTATTGTACGTCATATCCTTCACGTGCGTACATGTATGCAATGTGACCCCCAGACCCGCCAATGATTCCTAAAGACCTGAGGCGCCCCAGGGATAACCGGCAGGCCACACGTACACACATGCAGTTAAGACATTGACAAGTCATCATTATATTTACTAGACGCCAACATGCCACCAAGCACACTGCTAGGAAGGACACGCCACAAAATGTCACAATTACATGCCAAGGGAAACCGCGCCGACGCACCTTGTTCATCTTGGCAGCAGCAGGCCAGGGGAAGGCATGCGTGTGGTACGTGTGTACATTATACCAGCGGCATACATGCACAGCCACTCATACAAGAAACACAACTAATTAACAAATACACAAGCACGTCCACACACAAAGCAAGTAAGCACGGATACCACTTAGCTATGGGCAAGCAACATGATGATGGCTATATGTAAGTATGACTATGCACGTTATTTCCTTCAAGTGCGTACATGTATGCAATGTGACCCCCCAGACCCGCCAATGATTTCCTAAAGACCTTTGAGGCGCCCCAGGATAACCGGCAGGGCACACGTTACACACATGCAGGGTTAAGGACATGCACAAGTCATCATAATACAGACGCCAAACTTTGCACCAGCACACTGCTGCTAGACAGGACACGCACAAAAATGTCACAATTACATGCCACGCGGAAACTGGCCGACGCACCTTGTTCATCCTTGGCAGCAGCAGGACCAGGAAGGGCATGCGTGTGTTACGTGTGTACATATACATAGGGCATACATGCACAAGCACTCATACAGAAACACCAACTAATTAACAAATCACACAAGCACGTACACACACAAGCAAGTAAGCACGGATACCCACTAGCTAGTGCAAGCAACATGATGTGGCTATATGTTAATATGACTATGTACTGTTCATATCCTTCACGTGCGTACATGTATTGCAATGTGCACCCCCCAGACCCGCCAATGATCCTAAGACCTGAGGCGCCCCAGGGATAACCGCATGGCCACACGTACACACATTGCAGTAAGGACATGAAAGTCATCATATTATACAGACGTCCAAACATGCCACCAGCACACTGCTAGAAGGACACGCACAAAAATGTCACAATTACATGCCAAGGCGAAACCGGCCGAACGCACCTTGTTTCATCCTTGGAGCCAGCAAGCGGCCAGGGAAGGCATGCGTGTTGTACCTGTGTACATATAATGGGCATACTCATGCACAAGCACTCATACAGAAACAAACTTAATAAACAAATCACACAAAGCACGTACACACACAGCAAGTAAGCACGGATACCACTAGCTAGTGGGCAAGGCAATGATGATGGCTATATGTAAGTATGACTTATACACGTCATTCCCTTCAAGTGCGTACATGTATGCAATGTGGACCCCCCAGGGACCCGCCAATATCCTAAAGACCTGAGGGCGCCCCCAGGGATAAACCGGGCCAGGGCCCACACGTACACAACATGCAGGTTAAAGGACATGACAAGTCATCATACATTACAGACGCCCAAACATAGCCACCAGCACCACTGCTGCTAGGAAAGGACAACGCACAAAAATGTCCACAATTACATGCCACGGGAAACTGGCCGACGCACCTGTTCATCCTTGGAGCAGCAGGCACGGAAGGCATGCCGTGTGTACGTGTGTACATATACATGGGCATACATGCACCAAGCAACTTCATACAGAAACACAACTAAATACACAAATCACACAACACGTACACACCACAAGCAAGTAAGCACGGATACCACTAGGCTAGTGGCAAAAGGCAACATGATGATGCTATATGTAAGTATGACTATGTACGTCATATCTTCAGCCGTACATGTATTGCAATGTGACCCCCCAGAACCCGCCAATGATCCTAAAGACCTGAGGCGCCCCAGGATAACCAGGCAGGCCACACGTACACACATGCAGGTTAAGGACATGCAAAGTCATCATTATATACAGACGCCAAACATTGCCACCAGCACACTCTAGGCAAGGGACACCACAAAATGTCACAATTACAGCCAAGGGGGAAAACGGCCGACGCACCTTGCTTCATCCTGGAGCAGCAGCGCCAGGGAAGGGCATTGCGTGTTACGTGTTGTACATATACATGGGCATACATGCACAAAGCACTCATACAGAAACCACAACTAATAACAAATCACACAAGCACGTACACCACACAAGCAAGTAAGCACGGATACCCCACTAGCTAGTTGCGGCAAGCAAACATGATGATGAACTATATGTAAGTATGCTAAGTATGTACGTCATATCCTTCAAGTGCGTTACATTGTATGGCAATGTGACCCCTGCGACCCGCCCAATGGATCCAAAGACCTGATTGCGCCCCAGGGATAACGCAGGCCACACGTATAAGGTTCAAGGATCATTGACAAGTCATCATAACATTTACAGCGCCAAACATGCCCACCAGCACACTGCTAGAGGACACGCACAAAAATGTCCAATTACATGCCAAGGGAAAACCGGCCGACGCACCTTGTTCATCCTTGGCAGCAGCAGGCCAGGGAAGGGCATGCGTGTGTACGTGTGTAGATATACATGGGCATACATGCACAAGCAACTCAATACAGAAAACACAACTAATAAACAAAATCACAACAAGCACGTACACACACAAGCAAGTAAGCCACGGATACCACTAGCTAGTGGGCAAGCAACATGATGATGGCTATATGTAAGTTATGACTATGTACGTTCATTATCCTTCAAGTGCGTACATGTATTGCAATGTGACCCCCGCGGACCCGCCAATGATCCTAAAGACCTGAGGCGGCCCCAGGGATAAACACGCCAGGCCCACACGTTAACACACATGCAGTGTTATAGGACATGACAGTCATCATACATACAGACGCCAAAACATGCCCACCAGCACACTGCTAGGAGGACACGCACAAAAAATGTCACAATTTACATGCCAAGGGAAAACCGCGCCGAACCACCTTGTTTCATCCTTGGAGCAGCAGGCCAGGGAAAGGGCATGCGTGTGACGTGATGTACAATACATGGGCATACATGCACAAGCACTCATTACAGAAACACAACTAATAACAAATCACACAAGCCACTACACACACAAGCAAGTAAGCACGCGCGAATACCACAGCTAGTGGGCAAGCAACATGATGATGGCTATATGTAAGTATGACTATGTACGTCATATCCTTCAAAGTGCGTACATGTATGCGAATGTGACCCCCGACCCGCCAATTGATCCTAAAGACCTAGGCCGCCCCAGGATAAACCGGCCAGGCCACACGTACAAACACATGCAGGTAGGACATGACAAGTCATCATATATACAGACGCCAAACATGCCACCAGCACACTGCTAGAAGGACACGCACAAAAAATGTCACAATTATATGCAGGGAAACGGCCGACGCACCCTTGTTCATCCTTGGAGCAGCAGGCCAGGGAAAAGGGCATGCGTGGTACGTGTGTCAGGTATACATGCGGCCATACATGCACAAGCACTCATACAGAAAACACAACTAATAACAAATCACCACAAGCACGTGACACCACACAAGCAAGTAAGCAACGGCATACCACTAGCTAGTGGGGCAAGCAACAATGATGATGGCAATTGCTAATGTATGACTAAGTATGTACGTCAATATTCCTTCACGTGCGTACATGTATGCAATGTGACCCCCCAGACCCGCCAATGATCCTAAAACCTGAGCGCCCCCAGGATAACCGGCAAGGCCACACGTACAAACCACATGCAGGTAAGGACATGACAAAATCATCATATATACAGACGCCAAACATGCCACCAGCACACTGCTAGGAAGGACAACGCACAAAATTCACAAATTAACATGCCAAGCCGGAAAAACCGGCCGACGCACCTTGTTCATCCTTGGGCTCAGGGCCAGCGGAAGGCGCATGCGTGGGACGTGTGTACATATACATGCCGGCATACATGCACAAGCACTCATACAGAAACACACTAATAACAAATACACACAAGCACGTACACACACAAGCAATAAGCACGGATACCCACTAGCTAGTGCAAGCAAACATGATTGACTGGGCCTATATGTAAGTATGACAAGTATGTACGTCATATTCCTTCACGTGCGTACATGTATTTGCCAATGTGACCCCCCAGACCCGCCAATGATCCTAAAGAACCTGAGGCGCCCAGGGGATAAACCGGCAGGCACACGTACACAATGCAAAGTTAAGGACATTGACAAAGTCATCATATATACAGACGCCAACATGCCACCAGCACACTGCTAGGAAAGGACACGCACAAAATGTTCACAATTACATAGCCAAGCCGGAAACGGCCGACGCACCTTGTTATTCCTGAGCAGCAGGCCAGGGAAGGGCATGCGTGTGTACGTGTGTACATATACAATGGGCATACATATGCACAAGCATCATACCCAGAAACACAACTAATAACAAATCCACACAAGCACGTACACAACACAAAGCAGGTAAAGCACGGCGATACCCACTAGCTAGTGGGCAAGCAAACATGATTGATGGCTATATGTAAGTATTGACCTATGTTACGTCATATCCTTCACGTGCGTTACATGTATGGCAATTGCACCCCCCAGACCCGCCAATGATCCTAAAAGACCTGCAGGCGACCAGGATAACCGGCAGGCCACACGTACACACATGCAGGTTAAGGACATGACAAGTCCATCATATATAACAGACGCAAAACATGCCACCAGCACACTGCTAGGAAGGAAGCACAAAATGTCAACAATTAACATGCAAGGGAAAACCGGCTCGACGCACCTTTGTTCATCCTTGGAGCAGCAAGGCCAGGAAGGGGCATGCGTGTGTTACGGTGTAACATATTACATGCGCATACATGCACAAGCACTCATAACAGGAAACACAACTAATAACAAATTCACAACAAGCACGTACACACACAAGGCAAGTAAGCACGGATACCACTAGCTATGTGGCGGCAAGCAACATGATGATGGCTATATGTAAGTATTGACTAAGTCATTACGTTCATATCCTTTCCCCCCAAACGTTTTTTTTTTGCGTACATGTATGACAATGTGACCTCCCAGACCGCCAATGATCCTTAAAGACCTGAGGCGCCCAGGTAAAACCGCAGCCACACGATACACACTATGCTAGTAAGGGACATTGACAAATCATCATTACATTACAGACGCCCAAACATGCACCCAACACACTGCCTAGAAGACACGCACAAAATGACACAATTACATGCCAAGGGAAACCGGCCGACGCACCTTGTTCATTCCTTGGAGCAGCAGGCCAGGGAAGGGCCATTGCGTGTGTACGTGTGTACATATTACATGCGGCATACATGCACAAGCACTCATACAGAAACCACACTAATAACAAATCACACAAAGCCGTACACACACAAGCAAGTAAGCACGGTATTTAACCCCACTAGCTAGTGGGCAAGAAAACATGATTGATGGCTATATGTAAGTATGCTTAGACTATGTACGTCATATCCTTCAAGTGCGTACATGCTATGCAAATGTGACCCCCAGAACCCGCCAATGCATCCTAAAGACCCTGCAGGCGCCCCCAGGGATAAACCGGCAGGCCCAACCACGTTACACACATGCAGAAGGACATGAACCAATCATCATATATACAGACGCCCAAAACATGCCACCAGCACACTGCTAGGAAGGACACGCACAAAATGTCACAATTACATGCCAAGGGAAAACGGCCGAACGCCACCTTGTCATCCTTGGAGCAAGCAGGCCAGGGGGGAAAGGGGCATGCGTGTGCTTACGTGTGTACATATACATGGGCATACATGCACAAGCACTCATACAGAACACAACTAATAACAAATCACACAAAGCACGTACACACACCAACAAGCAAGTAAGCACGGATACCACTAGCTAGTGGGCAAGCAACATATGATGGCTATATGTAAGATGACTAAGTATGTACGTCATATCCTCACGTGGAGGTTACATGTATGCAATTGTGACTCCCCGGCAGTCCCAGACACCGCGTGCAATGATCCTAAAAGACGCAGTGTGTGTGTGCCCCAGGGAATAACCGGAAGGCCACACGTACACACATGCAGGTTAAGGACATGACAAGTCATTTTCATACATAACAGACGCCAAACATGACCACCCAGCACACTGCTAGGAAGGACACGCACAAATGTTCACCAATTACATGCCAGGGAACGGGCCGACGCACCTTGTTCATCCTTGCGAGCAGCAGGCCTAGGGAAGGCATGCGTGTGTACGTGTTGTACATATGCATGGGCATTTTTACATGCACAGCACCTCATACAGAAACACAACTAATAACAAATCACACAAGCACCACGTACACACACAAGCAAGTAAGGCGGCACGGATACCCATAGCTAGTGGGCAAGCAACATCATGATGGCTATATGTATGGTATGACTATGTACGTATAACCTTCAAGTGCGTACATGTATGCAATGTGGGACCCCGTGGTACAGACCCGCCAATGATCCTAAAACCTGAGGCGCCCAGGATAACACGTTCAGGACCACACGTACACACATGCACGTTAAGGACATGACAAGTCATCATACATACAGACGCAAACATTGCCACCAGGCAGCACTGCTGCTTAGGAAGGACACGCACAAATGTCACAATGCCACGGGAAACTACATGCCAACAGGGAAGGGAAACGTGGCCGACACGCACTTGTTCATCCTTGGAGCATGGCAGGCCAGGGCAAGGGCATGCGCTGTACGTGTGTGAGATATACATGGGCATACATGCACAAGACTCATACACCTTGAAACACAACTAATAACAAATCACACAAGCACGTACACACACAAGCAAGTAAGCAACGGATACCCCACTAGCTAGTGGGCAAGCAACATGATGATGGCTATATGTTAGAGTATGACTATGCACGTCATTAATCCTTCAAGTGCGTACATGTATGCAATGTGACCCCCCAGACCCGGCCAATGATTCCTAAGACCTGAGGCGCCCCAGGGATTAACCGGCAGGCCACACGTACACACATGCAGGTTAAGGACATGACAAGTCATCATACATACAGACGCCAAAACATGCCACAGCACACTGCTAGGAAGGACACACGCACAAAATGTCACAATTAACATGCCAAAAGGGAAACCGGGCCGACGCACCTTGTTCATCCTTGGAGCAGCAGGCCAGGGAAGGGCATGCCGTGTGTACGTGTGTACATATACATGGGCATACATGCACAAAGCACGTCATACAGAAACACAACTAATAACAAATCACACAAGCACGTACACAAAACAAGCAAGTAAGCACGGATACCCACTAGTAGTCCGGGCAAGCAACATGATGATATGGCTATATGTAAGTATGGAACTATGTACGTCATTTATCCTTCAAGTGCGTACATGTACTGCAATGTGACCCCCAACCCCAATGATCCTAAAAAGACCTGAGGCGCCCCAGGGATAACCGGCAGGCCACACGTACACACATGCTAGTTAAGGACATGACAATTCATCATACATACAGACGCCAAACATGCACCAGCACAAACTGCTAGGAAGGACACGCACAAAATGTCACAATTAATTGCCAACCCGGAAACCGGCGACGCACCTTGTTCATGCCTTGGCAGCAGCAGTGCCAGGGAAGGGCATGCGTGGTGTACGTGTGTACATATACATGGGCATACATGCACAAGCACTCATACAGAAACACAACTAATAACAATCACAACAAGCACGTACACAAGCAAGTAAGCACGGATCACTAGCTAAGTGCAAAGCAACATGCATGATGGCTATATGTAAGTATGATAAGTATGTACGTATATCCTTCACGGTGCGTACATGTATGCAATGTGACCCAGACCCGCCAATGATCCTAAAGACTGAGGCGCCCCAGGGATAACCGGCAGGCCAACGTACACACATGCAGTTAAGGACATGACAATTCATCATTACATACAGACGCCAAAACATGCCACCAACACACTGCTAGGAAGGACACTGCACAAAATGACACAATTACCATGCCAAGGGAAACCGCGGCGACGCACCTTGTTCATCCTTGAAGACACCACACAAGAGAGCAGCAGGCCAGGGAAAGGGCATGCGTGTGTACGTGTGTACATATACATGGGCATACATGCACAAGCACTCATACAGAAACACAACTAATAACAAATCACACAAGCACGTACACACACAAGCAAGTAAGCACGGATACCCACTAGCTAGTGGGCAAGCAACATGATGATGGCTATATGTAAGTATATGACTAAGTATGAACGTCATATCCTTCACGTGCGTACCATGTATGCAATGTGACCCCCCAGACCCGCAATGAATCCTAAAGACCTGAGAATGCGCCCCAGGGATAACCGGCCCAGGATAACCACACGTACACACATGCAGGTTAAGGACATGACAAGTCATCATATATACAGACGCCAAACATGCCACCAGCACACTGCTAGGAAGGACACGCACAAAATGTCACAATTACATGCCAAGGGAAACCGGCCGACGCACCTTGTTCATCCTTGGAGCAGCAGGCCAGGGAAGGGCATGCGTGTGTACGTGTGTACATATACATGGGCATACATGCACAAGCACTCATACAGAAACACAACTAATAACAAATCACACAAGCACGTACACACACAAGCAAGTAAGCACGGATACCCACTAGCTAGTGGGCAAGCAACATGATGATGGCTATATGTAAGTATGACTAAGTATGTACGTCATATCCTTCACGTGCGTACATGTATGCAATGTGACCCCCCAGACCCGCCAATGATCCTAAAGACCTGAGGCGCCCCAGGGATAACCGGAAGGCCACACGTACACACATGCAGGTTAAGGACATGACAAGTCATCATATATACAGACGCCAAACATGCCACCAGCACACTGCTAGGAAGGACACGCACAAAATGTCACAATTACATGCCAAGGGAAACCGGCCGACGCACCTTGTTCATCCTTGGAGCAGCAGGCCAGGGAAGGGCATGCGTGTGTACGTGTGTACATATACATGGGCATACATGCACAAGCACTCATACAGAAACACAACTAATAACAAATCACACAAGCACGTACACACACAAGCAAGTAAGCACGGATACCCACGAGCTAGTGGGCAAGCAACATGATGATGGCTATATGTAAGTATGACTAAGTATGTACGTCATATCCTTCACGTGCGTACATGTATGCAATGTGACCCCCCAGACCCGCCAATGATCCTAAAGACCTGAGGCGCCCCAGGGATAACCGGCAGGCCACACGTACACACATGCTAGTTAAGGACATGACAATTCATCATACATACAGACGCCAAACATGCCACCAACACACTGCTAGGAAGGACACGCACAAAATGACACAATTACATGCCAAGGGAAACCGGCCGACGCACCTTGTTCATCCTTGGAGCAGCAGGCCAGGGAAGGGCATGCGTGTGTACGTGTGTACATATACATGGGCATACATGCACAAGCACTCATACAGAAACACAACTAATAACAAATCACACAAGCACGTACACACACAAGCAAGTAAGCACGGATACCCACTAGCTAGTGGGCAAGCAACATGATGATGGCTATATGTAAGTATGACTATGTACGTCATATCCTTCAAGTGCGTACATGTAAGCAATGTGACCCCCCAGACCCGCCAATGATCCTAAAGACCTGAGGCGCCCCAGGGATAACCAGCAGGCCACACGTACACACATGCAGGTTAAGGACATGACAAGTCATCATACATACATACGCCAAACATGCCACCAGCACACTGCTAGGAAGGACACGCACAAATTGTCACAATTACATGCCAAGGGAAACCGGCCGACGCACCTTGTTCATCCTTGGAGCAGCAGGCCAGGGAAGGGCATGCGTGTGTACGTGTGTACATATACATGGGCATACATGCACAAGCACTCATACAGAAACACAACTAATAACGAATCAATGTGTGGGAGCACTACTTGCCTTTCTGTGCTCATGTGCAACAGACTTGGCCCACTTCCAGCGTTTGGCGTTGTTCCGGATCTGCAAGTCAATGGAATTATGCATGAGTAAGAAGACAAGATCAATGTACGCCAAGCAAGGGCCAGTCAAATAAAGTCACCCCCCTGCCCTCTTCCCCCTCATACATACACGCACACTAGTACTAGCCCCACCATATCTACCTGCCAAGCGTATCTGAACTAAAGGAATCCCCCCCCCCCCCCCCCCCCCATCTCTTTTCATCCCCTCCCATTTCTTTCATCCCCCCCCCATCTCTATCCCCCCCCCCCCCCCCCCCCATTATATTCATCCCATCCCATCTCTTTCATCCCACCCCCCATCTCTTTCATCCCACCCCCATCTCTTTCATCCCACCCCCTACCCCCACCCCACCCCCCTCCCTCCCCCGATCATCTCAGACCCACCCACACAACGCATGCAGCCCCTCACAGGTCGACGCGCATTCCGCATACCGAAAACGGCTAGGGTTGGCACGCGCAGGGCAGGAACGCGGAAATTGGAAGCTATTCACGACGGCCGTCAACACCTACCTGGATGTCAGGAGGACAATGCTTCATCCAAAACGCGGACTCGCAGTACTTTGAGGCTGCGGAAGGTGGGATAGTTAGGTTAGCTAAGAGAGCTTGACTGGCGCAGGGTTTTTCTTTTCGTTTTTGAGCCCCCCCCCTCCTATAGCTATGCTGGTTCCTGAGCCATCTGGACCTGGTAGATTCCTACCTATTTATCGCTTTTTCCATTTGGCCTCATTTTGGTGTGTGTGTGTGGGGGGGAGGGGGGGGGGGGGGGGGGGGGGGTCAGGGTCGTACCGACGGCTGGACCTCCTCGGCTCCTCCCCACGTTTCCTGTCAGGTTTGCCTGAAGTGAGAATGCAAGGGGAAACAGCAACGGGGGAGCATGTTGGGCGCAGCATCTCGCGAGCGGACCCGAGCGGACCCCCCCACCCACTCATCAACCCAACAGTAGGTCGGCTACTAAGCAAACACATCGCAGCAGGAATAAATGCGATGCCCGTCAGCCATGCCCGCGCTGGACTGAAAGGGTTGGAGGAAACAGGGGGGAGCAGCTGTCAGTCTGAGCTGACTCGTTGATGGAGAGGTCCTGGAACAATCTGCATGATGTACGAAATTGTCAGGCATTAATGCCGACAGCGAGCAGAAGGGAACGCATCCTCGCCCAGTGCAAAGCATTGGCTGACATTGGCTCGCCCAGTCAGAGCTTTATTCATGTTGCGAGCTGTTGCGAGTGAAAAAATTGGCGTCAAGCATTCAATTCAACTGCTGCAGTTGTAATAGTCGTGGAGGAAGAGCTTCAGATAGAATGAGCGCTCACAAGCGACTGATGTTTGGCCAAGACTATGATTTCCGGGATGGAAAAGCTAGGTTCTAGTAGCGGTTGGAACTTGGAATGTTCCAGGGCAGGTGACTGCCAGGCCAGCCAGACCAGATCCCTGGATTCCCGACTGGGTCTGCTGGGCTGGCCAGATCTAGCTGCATCGCTCAAACCGCTTTCATCGCTAGGCCAATCTCGAAAGCGTTGGGTTTCATCGCTAATAGCGACACATCGCTAAAAAGAAAAACCCTGGACTGGCGCCACTGACGCAATGGCGCTAGGTGCAAGGGTCAGCGCGATAAAATCAATGCATGGCGTCAACGAACAACAACCTCTGGTTTTGAGGGCGGTACCGTTAGCGCCAAGCATCTTTGACGTTCGGGTTGAGGAGCCTGAGTTCGTTGGCTGGTCGTAATGTGTGCAAACAGTGGCAGCCGCTAGATTTATTGACAAGGAGCAGGTGAGCACGAGAGGATTTTGAATTTGAAAGATGTACATGTACTCTCTCTCTCTCTCTCTCTCTCTCTCTCTCTCTCTCTCTCTCTCTCTCTCTCTCTCTCTCTCTCTCTCTCTCTCTCTCTCTCTCATTCTCTCTTTCTCTCGTACTTCCTGAAACGCTCCCCGGTAGCCTTGCTTCCTTTCTTTCGAGTCAACAGGCAGACGAGCATTTATATTTTGCGGTAGCTGCTCTTGCGAGCGAGCTCCAGGGTAAGCAGTGATGCTTGCAGTACACGCAAGTGCGTTTTGTGAGTTGAAGCCAGCGCTAGACAGCATGCGCCGGGAAATGCTACCTATGGGCGCTGCGCTCCAGCAACTAACTAATTGAGTTAGTGCACGATGGGCGGGGGGAGACTAGGAAATCCTAAGTTTACTGCGCCCTACCTGCGGCCTGCACAAACGGCACACATGCACCATATGGTGAAAGCGAGCTCCATGGTAAGCATTCCATATAGCTCCCTGCTTGGCTGCTCGCTGATGCTGATGCTCCGCGAATTTTGATTTAGCGGATTTGTGTGTTGAAGCCAGCGATTTACAGCATGCGCGGGAAGATAAGTAAGTCGAGATGAGCCGGGATGAAGTCTGTCGTCTGCCTGCGCGTGATGATAAGTCGGGATGAGCCGGGGTGAAGTCTGTCGTCTGCCTGCGATTCTGACGGGGAAATCCTAGGTTGGCAGTTGCTTTCCCTTGTGACCCTGCATAGGAATGTCGCGTTATGGCATATCGCGATGCAAGACGCAATATAAAGTAAGATAACTGGTTTTAACCTGTGTTAACTTGTGTTTACGCTTATCTAGGGGTGGGGTCGAGGAGTTTGACCCTTTTGAGGTGCCGTGGAGGGAGAATAACGTTTGATAATTTAAGCCAACTTGCTTTAACCTGCTTAACTTGTTTTAACTCGCTTTAATGTCATATAATGTCGTTTAATGTCGTTTAACGTCCAAACCTGTTTCCATAGTGTAAGTCAAGAGGCTGCCTAGAATCTGCTGTTGGTAGTTGATCCCACACGTCGCCACTCCAACTTAATTATTAGTGATACACTTGCACATTTGAACACCAGTTTCCCGTGCGATACCCACGGAAACATTACATTGTTTGAAAACGATTTTTTCATACATTCGAAATGCTTATTTTCGTGTGTTTCGTAAACTGATTTTCCAGGCAGTTCACAAAGATAAATTTTGAACGCCTGAAGAATCGAAATTTAAAAATCGTTTTATCGGCCGTATTGTGTAACGGGGCGACGCTACCGTATTAAACAGCAATAATATAGGTTTTCTGGCCTTGATTATTACATGTGTAACTTTTCTTAGATTTTTAAAATTTGTGGAATTTTAGAAAATCGTTTTATCGGCCGTATTGTGTAACGGGCGACGCTATTAAACAACAATAATATAGGTTTTCTGGCCTTGATTATTACATGTGTAACTTTTCTTAGATTTTTAGAATTTTTGGAAATTTAGAAAATCGTTTAATCGGCCGTATCGTGTAACGGGGCGGCGCTATTAAACAGCAATAATATAGGTTTTCTGGCCTTGATTATTACATGTGTAACTTTTCTTAGATTTTTAAAATTTGTGGAAATTTAGAAAATCGTTTTATCGGCCGTATCGTGTAACGGGGCGACGCTATTAAACAGCAATAATATACACGATTAGATCATGGACGCTGGCAAGGAAGAGGACAAACGTCTCCCTGACTGGTTACGCCCCTCCACTATTACTGTAGCGGACTGGAAGAGAATGAGACCTGATCTTGCCGTCCTACCTGACATAGACTTCCCTACCTGTATGTCTGATAAAGAACTCTGGGTTCTTGAGCTTGGATACTGCTCTGATACCAACCATGCTACTAAGTTTATCACTAAACACGCCCAGCATGTTGAATTAGTAAATGGCCTCCGATCGGCTGGATACCTTGTTCATTATGAAGTTATCACCGTTGGAACAACTGGTACTATTCCTACCTATTTTTTTACTTCTATGACCACTCTTGGACTCCAGAGAACCTGTGCCCTCAAACTGGTAGACACAGTCCACTCTCACACCATTACTAGCTTTCAGAGTATTTTACAGTGCAGACGCTTTATGGAAGCACACTCCGGGTCGATACCCGGGGACTAGCACATAGACCGTCCCCCCTCTCAGGTTTTGTCTTACCAGCTGTATTGTGCCGGTGCTTCCCAACCGGGGTGAAAAACCCCCGTATTAAGCTGCACTGGTATGATGTAGTTGGTAATTCTTTTTACTGAGATGGTCCTACGGTGACTATAGCTAGCTCCGGCTTACGCTATGGTGTCCTTAACTTCACGTCCTGTGAGTAACGGTTCTACACGGATGTAACAATTTCAATTTCAATTTCAATACACGATTAGAGCCTTTGAAATATGGCTAAGGTTAGCCACGCCAACCTTCTACCTCACGTACTCCTACCTCATATTCTTCCCTCCCTCGCCCAAAGCATGTGTTTGTTGCTACTTGATATTTCTGGCGTCCTGGTTTATCCCCTCCTTTCTTTCCAACTTTCTTTTCAGTATTACTGCGCAACGCCCTCTTCCGCCTTCCCGTGGACAAGCGCAAAGTAGTGCGTCAGATTGTTTTTGAAATTTGACAAATACTCTGGTCCTATCTCCTACACAAATTCCCTTACATCGGTGCCGCCAATTCTCGCAACCGATCCGTCTATGCTAGACCTGTGTAGGTTGTCAGTGCTGGAGGCATGGTATCTTGCAGCCAGCGGCCCTTGCGTCGTCAACTCCTTAACCAGGAAGCCCGGTCGGCGCTGCTGTACTGCCACCGCATGAATAAGCTGCATAAATTGCAGCATCTCGGCAGCCCACTCGACGTTGCTCTGTACACGGTCAAATATGGTGGTATGTGGAGTCTGCTGTGCTAGGAGCATGACTTCAGCTTGGGATGGCAGCATGATTAGTTGGCACTGTGCAAAGTAGGATGCTGGGACAACTTGCTCCCAACTCTTATGTGAGTCATACTTCCACCTGTTATCTCCTGGGCCTGAGTAGAGCTTTAAAGGACACGGGGCCTTACACTCTAGTTGGATCATGCACTGCCCTGGCTGCATGGTTCCCTTGAGCATTGTATCAGGAGATCATGCGTGGCAATTATCCCTTGAGACCCTGCATGATAGATGGTGGCAGCACTGTGTCTATTTGGCTGACGCACTAGACCCATGTCTATGGCATGCATCTTCACATTGGGTTCACTCCTAGTGGTTGTGGCAGTCTTGGCATGTTGCCTCTTGTGTTGTGGTGGATACTGGTTCTCCTTGCTTTGCTGGGTGTTGGGTGACAGTCCAACCTTGTCTTTATGCCTCGGTCTTCCATATCCATTATGCATGGTAAACTCAGGCAAGTGTGGACAATGCAAGGCTGGGGTAGGACCTGAGGTTCAGGTACCTAAGCTTAAGGCAGGTTGGACTTCCAAGGGGATCTCCCTACCAATGCGCAAAAACAACACAAAGGGTGTCAATAAATGTAACCATGCCCGCCCTTCATTTTTGCAGGGACCCATGCTCTGTCTGGTAGCGGTCTGAAGGTTGCTTGTAGCACTCGGGGAAGTCGACAGATCGCTAAATGCGTACGAGCGCAGCGGAATGCACGCGGAACGCACGCGGGGTCCGCGATTAGTCATAGTCCTTTAATGACCTGGCACTTCTGACTCTAGCGGTAAGCCCTATACCCGCGTCGCGTGTAGCTCAGAATCCTGAGACATTTCGCCTACATTTAGCCAAGGCGGATTGTCGTCGAAATGTCTCAGACTTCTGAGATATTTTGACGGCATCTCGCCGCGCACGGCGGCTTGTGCATGGTAATGAGACGAAATGTTCGGTCATCTGAGACATTTCGAAATGCGAATTCGCCTGTACTTCGCCTGCAGGGCCGTTTGGGCACGATGGTCGGAGAGGTCACATTTTCAGGAATATTTTCCAGGAGCATTTCTCAATTACATCAGGAGTCGAGAAGATAGATTACATACATAATAAATCATCCATTAACCTATTGATCTACCTATATATATGTAAGCATCCCTACACACACTATGGAAACAGTGTTGGACGTTAAAGGGAGTTAAAACAGATTAACTATGCACGTTATTGACACATAGTTAACGGACGACATTTGACGTTATATTAACGTTGAGTAACGTGTGGACAAGTTAAGTTGAGTTAAGTCAAGTTAAGTGAACTGAAGTTAAGCTATAAGATAACTTACGCAAGTTAATTTAAGACACGTTAAGTTGAGTTAAGTCAAGTTAACTTAAGTTACGCTAACTTACTTAAGTTACCTTCAGAGACATGGGAACGTAGTAGAATCGTAGATGGACGAGCGGCACCGATTTGTTACATTTTTGTTGATTCATACGGTATTGCATGCATTTTTATATTACCGTCCATGCTAACAAGCTCCAGCTGTTAATCAAGCTAACCATCAATGTAATCAAGCTTACCATCAATGTAACCAATCAAGCTAACCATCAATGTAACCATCAATATTTCCCCCCCCGCCCCACGTGGGGTGCACCCCCCAACCCCCACCCCAGACATACATGTGTACACACACTGTCAACCCCCACCCCCACCCCAGACATACATGTACATCCACTACAGCCCATATATTTCCTCTACATCCATTAACCATAGAAACAGCGAGCAAAAACAAGCAGCCAAATTGCTGGCTGGAGCCATTTAGCTGATTAAGTTCAAGTACAAGTATATATGCAGCCTGCAGGCAGCTATCTATTTGTCTACTTATGAAAACATAGGCCTATATATCCACCAAGAAGAAACGCCCAATCAAAGCTATACATCTATATATCTTCGCTGATTATATTTTATATTTCCATCTTCAGCATGTGTAGTTACTTCGTGCGTGGCAACAATCTTCATCGCAGCCGTAGCATTTCCATCCATCCTTTTGCCCTGCAAGACATGCAAAGCAGGGCATGCGTTAGAGAGCAACCAATGGCAAGGTTAATGGCAAGGGGCAGGACGGTGCGGTGATGAGCAGAGCATGGCATGCGTTACATAGCAACCAATGGCAGGGAGCATGGCAAGGGGCAGGCATGTGATAAGCAGAGCAGAGCAGGCATTATAGAGCAATGAATGGCAGGGAGCACAGTACGGGGCATGGATGCGATAAGCAGATCAGGGCATGTGTTAGATAGCAAAGCAGGGAAGGGAGCAAAGTACGCCTGGAAAGTGATGACCAGAGAAGGGCATGCGGTCGAGGAGGAAGGAAGGGAAAGGAGCACGGCAAGGGGCAGGACCACAGTGATGAGCATAGTAAGGCATGCGTTTGAGAACCAAGAGCATGGATAATGGCAATTGCCAGTATCCCTGCCCCTCTTTGATCTTTAACGCCTGCCCTGATCTGCTAATCACTGTCGCCTTGCACCTTGCCATTATCCCTGCCCCTCTTTGCTCTCTAACACCTGCCCTGCTCTGCTCATCACTATCGTCCTGCCCCTTGCCATTATCCCGGCCCCTCTTTACTCTCTAACACCTGCCCAGCTCTGCTCATCACTATCGTCCTGCCCCTTGCCATTTTCCGTGCCCCTCTTTGCTCTCTATCGCCTGCTCTACACTGCTCATCACTGTGTCCTGCCCCTTGCCATTATCCCTGCCCCTCTTTGCTCTCTAAACCTGCTCTGCTCTGCTCATCACTATCGTCTTGCCCCTCGCCATTATCCCTGTCCGCTGGTTTGTACCCACAAGAGTAAAAGTAGGGATAATGGCCAGGGGCAGGACGACAGTGATGAACAAGGCAGGGCAGGCGTTAGAGAGCAAAGAGGGGCAGGGATAATGGCGAGGGGCTAGGTGACAGTGATGAGCAGAGCAGGGCAGGCGTTAGAGAGCAAAGAGGGGCAGGGATAATGGCAAGGGGCAGGACGACAGTGATGAACAAGGCAGGGCAGGCGTTAGAGAGCAAAGAGGGGCAGGGATAATGGCAAGGGGCAAGACGACAGTGATGAGCAGAGCAAGCCAGGCATTAGAGAGCAAGGAAGGGCAGGGAGCACAAATAGGGGCAGGATGGTGATAAGCAGAGCATGGCCTGCGTTACAGAGCAATGAAGGGCAGGGAGGATGGCAAGGGGCAGGACAGTGACGTGCAGAGCAGGGTATGCGTCAGAGATCAATGAAGGGCAGTACATAGACAGAGGCATAGTACAGATGCAGTTACAGAGATGATGGCAGAGACAGTGACACAAACATAGACAGATGCACGTGGGCATCACCTAGGCATGAATCAAGACATAATTCCCTGTGCCACACAATTGTTGCGAAACCGCACCTACAAGCAAGCTTCACTTATCACTTACGTTGTTGTACAAAAGCCTCATGTGACAGTGGAACATCAGAACTGGGAGGGAAGACAGAGCAATGGTCACTGCAAATACAGAATACAGGCATAGTTAAATTAAGTAGCACCCTTTACTTCTTATTTGATGATAGTTTAAAGCCCCCTTCTCTTGTGTCAACAATGGCCAAGCGCTCAAGCAGACTGACAAGCAAGTATTCATGCGTGCAACAGATAGGCATGCATGCAACCAAGCAACTTTTCCATGGGCTGAACACTCTATGCCTAGCACCTCCAAGCTGCAGTCACCATCCAGATAGTCAGCCAATCAGTCACCAAGGAGTAAGACAGAAAGGCAGGCATACAGACATGAATGCACAAAAGGATGCCTGATTGGATTAATAAACTGTCGTACTTGGAAAGGGAGACAACGAAAGAGAAGCAAGAGCAACTTTGAATTCCGAAACTAGTTACAATGGGAAATGAGCACCTAAGAGATAATCCTAAACATAAACGATGAACAAGTTAGCCCTAACTACCCTTAATAAAGTTAAGGGCGGGGAGGACCGACTGACGTGTGTTGATGACCAGAAGGTCACTTTGTACGTAGTTCGTCTTTACTACCGTAACGCATAACCTTAACCTAATTTGAAACAAAATATTCACACGTGATCCTTGTCAAAGAAACCGCTATATTCCATATTGACAACATGGAATATATTCACCTCAGTCGGGTGGGTCTAATAATAAATTAGCACACACGAACAAAATTCAGTCACGATTACAACTACCGGTCTTGAGAGGGAAAAAACCTTGAATCCCAATGATAAGCCCCTATGGCAAACCACCAATTTATTAGGACTCAAGGAAAAACCTCGGGATCAGGGTTGATTTTTGACTATCAACTTTATGGTAACCAAGTAAGGGCAATCATGACCTCTAATAGGGCAACGACTGCTTAGCCCCTTAACTTGGACCTGACCGTCTACTAAGTGACTGAATCATATGATACCAAATTAGTAACATATGCGTAACACATAAAAAACACCCAAAAAGATGTCAGCGTAGTCCTCGGAAGAGGTAGCTCCGAATGTCTTGCTCCCTAGCTTGCGGGAGTACACGGCACAGTGTACCACCTTGGTCGGCCTGACGTACTCGACAGCCAACTTTCCACACCTGCGTGGTTGACAAAAAATTCCAGATTAAAAATATAAATATAAGACGATAAAAAGCATAAACATAAACATGTAACATATGCATAAACATAAACATATAACATAAGCATATAACATAAACATAAGCATAAACATATAACATACACATAAGCATAAACATATAACATAAGCATATAACATAAACATAAGCATATAACATAAACATAAGCATAAACATATAACATAAACATAAGCATAAACATATAACATAAGCATAAACATATAACATATGCATAAACATATAACACAAGCATAAACATATAACATAAGCATAAACATATAACATAAGCATCACTGCTAAAATGGACCGGCCAACCCAACCGTTTACATGGCATATACACCCTTGTGCTAACGGTATATGCTCGTGAGCACCCTTGTTTCCCCTAAACCGTTAGGTCCACTTGTACTTGTTCCAATTAACCAGCAAAACACACCGTTGTTGTGCTAGCTGGACTCTTGATCCTACGGTTTAGTGTCAACAAGGGTGCGGCCGCCCATTTACTTGCTCTTGCAATCGCGCTTTATTTGTTGGAAGTCGCGCGGAACTGCGCATATTACATATGTCTCCCATCGCTTCAAATAATAGCTCAGCGCCGAATGTTGAAAAATGACAGATGATTACTATCTTCCAATCTTGCTAGAGCAGCAGGAGTATGTGCTGTCTACGTTGAGAACCTCTTTAGCAAAGTGGGAGCAGGCTTCAGCGAAGCCTCCGACATATGTCCGCGGAGAGGTAGTGGCCCGTTTGATTATCACGACACCTACAGCTAGCTAGCTAGCGGTAGCTACCGGTGGTCTATGACTGCTCGCTGCGCCTAGGTTAGTGGTGGCGCTGACCAAGACCCCGAAGAAGGGCAAGAAGGATCGGACCCCTGCGTCCGGTCATGAAAAGAAACCTCATCGCTACAGGTGCGAGTTTGCCTTGTTAATTACCAGCACATGCACCCTGCTAGCAATCTTGTTGCGGAGTTGGGATTGACGTCGCTCTGAGGCAGATCTGTGTCGACAACATTCCTGCCCTGTTGTTTGCTTTGCTCGGGTCCATAGATCTATAGATGCACCGCCCGTGAAATGCATATTTCTTCAGATAGGCGAACGTTGTTAAAACGCAGGCCGGGCACAGTAGCACTGCGGGAAAAAACTGGGCTTTCTGTTGGTTGCTTTCTGTTGGTTTCTATAGGTTGCTGTTTGGGCTGGGCTGGGATTTTGTTGGTTGCTAGCTGGTTGGGCTGTGCTTTCTGTTGGTTTCTGTTGGTTGCTTTATGTCAGTAGTTGCTTTCTGTTGGTTTCAGTAGGTCGCTGTTTGGGCTGGGCTGGGTTTCTGTTGGTTGCTAGCTGGTTGGGCTGTGCTTCATGTTGGTTTCTGTTGGTTGCCTTATGTCCGTTTGTTGCTTTCTGTTGCTTTCTGACATGTATACACATCCCATTTCCACCTTTTGTCTTGCAGCTTGCCAGGCGGATTCGAGGGGAGCGTGCTTGATCTATCAAAGTCATACGTGGTGAGTTTCTCCCCAGTGCATGTGTATAGGTGACTGGTCCTGTATGTACATGTGCACGACTACTGTGCGAACCTGCTGCTCTTGCACACTCACACACACCCTGCGCACCGTAACATTGTTAGGTTGCTTGTGCACTGCCCGCATGTCTGTGGCGCATGAAAGTTCCTGAAGGTGCTTGCCACAGCATGCATGCATGTGTATAGGTGACTAGTCCTGTATGTGCTCGATTACTGTGCGAACCTGCTGCTCTTGCACACTCACACACACCCTGCGCACCGTAACATTGTTAGGTTGCTTGTGCACTGCCCGCGTGTCTGTGGCGCATGAAAGTTCCTGAAGGTGCTTGCCACAGCATGCATGCATGTGTATAGGTGACTAGTCCTGTATGTGCGCAACTACTGTGCGAACCTGCTGCTCTTGCACACACACATACACCCTGCGCACCGTAACATTGTTAGGTTGCTTGTGCACTGCCCGCGTGTCTGTGGCGCATGAAAGTTCCTTAAGGTGCTTGCCACAGCATGCATGCATGTGTATAGGTGACTGGTCCTGTATGTGCGCAACTACTGTGCGAACCTGCTGCTCTTGCACACTCACACACACCCTGCGCACCGTAACATTGTTAGGTTGCTTGTGCACTGCCCGCATGTCTGTGGCGCATGAAAGTTCCTGAAGGTGCTTGCCACAGCATGCATGCATGTGTATAGGTGACTAGTCCTGTATGTGCTCGATTACTGTGCGAACCTGCTGCTCTTGCACACTCACACACACCCTGCGCACCGTAACATTGTTAGGTTGCTTGTGCACTGCCCGCATGTCTGTGGCGCATGAAAGTTCCTGAAGGTGCTTGCCACAGCATGCCAGCATGTGTATAGGTGACTGGTCCTGTATGTGCACGACTATTGTGCGAACCTGCTGCTCTTGCACACACACATACACCCTGCGCACCGTAACATTGTTAGGTTGCTTGTGCTCTGCCCGCATGTCTGTGGCGCATGAAAGTTCCTTAAGGGGCTTGCCACAGCATGCATGCACGTGTATAGGTTAACATTGTGCACTACTATAGGACTAACCAACCAACCTTATCACTCCTACACACATACAAATACACACTTAAAACTGCGACGTTGCTTGTGCCCACTTACCTGAATGTAACACCTTACCTTATGCAGGGCATCCTCTGGAGGCTGCAACCCCCCGTCCTTTCAGATGCACTACTTGATGATGGGCTGTCTGATGTATGGACTGATGTGTGGACTGATGGCTGCTTGATGTATGGACTGATGGCGAGGCTGATGTAGCCATGATGTGAGAGCGTTCGTAGTAGTGGTGAGTTAGCGTTTCTGACGTAGTTGCTTCTTGTGTGTGTGGGTTGCATGTAGCACTGCAGTGTTGTGCTAATATGATGCGGGGAACCGGGTCTACGTGTATTTGTCTGTCAATGTACAAGAACTAGGAGAATGGAATAGTGTGTTTGCAGGAGTTGAAATAACTCATCGCATGTGCACCTTCACATGTTGCTGTGGACTGCCCGCATTTATGTGGCGCATGCAAGTGCCCTTAAGGTGCTTGCCGCAACATGCATGCATGTGTGTAGGTTAACATTGTGCACTATGGTAGGACCAACCAGTCAACCTTATCACTCCTACACAAATAGACATACACACTTAAAAGTGCGACGTTGCTTGTGCCCACTTACCTGAATGTAACACCTTACCTTATGCAGGACGTCCTTAAGAGACTGTCTCTCCGCCAAGACCAAGTTGTAGTGTGGGGGGGGGGAAGGGGGGGGGGGGGGGGGGGGGGGATATCATCCCCGTGGGGGAAGGTGTTGGGCCTATTTCATATGTCTTCTGCACAATACAATGGGCTGGAAGGAGATAGTGGCATGGGTGTCGGGTTTGGTGTAGAGCTTGAGGACAGCTACTTAGGAGACACCTAAACGGGTGAGGTGAGGTTGGGAAGAACATTGATAGAAATGGTCCCTGCCCTGTGGTACCCAATTTAACAACTAAGTATATCACTTTATATCCCTGATCTTTCAGAGGTTGTGGTAGGATAGGGTCTTGTGTTGAATCCCCTTTTCCGCATATTTAACCGAGTGGTTAGTGTCAGAGCAGTAGCCGATGTCATGTTCGTGGATGGGGGGACATGTGGTGGGATTGGAGCATGATTGTTGATTCGGGGCCAAGAGGAGGTCTGATCAAAGATTGTCCCTAGTGTTTGTTGTAACGAATTCAAAGTTTGAGATGTCTGAAACATATGTATTCATACGAGTGACAAGTGTAATGAATACAATGCTGGAGACTTCTATGTTTATTGTCACTCATCCTCTCGCTTGTATATAACAATCAAGATCAGGGGTGGACTACGGTAGTCAGCGGATTATGTTGTCAGCTCCTAGACACACTGTGTTGCATTAGCTCTGGCTAAATAGCCAGCCATACACTCGGGGAACGACCCGTTTTGCGCGGGGTTGCGTAAAGGTTCCCGTTCGGTTGCGCAGTTGCGCCTATCAGGTTAATGACTAATGGTGTACGGAAGGCGCTCATGACTCAGTGATCATGTGACTTAGGGCCACGTGGGTGGACTCTTTGACGGAATTCGAACGCACTGCAGCTTTCCGGACGTCCAACTTGAATGAGTTGCATTGCGATAGTAGGGCATAATAGACGCTTCCTCGTCGATTTAGAGGATCAGGACGTGGACGATTGTGGACCGTTTATTCTGCGTTGACTGTCCAGTCGCAGAGTTGGCATAGTATGTTCATCCTGGCGCAACTCTTTAGTCTGGGTTTAGTTCATTGCGTTTCTCAAAGGATGTAGACTGGCGCAACTCTTTAGTCTGGGTTGAGTTCATTGCGTTTCTCAAAGGATGTAGTCTGGCGCAACTCTTTAGTCTGGGTTTAGATCATTGCGTTTCTCAAAGGATGTAGTCTAGCGCAACTCTTTAGTCTGGGTTGAGTTCATTGCGTTTCTCAAAGGATGTAGTCTGGCGCAACTCTTTAGTCTAGGTTGAGCTCATTGCGTTTCTCAAAGGATGCAGTCTGGCGCAACTCTTTAGTCTGGGTTGAGTTCATTGCGTTTCTCAAAGGATGTAGTCTGGCGCAACTCTTTAGTCTGGGTTTAGTTCATTGCGTTTCTCAAAGGATGCAGTCTGGCGCAACTCTTTAGTCTGGGTTTAGTTCATTGCGTTTCTCAAAGGATGTAGTCTGGCGCAACTCTTTAGTCTGGGTAGAGTTCATTGCGTTTCTCAAAGGATGTAGTCTGGCGCAACTCTTTAGTCTAGGTTGAGCTCATTGCGTTTCTCATAGGATGTAGTCTGGCGCAACTCTTTAGTCTAGGTTGAGCTCATTGCGTTTCTCAAAGGATGTAGTCTGGCGCAACTCTTTAGTCTAGGTTGAGCTCATTGCGTTTCTCAAAGGATGTAGTCTGGCGCAACTCTTTAGTCTGGGTTGAGTTCATTGCGTTTCTCAAAGGATGTAGTCTGGCGCAACTCTTTAGTCTAGGTTGAGCTCATTGCGTTTCTCAAAGGATGTAGTCTGGCGCAACTCTTTAGTCTGGGTTGAGTTCATTGCGTTTCTCAAAGGATGTAGTCTGGCGCAACTCTTTAGTCTAGGTTGAGCTCATTGCGTTTCTCATAGGATGTAGTCTGGCGCAACTCTTTTGTCTGGGTTGAGTTCATTGCGTTTCTCAAAGGATGTAGTCTGGCGCAACTCTTTAGTCTGGGTTGAGTTCATTGCGTTTCTCAAAGGATGTAGTCTGGCGCAACTCTTTAGTCTGGGTTGAGTTCATTGCGTTTCTCAAAGGATGCAGTCTGGCGCAACTCTTTAGTCTGGGTTGAGTTCATTGCGTTTCTCAAAGGATGTAGTTTGGCGCAACTCTTTAGTCTGGGTTGAGTTCATTGCGTTTCTCAAAGGATGTAGTCTGGCGCAACTCTTTAGTCTAGGTTGAGCTCATTGCGTTTCTCATAGGATGTAGTCTGGCGCAACTCTTTAGTCTGGGTTGAGTTCATTGCGTTTCTCAAAGGATGTAGTCTGGCGCAACTCTTTAGTCTAGGTTGAGTTCATTGCGTTTCTCAAAGGATGTAGTCTGGCGCAACTCTTTAGTCTGGGTTGAGTTCATTGCGTTTCTCAAAGGATGTAGTCTGGCGCAACTCTTTAGTCTAGGTTGAGCTCATTGCGTTTCTCATAGGATGTAGTCTGGCGCAACTCTTTTGTCTGGGTGAGTTCATTGCGTTTCTCAAAGGATGTAGTCTGGCGCAACTCTTTAGTCTAGGTTGAGCTCATTGCGTTTCTCAAAGGATGTAGTCTGGCGCAACTCTTTAGTCTGGTTGAGTTCATTGCATTTCTCAAGGATGTAGTCTTCTTTAGTCTGGTTTTTCATTGCGTTTCTCAAAGGATGCAGTCTGGCGCAACTCTTTAGTCTGGGTTGAGTTCATTGCTTTCTCTGGCGCAACTCTCTGGTTGAGTTCATCTCAAAAGGATGTAGTCTGCGCAACTCTTTAGTCTAGTTGAGTTCATTGCGTCAAAGGATGCAGTCTGGCGCAACTCTTTAGTCTGGGTTTAGTTCATTGCGTTTTTCAAAGGATGTAGTCTGGCGCAACTCTTTAGTCTGGGATGAGGATATTGCGTTTCTCAAAGGATGTAGTATGGCGCAACTCTTTAGTTTGGAATGAGACTGGGGCACTTTACAAGCATTAAATATCCATGCAAAAAATCGTGTATGTCAGTTTACAATCAAGGGGTGAGCCCTAACAAGTCTATAAACTGTTAAATCCACTCGGGGTGCTTTCAAAGTTCTCACCCCAAGAAATCCTAAGAGTACACGTGACATTCCATCAAGAAGTGCTGTTCATCCTCTACTACTAAGAGGATATTCTCCGTCCAGCATCCCATTTCACAGCATCTACAATTTAGAGGGATATACACGACCCATGTGACAGATTCGATATTTTTCGGAGTGTCTATCACAAGGATCTCTATGCATCCAACCAAATATGTATGTCAATAGCATGTAGGACAAGTCTGATCAGGTCCAATATGAAACCTGCATAACCCAAGGTATACCCAACCTAATAGGAGGCAAGGAAGGAGGCATGAAGGTACTCCAACTGCCGGAGGTGTGGCAACCTAACCACTGAGGCAAGGAAATGTGACAAGCAAGGAAAACCAACCGCTAGGAGATTCAAGGAAGAGGACTAGACAGTCCACATGACGACATAGAGAGTCAAAGAAGAAAACTAGCAAGTACAACCGACCGCATAGAGAGGAAGGAAGGGGGCTAGCAAGTCAACCCGATCATTCATTTCTCTACGTCCTCGCTGAATCTATATCTGTACATCATCAGCATTTGTAGTTACTTCATGCCAGCAATCTTGCCATTCCGATTACATCCATCCCTCCTCTTGGCCTGCAAGACATGCATACACGGAAGGAGATTCATACATATATTCGCAAGCCAGTCAGATAATCAGGTGCTATGTTAGTTAATTGATAATTATATAGATAGTATACCAATAGCTAGTTCAGATACCTAGATGTTGCAAACATCGCCAGAAGGCTGAGAGTCTGGTGATGAATGCAGATGAACTAGCTTGCAAAGCTCGTTCTGGTCCACTCAGATTTGTATCTAGTTATGAAGGTGTGTTTCAGAAGCATGCGGGTCAGGTGAATACATATTTGTATCCTTGCAAGCTAGTTCAGGTGCCTACACATGCAATTTAGTAATGAAGCATAACAATAATGTGATTGCACATTGACCATCTTGCAAGCTAAATAGTTTTTCAATGTCACTAACATGAGTGGCCTCTACTTAGTTGCCAAACTGTGTGCCGTCTTGAGGTACAAACAGAGTCTGACTGCATTTCAGGCATAACGAGAAGATTTGAGATTTATGGTGGTAAGCAGGAATTTGCTAACACTAATAGGGCCCAGTGAAAACAGATTAACCAACTTGCAAAGCTGCCAGCAAGGTAACTGCCGGCCTAGAAGGTTGAGCGTCAGGTACCCGATGAATCAAATGTTGCCCATTTAATCAAGTTAATTAATTCCCTTGGCTATACAACGTCGCAAAATGTGCCGCACACTGCATTGAGAGGGGGGCAATATTCCTGTTAGCGATAAGAGCACAGGTCCATGCAATAAATAAGAGCAGATAGTAAGTCAGCGTTGTTAGACAGCGCTGTGAGTCAGATAGTGAGTCAGGTTGCAGAACGCAGCGGTGGACAAGCATCGAGGCAAATTAAGTAAGACAGTAGGCAGCACAACAAGAAGCAGGTAGGAAGTAAGCTGCTCTGCAAAAAATAATCAGGGAGGGCAGTAAGCAACACCAACAATCAGCATGTAAGCATACGCAGCAACTCTGCAAGCAGCAAGACAATCAAGCAACAACCACAATAGTAAAGTAAGCAGTAAGCGGCAACCATTGTAAGAAGCAAGACAGCAGGCAGCAACCTGCATAACCTTGTAAGCAGCACGTAGCACGGCTGCAAGCATCAGAGCAATAAGAACACAGGCAGGTAAGCAGTACGCAGAAACTGGTGCAAGCATCAATACAATGAGGCAACACCACAATAATCAGGAAGGAGTACACAGCACACTGTAAGCAGCTAAACAGTAGGCAACACAATAATAAGCCATGAAGGAAGACGCAGCGCCATTGCAAGCAGCACAACAGTAAGCAGCACCACAATAAGCATTAAGCAGTATGCGGCAACGATGTAAGCATCGAGACAATAAGCAACACCACAATAAGCAGGAAAGCAGTACAACAGCACTAAATTGCAAGCAGCAAGACAGTGGTCAGCACAACAATAAGCATCGAGGAGTACGCAGCACCATTGCAAGCAGCATGACGTAAGCAGCACACAATAAGCATTTAGCAGTATGCAGCAACGCTGCAAGGCATCAAGACAATAGCAACACCACAATAAGCAGGAAGGCAGTACAGCAGCACCACTCCGTAAGCAGCTAAACAGTAGCAACACAATCATAAGCATGAAGGAAGACGGCAGCGCCATTGCAAGCAGCACAACAGTAAGCAGACCAAATAAGCGTTAAGGGCAGTATGCGGCAACGATGTAAGCATCGAGACAATAAAGCAACACCACATAAGCAGGAAGGCAGTTCACAGCACTATTGCAAGCAGCAAGACAGTGGTCAGCACAACAATAAAGCAGTCGAGGGAGTACGCAGCGCCATTGCAAGCAGCACAACAGTAAGCAGCACCACAATAAGCATTAAGCAGTATGCGGCAATGATGTAAGCATCGAGACTATAAGCAACACCACAATAAGCAGGGAAGAGTTCACAGCACTATTGCAAGCAGCAGACAGTGGTCAGCATCAACAATGCAAGCAGCAGTACAGCGCAGCATCCATTGCATTGCAATAGAGCAATAAGATTTAGCAGTACGAGCATTTCGCAAGTATGCGAACGCTGCAACATCATCAAGCATGACAGTAAGCAACACCACAATAATTCAGGAAGGCAGTAAACACAGAAGCACCACCCTGTAGAAGCGCTACTGTAAGCATAACAGTGAGGCAGGCAACAAAATAATAAGCATGAAGGAAGACGCAGCGCCGTTGCAAGCAGCACAACAGTAAGCAGCACCACAAATAAGCATTAAGCAGTGCGCAACGGAACGAATGTACAGCATCAGACAATAAGCAACACACAATAAGCAGGGAGGCAGTCCACAGCAATTGCAAGCAGCAAGACAGTGGTCAGCACAACAATAAGCATTGAGGCGTACGCAGCACATTGCAAGCAGCATGACAGTAAGCAGCCACAATAAGCATTTAGCAGTATGCAGCAACGCTGCAAGCATCAAGACAATAAGCAACACCACACAAAAGCAGGGAAGGCAGTACAACAGCACCCACTGTAGCAGCTAAACAGTAGCAACACAAATAAAGCATGAAGGAAGACGCAGCGCCATTGCAAGCAGCAAACAGTAAGCAGCATTCAACAATATAAGCATTTAAGCAGTATGCGCGCAACGATGTATGCGGCATCGATGTAGATCGAGACAATAAGCAACACAAACAATAAAAGCAGGGAGGCAGTACACAGCACTATTGCAAGCAGCAAGACAGTGGCAGCACAACAATAAGCATTGAGGAGTACGCAGCACCATTGCAGCAGCATGACAGTAAGCAGCACACACAAGTAAGCATTTTAGCAGTATGCGCAACGACAATGCATGCAAGACAATACCGAAGCAAGGAAGCCACAAGGGGAAGGCAGTACAACAGCACCTCTAGCAACGTAGGCACACAATAATAAGAAAGACGCTCAGCGCCATTGGCAAGCAGCACAAAGTAAGCAGCACCACAATAAGCATTAAGCAGTATCGGGACGTGTAGCATCGAGCACAATAAGCAACACACAATAAGCAGGGAGGCAGTACAACAGCATATTGCAAGCAGAAGACAGTGGTTGCCAGCCACAACAATAAGCATTGAGGAGCTACGCAGCACCATTGCAAGCAGCATGAAGTAGCAGCAGCCACAATCAAGCATTTAGCAGTATGCGCAGCAACGCTGCAAGCATCAAGACATAAGCAACACAAGATGCAGGAAGGGCAGCACCAACTGAGCAGCTAAACAGTAAGCAGAGCAGCATAGACGCGCGCATTGCAAGCATGCACAAGTAAGCAGCACCACAATAAGCATTAAGCAGTTATCGGCAACATGTAAGCAGACAATAAGGCATTAAGCAGGGAGGCAGTTCACAGCACTATTGCAAGCAGCAAGAACAGCACAACAATCAGACACAACATAAGCATCGAGTACAATAGGCAGGCGCGCACCATTGCAAGCAGCATGACAGTAAGCAGCACCACAATAAGCATTAAGCAGTATGCGGCAACGCTGTAAGCATCGAGACAATAAGCAACACCACCATAAGCAAGGAGGCAGTTCACAGCCTATTGAAGCAGCAAGACAGTGGTCAGCACAAAAATAAAGCATCGAGGAGTACGCAGCAGGCCATCTGCAAGCAGCATGACAATGTAAGCAGCACCCACATATGCATTTAGCAAGTATGCAGCAACGCTGCAATCATATGAGACAATAAGCACACCACAATAAGCAGGAAGGCAGTACACAGCTCAGATCACTGGAAGCAGCAAGACAGGTAAGGCAGCACAACAATAAGCATCGACGGAGTAGGCGCGCACTGCAAGCAGCATGACAGTAGGCAGCACCGCACACATAGCATTAAGGAGGTAAGCAGAACTGCTGCAAGCATCGGAGTACAAATAAGCAAACACACAATAAAAAGGAAGGGCAGTACACAATAAGCACACAACTGTAGCCGCAGGAGTAACGCAGAATGCGCAGCTATGAGACAATAGCACACAATAACTGATCAAGCAGTAGGCCACCATACAATAAGCAGTACATACCAGCACTGCTGAAAGCAGCAAGACACAAGAAGTAACACCACAATAATAAGGTAACAGTACGCAGCATTGCACATTGCGAGCAGGAAGAAATATACAGCACCACGATAAGCATGAAGCTATACACCAGCACTGCTACAAGCAGCGAGACAATAGCAACAGCACAATAATCAGGTGAGAGGTATCAGCACCATTGCAAGCAGTAATGAAGGGTAGGTGCACGGCAAGGGGAAGGATGATGATGAGCAGAGCAGGGCAAGCGCTAGAGATCAAGGAGGGAAGGGAGCAATGGCAAGGGGCAGGGATGTGATGAGCATAGCACGGCATGCATTAGAGCAATGGTAGAGTCAGGGAGCAATGGAGGTCTTTCCCCCTCTATCACACCTCTTCAACCTCCACACAGCCAAACACTCCCCCCCCCCCCCCCCCCACATCACACCGCAGTTTTACCACATACCACAATCTCCTCCCCACCAACGGCCCATAACCCACACTCACCCCCCTATCACAGCACGTTCTTTCTACAAACCACCACCAACCTTCACATTGGCACCCCTCACCCCCACCACCACCACACAACATTGGCTAGGGCGTGCAAGTCGCCTAGACAGGGTCTGGGCCAGTAATCACCCCCTCCAAACACAACACACTCACACCTTCCCTCTTCACCACCTAACCAGCACTCATCCCCACACCACACTCAAAACCGCACATGCTCTCTCCCCCTACCACCACAACCACAGACCCTCCTTACAAACTTACACCCCACCATACCTCACACAACACCCCTCACCCTCAGCCCGCCCCCACTAATAACCCGCCCCCCTTAATCATAACCTACACCACCACCCTGGTCTGGGCGTGAAATTTCGCCTAGATAGACCGGTCTGGGCGTGAAAATCGCCCAGACCACAGTTCCACGAGAGATTGCTCTTTTCCTATCTTGCCGAGGTTTTACCTTAGCGGTTAGGGGGCGGCGTTAGATCGCAGGACACGCAGGCTGAGTTACAAATGTGGTGTGTTCTACATCGCCTTGTGATCTACAGTACCCTTGCTGTATCAACACCTACTTGCGAGAGTAGGAAGGGGGTGGTGAGGTTCGATTCCTCAGTATTTTGGCGTCTGGCCCTAAGCAAACCTTGTACGGGATGTACTGTCGGATTTCTGGCCTCGGGTGGTTCTCTAGTTATGTGTCTTCTTGATTCGCCTCTAAACGACATGGCAGGAGCATGTCTGCGTGGTCAACAGGGGTAGTGGTGAATGTTCGTTTGGTCTTGGGTTGGGTATCTCTCACCAAACCCTAAAGTGCGCCTACTTTTGCATTTATTGTAGGAGTGGCACCACATTCGACTGAATCCTCCGTGTCGCTGGTTTTGTGTCGGGAGACACCTCCTGGGGTCGAAAAATTCCTTTCACAACTAAAAAAAAAAAAAAAAAAAAAGGGAGCACAGCAAGGGGCATGACGGTGATGAACAGAACTGGGCATGCGTTGGAGAGAAATGAAGGGCGTATGCAGGGTTTGCAAGATGGGAAGGATGGTAGTGCATGCCATGAGATGGGAGTGCGGCCGCGAAGGTCCAGATAGGGCAAGGGGCGGTAAGTAAAGCATGGCATTGCGGTATGAGCTTGCTTGACTTTTGAATTCGCCTTCATGACCTATGGAAGACGGTAGAATGAAAGCCTCTTACCTAACGGTGCCAGCTTTCGGGGGGTTATTGTTGGCCTGCAAGAAATCACAAGTGGATGAGGGGTGGTTCACTGAGTAAGAGAATGGGCAAGAGTACAGGCATGGGCATGGTGGGTTTTCAAGCAGACGACTAACGAATTAAGATCAAGATCCAGCCTTAGGTGCAGGAGGCTGTGGATAGCTGAGTCGCGGCAGGCGATGCGATTTTTCAGAGGTAGGGGATCGGAGGTTGACACCAGAGCGATGCGCATTTTCGCAGGGAGCCCTCTCTGACAACCAATCGCTATTGGCAAAGGATTGAATAGAGCTTTGTTTTATCCGATAGCATTCTCCGCGACAGTTTTCAGAAAGTTCATCACCAAAGCATGAGCAGGCATCCCGACTGCCAACTGTGGGTGTTGGTTTGAATGCGTACACTGTGCGTTTGTCCGACCGGTACGCAAGTGTGCCCCGCCCTGGTGTGTGCCGCAGGGTTCTGAAGCAGATGTCAGAAGTGGGGAGATCCTTCAAGCCATGCTGTTGAGATTCCTTCTTGCCAGGCCAAGTCTAGCAGACTATTTGTGTAGGACTTCCTTTGCTGTGCAATCGAGTTCATATACTATAAGCAGTGGTCAACCGCCTCGTATGGTAGTGACAAATATCTGATAAAAATAGACTGGCCCCACAACTACTGAAACAACTATTAACTACATTTCAATGCATGAACATAAAGTCTTATTCTTTATACCGGTATACTGCGTGGTAAGTCATATATATGCGGAATGATTGTATGAAGAGATTGCACTCTAATAATATACTTTCAGAAGTATGCCTTTTATTTTGATTTTGATTGATTGCTGTGTATTACTACCAGAAGACAGTGAAGGTGTAGCCAGTTCAAGTCTGTGGTAACGAATTCAATCTAAAACATATTATTCATACAACGGATGACTCATATTACGGATACAATGCCGGCGACTTCTTGTAGATCATCTATAGATACGGCTGACTGGTGTAAACGAATACATGTCGGAGACATCTGTATATATCATTTCTAGATACGGCTTGTTTGTGTTACGAATACAATGCTGGACGACTTTTGAAACATATAGATCATACAGGTGACTTGTGTTGGGACGAATACAATGTTGGAGACTTCTGTAGATCATCTATATAAATCTATATCATATATATATCTATATATACATATATATAATATATATATATATAATATAAATATATAATATATATACCATATTATATATATTATCTTATAATATTATATATTATTAATAATATATATTATATTAAAATTATTATATTATTAATAATATAGATATTTTATAAATATTATATTATATATATATATATTTATATAAATATATATATTATAATATATATAATATTATATATTATAATAATATATATATTATAATATATATATTATATAATATACTATATAATATAATATCTATATAATCTATATCATATATATATAATATAATCTTATCATCTATATAATCTGTTTACAGATATTTATAGCATGTCATGAGGTACCGATTAAACCGTATGGAATGTGGAATTCTGCGATTCCACATTCAGAACCTTTAATGAATGGAATGGCACTAAGTCTTTTTGGAGCAACCTAGCCGACTATCTTTCTACTTGTAGAAGAGCAAGACAGGAAGCCATGGGGCTTTAGTGGCACGTATTTATTATCCTTTTTTTTTCTTCTTGAGACTTCTCATTTGTTAGCTTCTTACCTCCGCCACTGTAAGTGGTTGAGATCTGGGTCCTGCTCTTAAGGGGTTTAATACCTTATTTAACACGCCAGCCAAAACGTGGTTTGGAGTTTTGGTTGTTTGTCCTCGACACACCCTGATGTAATGGGGTTTTTTTGCTTTGTGGGTGCTTTTTCTTTTTGTTTAAAGCAAGAGTCTCATACACCCTCGCGGTGTCAAGTAGACTTTAACAATGTAATCGTAATGTAATGTAATATATAACGGCTGACTCGTGTAACGAATACAATGCTGGAGACATCTGCAGATGACTTATAGATACGGCTTGGACGCTTGGTTGTTTAACGAATTCAATGCTGGAAACTTGTGAAACACATACATTCATACGGGCGACTCTATTGTAAAAATAGAAATGCTGGATGAAAACTTATGGACACATATACAGAATGGGTGAACTCGTGTAAGAATACAATTGTGGAGACTACCTGGTACGCGCCGGAAGTATTAGGCAATATGAAGTATTGGACATTTCATTTTACCCCCTATAACTGGGTCACAGAAAAGAATGGCAAACTAACTTGGCAAAGGGGTCTATGGATTTGACTGTCTCAAGATTAGATCTGAAATTCAGTTGGCAAATCGTCTTTTTGCTTACATGTTTTTTGTTACATTTCCTCGTTACATGTTCACAAAGTAGTCTGCCAAGTTTTATGTAAAATATGTGACAATTCCAACATCATACTTGCTAGGCTTATAAACCAGACGGTACATAGCTCCAGCCAGCCAAATTGCTGGCTGTAGCCATATAACCAAGTTCAAGGTCTTGTTACCTTTTTAATTTTCATTCAAACCAGATCAAGTGTGACTCAAATAGTCAAAAATGATTTATTCTGGGCATAAAGCAAGACCCAAGAATATCATTTGGCTCTACATATAATCTGCCACGTGTGCAATCTAAACAAAGTACTTTGAACGCCTGCAAATAATAGAGTAGGCAAGTGCCTGCAATCTGAGCACATAACTAATTTCAGCTTACCTGCTTTACATTTAGCTGACCACTAGACTCAGCAGCTGCCTAGCGGCTATGTATATAATATAATAAGGTTGGCGCCTGCGAAGTACAGTTAGTAAGTGTTGGATTCGCTCTCACATATTGCTGCCAACCTTGCAATCTAAACACAGCAATTGAAGCCCTGCAGATCCGCCTACTCGGCAGGTGCCCGCAAATTGAGCACATCAAAAATAATTCAGACTGGACAGCTTTACTTATAGCAGACCTAATACAACTAGCAGCTGCCTAGGAGGTATACCATAATCTACAAATTAAGTTTGGCGCTGCATTGTACAGACAGCAGTGCTTGGGGCCAACCACTACATATAGTGCCGCCACGCATTCACAAGCACCCTCCTGCCCCCCCCCCCCCCCCCCTCAGCACACACACCCAAACCACACATCCCAACCACACCGCCACCACCTACCACCCCTAATGGCATCTCCCACCACCACACACGACCACCACAGCCTTGATGGCTGCATACCTGATGGGCAGCCCCAACCCATCCCAACCCCTGATGCGACGCCAATTGGCATGGCTATCCACCCTCACCTGAACAGTGTATGTGAATGTCTGACAGTGAACGTGTATGTCGGCAGTGTATGTGCATAACCAAAACAGTGTATGAGAATGCCAACAGTGGTATGTGAATGTCCAGAAATATGTTGTGTGTATGTCAACAGTGTATGTGTATGACCAACAGTGTATGTGAATGTCCAGCAATGTGTGTGTATGTCCAACAGTGTATGTGTATGACCAACAGTGTATGTGAATGTCCAGTAATGTGTGGTGTAGATGTCCAACAGTGTATGTGTATTGACCAACAGTGTATGTGAATGTCCAGCAATGTGTGTGTATGTCCAACAGTGTATGTGTATGACCAACAGTGTATGTGAATGTCCAGCAATGTGTGTGTATGTCCAACAGTGTATGTGTATGACCAACAGTGTATGCGTATGCCCTTGTCTCTGTCACTGTCGATGCCCTTACCTCTGTCTATTTTGCTTTCTGCTTTCTGTCTGAGGGAGGGATGGAGGGAGAGAGAGAGGCGGGAGGTGGAGCGAAGGGAGTAGAGAGGGGAAGAGGAGAGAGGGGAGAGGGAGAGGGAGTATAGGAGAGGGGAGGGCAGGAGGGAGGACGAGGAGAGAGGGAGCAGGGAGAGGGAGAGGACGAGGAGAGGGAAGGGAGAGGGAACCCCAGGAAGAAGAGAAGGAGAAGGGAGAGGCGAGAAAGGGAGAGGAGAGGGAGAAGCGGAGCAGGTGAGAAGGGGAGGAGAAGGGACGAAAGGGAGAGGGAGAGGGAAGGGAGAAGGGAAGGGAGGAAGGGATAGGAAGGAGATATGGGAAGAGGGAGAGGGAGAGACGCGATGAGAGAGAAGGGAGAGGGAGAGGAGAAGGGAGGGAGAGGGATGAGGGATCAAAAAGGGAGGGAGAAGGGCAGAGGGAGAGGGAGGAGGGAGAGGTCATGGAGCCAATGAGAGGGGGGGGGGAAAAGGGAGCGCGAGAGGGAGAGGGTGGGAGGAAGGAGAGCGGGAGTAGGGAGAGGGAGGAGGTAGGGGTGGAGGGGAGAGGGAAGGGAGAGGGGGATCGAGGGCGAGGGTATGAGGGAGAGGGAGAGGGAGAGGGAGAGGAGGGAGGGGGAGAGGGAAGGAGAGGGGAGAGGGAGAGGGAGGGGAGAGGGTAGAGGAGAGAGGATAGAGGGAGAGGGGGGAAGTGGCAGGGGGTCAGGGTCAGTTGACGCTCGGAGAGGTAGAGAGGAGAGGTGGGGCGTAGTTACGGTTTGAG